>JAFBJQ010000332.1:99850-164306 GCA_016785345.1 Trinectes maculatus | reverse complement strand
CATTTCCTTTAGATTTCTGATATCAACCGTGTAGATATCTATCCCCAGCCCCCACCCCCACCCCCACCCCCCCCCGGCCCCATCCCCCCGCCAGCCGTCCATTTCACATAAGTAAACACAAGGCAGAGTAGCCTAGCTGTGCTGTGGAGGTGTTGGAGAGCCGGCAGGCGCGCTGAAAGACAGAGATAGCGCTCACCAACTAGTTCCCGTGTGAAGTCTGTATGTATTTACGGGGCAAACCGCTTAAGCCGAAACAAGGAAGTTCACAGGAAATGTGTCGTAACCACGAAAACAACGTATCTTGCGACCGTCGTAACACGAGGTCCCCCTGTATTTAAGTCACTTATATAATGTTAGGATTGTTTACGTCCATCAGCGTCTCAGTAGGTTGAGCGGGGTGTCCAGTTATGGAAAGGTCATGGGTTCGATGCTCGTGCTCAGTAGAAGTAGCGCATGAATGTGCGTGAAGGGCAGTGTTGAGCGCTGTGAGTGGTCGTTAAGGCCGGAAAAGCACGTTAGAGACGCACATTAAAACACTGGATGTGTCGCACAATAACGAGACATGCAATAACGAGATAAACGATCGTTTGACGTCTCGTGTAGAAAAGTGTTTCTCTCTCTGTGCGACTTAAGCTCTGAAATGATGACATGGTTTTTCAGTGTCTCCCTGTGGTCCAGCCTGTGGCTAAACGCTAGCTGCGGTTATTACACCCACTGCATGGTGACGTCTGTGTGTGTGTGTGTGTGTGTGTGTGTGTGCGTGTGCGTGTGTGTTTGTGTTCTGTAATTGGTTTGCCCCTACATTTAGTACATCTGAGCTGTGTTTGTGTGTGTGTGTGTGTGTGTGTTTGTGTGTTATTATTATTATTATTATTATTATTATTATTATTATTATTATTATTTTCCATTGGGGACAATCAGTACATTATTTATTGTCTGTGCATGTGGGTGTGATGTGATGTGGTCAGATGGTGGATGGGATAGTCTTCCCTGTGCAGATGGGAATGAAGGCCTTTGCACAGGAGGGTAAAAGTGTCTCCCTCTTTTTCACTTTTTTTTCCTCACTCGCTCTCCCTTTCGCTCCGTCCATCTGTCTCTCCCTCCCTCTCTCCCCCTCTCCTTCTCTTTTGCATTCTCTTACTCCGTCTAACACACAATTGAACTTGGCAGTGTTTCAGGGATTGAGTGGCTTCAGTTAATGGCAAATTACCTACCTCTCCGGAGTCTAGAGTGTGTGTGTGTGTGTGTGTGTATGTGTGTGTGTGTGTGTGTGTTTGGAGGGAGGTAGGTAAAGTAATGGACTTTGCTGGAAGGTCATTTGAAGGAGCCTGGCACAAAATCACTAAATGCCACTAAAGCACTCAATAAGGCCCATTCATTTGCCGGGATTGTGCAGATTTACATGGGAACGTCAACCGGCGACGAGTTTCTACAATGTGATTGTCTCTTCATGCTGGTGAATTTCTCTCCACCGCGGTAACCGTTAACTGTAGCAAACTTTCAATACTGAGTACTTTCCAGTCATCATCCAGCCATCGGAGGATGATGATGATGATGATGATGATGATGATGATGATGATGATGCAGAGCGGCAGATCCACTCAGACGTCTGACTCAGGCCACGTCACTCGAGCCTGGAGTTAATTAACAGCGTGTGTGCGAGTGTCTCGGACATCAGTCATGACTGTAGCCGCAGACGGTGCAAACCTGGAACAGACACAGTACAGCAGTTGTCTTGTTTGTTTAGGACCCGAGTCGATCAGTCACTCAGCCATGTTTGTCCATGTTGTGTTAACGCTGAGTTCCCATTCATAAATCTTGGGAGTCGTTTATGGAGACGAAACGGGGACCATCGCTGTGTCTAGTCGCATCCTTCAATTTAAACAAGGAATTCTGACATACTGTAGGCACATTAGCAAAAACACAACAAAAACAAAAACACATATGCTTCAGCTGTCACTAGTTTGGTTTGCAGTTTGGTTGAGTTGTAGTCCCATCTCCATTTCTGCATCCCCGGCGTCTTCCTCCTCATGCATCGGAAAACACGTTGCCCTGTCTGTGAGACCAATGGAAAACGACCCCCGTGGTTCTGCCACGTTTCCAGTGCCGTAACCGTCGGTAACTGGGCAGCACTTTGCACTCAACATTCGCCCTGCGCTTGGCTCGAACCGCCGACCTTCTGCTCAGCGAGACCACGTGACCGCGGGCGGTTGAACATGTCTCTGACCCGTGACTTGGCGAGGTTTGACTTCATATGGTGAGCTGATGGCTTTGTAACCAGACTCTGTCGAACGTTACACACTCCAAACCGGTCCCCACAAATACACCTCTCTTCACGTGTTTGAATGATGTTAAATTATATTTTAACAACATTGTTTGTTTGCATTGTCCATTATGTTGAAGACTGTTGAGGGTCTATTGAAATTGGTGGCAGACAAGGGCTGTGTGGGGGGGGGGCAGATTGGTGGGGGGGTGCGGGGGGGTGATGATTTGAAATGCAGCTCAGAGAGGACAATACTGAATCTAATCTGTTTATACAACGTCACCTCCCGCCTCCTCTCATTTCAGAGCCGACAAACAAATATACACACCTCTACACAGACACACACACGCACACACACACACGCACACATGCACACACGCACTTTATGAAAGAAACAGAGGTCCTTTGCTTATCTCACAGGTGAAATCAGGGGAAAAATGGAGGCGTTGCATTTGCATTTTAATTCGCCCTCAATCAGGCGCCGTGTTTGGCGTTGCGGCGGAATCGCCGGGTGTTTGCTGCGCGTTCCTATTTCTGGGGATCCATAAGAGACAGGCCTTCAATTCCAATCTGCCTGCTCTCGCCCTGTGCGCGGATGAAGCTCCCTCTCTTTTATCTCCCTTTTTTATATCCTGTCACTCATTCTGCATTTTTCTCTTTTTTTTTATTTGCTGTAACTTTTCGACTTTCTATCTTATTTTTTTTTTATGATTCCCTCCTTTCCCCCCCTCTCCCACGAGACAGAGAGCGAGATCCACAGATGTCATTAGCGATGCCATGTGCCACGCCACTCAGCTCCGCGGGGCTCTGGCGGTCATGGACTCGTGACCCTGCTCTGCCGTCATCATCTCAGCCCTCTGTCATCCCGTACCTCCACCTCCATCCACCCCTCTGTCCCTCCTTTGATATCTTCTGCCCTCCCGCCATCCATCCTTTGTACTCCAGCCGACTCCGGCCTGGCCATAAGCTGTCTGCGGCAGATGAAGGACCTCCTTCACACCAGCAACTGCTCCCTGGAGTCCACGGTGGTGGAGGTTTAACCCAATAGAGTCTGTAAGAGATGCTGAGTGGTGTGTGCTGCTGGAGGTGGAGCTAAACTGTGTTCCCACGGGTTCTGCCGCCGTTTGTGTGTGTGTGTGTGTGTGTTTCCAGGGGACACACGTCTATTAGTCCATCATCCGTGGTTCCACGTGTGCAAAGCACCCGAGGGCTTTCTGCTTGCAAAATGAGATGTACATACATTTGATGTATCCCCAATACAAGTCGCTCCAGGTGCTTCTGATTGGCTACAGCGCCGCCCGGCCGCGTCGATGCAACCGCTCACTCGATAGGCCCGAGACCCTCTGTGTCGTGACCTTTGCGCTCCTAGCGGGGCGATGTGATTGTTCGATGCAAGGTGTAAAGTGGGGCTTGAGAGGTCAAAACCAATGACCTTTAGCCTATAGCCCTAAAGGGGGCGAATGTGAAAACCTGTTCAGTTTACAGCTCAAGTCCTGGTTAATAATCAGTAGAGGAACTGCATACACACTCATTCATACTCTCCCAGTTGAATATCCAGTCACGCAGCAGATTACAGTTGTGGGGAATAAACTGCCAATTGTTGTCGCTTTTTAATTTAAAGCCGCTTGTGTATTTCCTCTGGCCTAATCAGGGCTCATTATGGAAACGCCATTTTTTTGACACGATGCTGTACGTTTGCGTATATTAATGGCCCTGATTAGTGAGACCCCCGCTCGTCATGGTGATGGACTATAATTACCCAAGGCCCCATCTGTAGATTTTGTCACTCGACACGTTGCTTCTCCTGCTCACTGCATGTCAGTGCCGAGGAGTCGGCGTCGGCTTGATCGCTACACACATCCGCGTATGTGTGAACGAACACGTGACACCAGTACGCGCCCGAAAAGACGCGCAAATGTCGCCTGTGTGTTACCGTGTGTGTGTCACTGCAGCTGACTCACAAGTCGTCATCTGCACGTGAGTAGACACACTTGTGTTTGGTAAAGGTACATTCCCCTACTGTACAAAAAACATCAACATGTGTCGTTGTATATGACAATATCTTATTTTCTCATAGAAACATTAATAAGTGAATTGTTACAGTACAGTGGTTTGTTATGTTTAGCAGAATGATTTATGTTCAGCCATAATAGAAGCAGCCAGTCAATGGACCGAATGACAGTTGTAATTGAAACAACCTTTTTTATTTTTTTTTTAAAAAAGAAAGAAAACACCAAATTATTACCTTTAAATTTTAATAGACTCTCACCAGTCTGCGTTTATTAAATCTTAGTTTTACAATTGTTTTTATACATTTCTGTATCTATTCAGTTAAATGTTATCAAATGCTTAATAATTAATAGAATAACGAGGTGACCTCATACATGGAACCGTTTGTGTCTTATAGAAAAAAAAGACGTTCTTGTTTCCTGTGGCGTCTTCTCACTAGCTTATCCTTTCAGTGAAACCAGCGACCGCCTTCGGCATTAGCACCCAGCGAAGTGTAGGCGCAGTGGCGGCGGCACCGGCAGCGGCAGCCCTGTGGTTAACAGTCAGAGGAAAACAAGCAATTAGCCCTGATAATTAAATCCCCCAGTCAGTCAGCCACTCCGCGCTTTCCAACCAGTCCTGCTTCTCCACGCGTTTAAACATCTCCACGCAATCGGCTGTGGAGAAACTAACAGGGGTGATGGCTGGCGGAAGGTGTTTTGGGGGGGGGGCGAGGAAGATGTAGCTGTGGTGCGAGAGAATAGTTGTGTCTTTTCACCGGAGCCGAAAGATTTTGTTGACTTGCGACTAAACTGCCCCCACCCTCCCATTTCTGTTTGGTGTGTGCGAACATATTTTCGCGCCAGACTTTCAGTGTGCGCACTTTTTTGCCTTTCATCCTGTTGGGTTTGTGTTGACCCGCGGGGGGAGTCATCAGAAGGGGAAGTGGTCTTTGTCTCTCATTAGAGCAGCACTTTGATTTCATTAATTACCGAGCGACTGCCGCTGTGGTTTGGCACAATCTGGCTTTCTAACCACTCGCAGCTCGCTGCCGCTGCTTCGCTCTTGCATTATTTATTTATCCCTCGGCTTGCTAATTAATAACCGCAATTTCCCCAGGTGTGTGTGTTTGTGTGTGTGAGTGTGAGTGTGCGTTTCTGTGCTTATCGGGAGCTGTTGGCTGGCTCGCAGGCGCGAGGACTTCCACTGGTCCTGCGGTTTTCTTTGCGTGTTGTATCGCAGTGGGCGCAGCAGGTCTCTTCGCCGAGCGGCAGACTCCATTCTGCTGATGAGCTCCCATCTGATATGAGTCTAATGTCACCAGCTGCACAACCAGATCATTAGAAGGTTGTCGGCAATGAGCTCAATGGTGCTATTCAGCTGCAGGAAGTTAGGAACCATTTTCAAAAGGCTAAAAACCATCATGACGATGTGCAGTGTCCGCACATTAACGCCTGTATGGGTTAATGGCGTCGGACTCGGGTTTCTTTGAGGTTCTAGTCTACCGGGTGACACAGTCATGGGGAACTAATGCAAAACTGATCTGGATCGCGAGAAGCAAAACTGCAGTTTCCTATGTTTACAGACTTCGTCCATAGTCTTCTTGTCCTTGAATAATCCGTGGCTTTACTGGTGAAGCTGAACTACCGGACTTTGTACTCCCTGATGGATGTGCGCATCGACACACACACACACAGACACACACAGACACTAGATTGTGTCTGGTCATTGCATGCTCTAGCATCCCTCATCGGTCCATTTGATCGAACCCATGTTCTCTTTCTAGTCCCATTACCCTTCATTCCTCTTCCATTGTGTTTTTGCGCCATTTATACTGGACTTGTGTCAAAGGGGACAGGCGGTCTATTTTTCTGGCCTATTGACTGCGATGACCGAGCCATCTTTTCTTCTCCCATTCTCCTCTGCGTCCCCCGCCTGGCAGAACTAGTTACGCAGCCTATTGACTGATTGGCTGTCGGACACATCGATCCCTAAGGTCGCATGGCTGGCTATAGACGAATGGTCCCCCAATCCCAACCCCTCCCATCGAGCATCTTCTCCCTCCACTTTTTTACCTCACTTGTATTTTCCTTACTTTTCTCCTATCTGTCTGCCTCTTGTAGTCTATTAGTCATCTTATTTCATCTCCAGTCGCCTCCGTCTCCCTCCGCTTTCCCATTCATCTGTTCCTCCATCCATCCATCCTTCTCTCCCCTTTATCTCCTCTGTGTCTGCTGCTGCCATAGTTCATCAGTGCAGTTGAGATCGATGCCGAGGATAATGGGCGGCGGGCCCCGCGGGGAGCCGGCTAAAAGTTGTTCGGGGCCACAGACATGGCGCTGACACGACTCGGACGATAAAACGGGAGAGCGGCGATGAACAGATGACGAGTGAAGCGAGGTGATGGTATCGCTCAAGGTAAAAGTGGAGGAGGAAAAGGCTACAGGACGAGAAGAGAGAGAGAGAATCAAAGAGGAGAGGCAGGGCGAGGAGTGAGTGCCTGAGGGCAGCGATGAGACCCATGGGGTGGAGATGAGAAAGGTGGGATGTCGGTGGCCTCGATGATGTGATGAAATGTGATCTCGCCACAGAGCCAGGTGGTGCACCGATACATATTGTACAAGGATCATCTAGCATCGTTCAAAGCTAAGAGGATTAGTTCAAATCAGGAAACGAAAAAAAATCATTCTTACTTATTCCAAGGATACCAAGTCATTCGTATGGCCTGAAATACATATCAGTCTATTCATGTCCGATTTTTGCTGCCGAGCCAAAATAAAATGGAGCGGAATTAAATATTTTGTTTGCGGTGCACAAAAGATAATAAAGAATTACACGTGGGAAAAGTTCAACTTAACTTTATAAGGAACACAAAATGCTCAGTGTTATAAAAAGTTATAAAAACAAACAAACAAAAATCTATTTGATTCCATTCATCCTCGAGTCCTTCTCTGAGTTACTGCTGCAGAATCACGTATTTATATAGGAGTCTTTAAAATGATCTGTGAAACAGTGTCGATGTTTGTGCTCTCAGTGACTGCACGGTGTTTGCGTTTACCTCTGTCGATGTTTGATGATGATGTTTGCGTTGCAGTGCACTGTGGGAAAATGTGTGAGGGAAGTTGAATATTATGTCTATGAAAACCTGTTTGTGTGTGTGTTTGTTTGTGTGTTTGTGTTTGTGGTGTGTTTATTCCTTTAGTTCTGTGGACACAGTGAGACCCTGGGGCTGAGTGAGGAAAACAATAAAACCGTGAGCTACATATGGATTGAACCGCACACAGACTGTGTGTTTATTGCTGTTTGTGTTGACCCACACACAGACTGTGTGTGTCAGCACCAGTGCAGCTACTTCTCATCCTTCCAGCTGTCGGGGAGTAAAAGAAAGAGGGGATGAAGGGGGGGGGGTCCTCGAGTCCTTCTCTGAGTTACTGCTGCAGAATCACGTGTTTATATAGGAGTCTTTAAAATGATCTGTGAAACAGTGTCGATGTTTGTGCTCTCAGTGACTGCACGGTGTTTGCGTTTACCTCTGTTGATGTTTGATGATGATGTTTGCGTTGCAGTGCACTGTGGGAAAATGTGTGAGGGAAGTTGAATATTATGTCTATGAAAACCTGTTTGTGTGTGTGTTTGTTTGTGTGTTTGTGTTTGTGGTGTGTTTATTCCTTTAGTTCTGTGGACACAGTGAGACCCTGGGGCTGAGTGAGGAAAACAATAAAACCGTGAGCTACATATGGATTGAACCGCACACAGACTGTGTGTTTATTGCTGTTTGTGTTGACCCACACACAGACTGTGTGTGTCAGCACCAGTGCAGCTACTTCTCATCCTTCCAGCTGTCGGGGAGTAAAAGAAAGAGGGATGAAGGCGGGGGGGGGGGTACAGAGAGAGACGAGGGCAGGTGAGTGTAGAAGACGACGACCTTATTTAATCCAAAGTGGTGGGAAAACGCAGAGTCAGCACATACCTCGGAGCGCCTCTGCTCTTATGTAATGCCTCTGCCCTCTCATGAATAAGAGAGAGGGGGGGGGTGGAGTGATGGGGGGAGGGCAAATGGAGAAAAGGTGAATGCAGGTGAGGAGAAAAATGGCGAAATGTGATGTCGGAGAGACGCGTTGCAAAAGATGAACATCAGGATGCAAGACAAAAACACTGACAACATCCTGCTGACGTCAGCGTCTGAGGCGCCGCCTCGCCCTGGTCCAAACAATAACGCAGTCTGCTGGCGGCCTGGCGTCCGGGACTGAGACTGAGGGGGCACAGGCAGGAAGTTGTGGCACCGTGCAAAGATGCAGGCATGAATGATTAAACAGCCCCCTGAAAGGCCTGCAAATGAGGCGTTCCCAGAATTCAAACCGGGCCTCAGCTCATCGTTGGGAATTTAAATGCACAACACACCCACACGTGTGTTGGTGAATGCTGGCATTCAGGGCGCGGGGCGCTTGAATGATGCACGCACAAACTCGGGTTAGGTTAGGATGAACCCGCGGAACGTGCAGACGTGAGCGTCCGTCATGTCCCGTGAAAAGGTTAATGTGTCACCAGCAGGGGAATGGAATGATGTGTTTATCTGTGTGTTGCTGTGAGAGGAGTTGTTAAAGGGACAGTTTAAATTGGTGTTTTTATTTTTCAGAACCAATGGGACAGCTTTGATATATTTAAAGAGACAGACTGTAATAAAGCTGTCGTGCTGAACTGTTTCTAACGCGTGCGTGCTCGTGGGGAAGCGCAGCCTTCCGCGTCTCCACACCCAAACCCTCCTCCACTTCCATCACTGTAGAATAACTTCATCGCGTTTCCGTCCTCCAGCAGGTCTGTAATTATCTGCCATACAGTAGATGCACTCCTCCTGCGTGACGCCGTGAACTCTGCGTTACACAACTGCATTTGAATCTGCCTCACTGAGCGGCACACATATGCATGTGTGCACTTCCTGTCCACTGCCTTCACATTATATAATATTATAATATATACATATGTGTGTGTGTGTCCCTGAAGTGGTTTCTGCATCGGTCCCTTCACTGACCTCTCCGCCGACCTCCACCTTTAAACAGTTTGTACCTGTGCTAAAAAAAAAACAACAAAAAAAAAAACCCAAGGTTAAAGTTGTCCCGCCTGAACCACAGGACTGAGGCGACAGTCACGGGAGAATGAAATCTCCTTTTCGTTTCTATGTGCCCTAAATGTAGCGTGATGCGTTCAATGAGAACGCGTCGTTGCTTCGAGAGGCAAACTTTTTTTTGTTTTTTTCTTTCTGTGAATGTCGTCTAAACTCTGCTGAGCTAAAGTTGCGCTTGCGGCCCAGTTTCCCCACATCAACACAGACGACCAATTACAACCTCGTACCGGAGCCAGCCGACAAATGAAAATAATGGCTCCTCCATTTCTCTTTTTGTCGTTTTTGTGCTTTTACTTTCATCCAATCAGCGCGTTTCTTCTTTTCCGTCCCTCCCGTCTCTTTTCTGTGCGACTGTCTGACACAGATAAAGGCTGCGTCACGTGACTTGAGGCCACGTTGCCATAAATAGGTGTGTATTTATGTATTTATACAGTAGTGGCTCGTATAACCTTTAATAGCATCTCTTTTTTTCTCTCTCTCTCTTTCAGTCATCTTCACTCTTTGCCTGAGCTTTTTTTTTTCTTTCTTTCTTAAACACACACACTCTTTGCTTCTGCGAGAACACACTCTGACTCAGTCAATGACGCTTTTCTTTAATCCCCTCATGCGCACACAAACGCTCGCGCACACACACACACACACACACATACACACACTCGCTCGCTTTACTCGCCCTGGAAGCGAGTTGTCTTAACAGGTGGTCATTCAGATTCAGGACTGGCGCTGCGAGAGAGGTGGAGGCGACGGGGAGAGTAAATAGTGAGTGAAGTGGAGACAGAGACGTGATGTTACTTATTCTTACACTGATGTTACTGCCATTATTCGTACAGTCACTGAATATATAGCAGCTGCTGCTGATGAAGGTCTTTTACTGTAGCAACAGTGATTTCCATTCTGGATTTTGAAAAACATATCTTTTGTAATAATGTCTGTGTTTTTTTTGGTTTTTTTTAATGTTGCTAAATATATTTTATACTGTGAATATTTGTTGCTGTGATTCAGTCTTATGTTTTTAACAAGTATAAAAACATAAGCGTTAAATAGAGATGTCCGATATTATCGGCCGATATTGGCATTAAAATTTGATGTCGGAAATTATCGGTATCAGTTTTTATTTTTTTAATGACACAATTGTTACACAACATGCAGATATTCAGTTCACTTCTCTAACACAAAATGTCAAAATATGAGAGATGTGATTTTTTTTGTTTACTTTTGTTTGTTTACCTGAAATTATTTAGGTTTTTTGGGGGGAGGGGCCCTGCATATATCGGTATCGGTTGATATTGGTATCGGAAATTAATAGTTGGACAATATCGGTAAATCGTTAAAAAAAGCCAATATCGAACATCGCTAGTGTTTAATAGAAGCAAATGGAGTCGTCCATAATGAAAAGCTTGTCGTTGTTTACACTGATAATAGTTTATACTGTGGCTCCTTCCAGCACATTATTCAGACCACAGGCACGTGCTCTGCGCCCTGATGGCTTTAAACCGTTTACCCCATTGTCATGCATCATGTGGTTGATTACAAAGTGTGTTTTAATGAGTGGACGGCGCAGTCTCGTTTTACAGTAGATCCCATTACTGAAGTTGAAAGTTTAACGACTCTTTAAAACGGAGCTGGGCGTTGAGTTAATGTGATCTGCCGTTAGAACAGATATTACGATCGCACTGCGCGTGTGTGTGTGTCCCCAGACACCCTTTGTTTTAGAAGGCTGTGTGTGTGTGTGTGTGTGTGCGCGTGCGTGTGTCCGTTTATACGCAGCATTTGTCTTTTATGCGCCCGTTTGTGTTTTTATGTGACACTTCATATCCTCGGCCATTTATCCTTTATTTTTTTTTATCTGCCCTGCAGCGGCGTTACTGTATTGCTTCTTTGAGCACTGTATTATCCTCCCTCCGACGTCTTTGAGCCGCGTGGCGGTGGAACAAACAGGAAGATCAGTCTTCATATAAAGTGCCGCGATTCGAGCGCCCAGCCCCAAAGTCCTCATGTCCCCTGTGACCACCTGAGTCTGAGACTGTAGATCCTAACCAGCGTCTAGGGAGATGGATACGTTGGTTTGGAGAGGAAGTGAGGAACTAGTTTAGCTCCTTGGGGATCACCAGGCTTCCCTTTATCTGGTACAGATGTGCATAGCTGTATATTTTACACTTTACCGATGTGTTTTTTTTTTTATATTTCAAATCAAAATCTCTCTTATTTCTGCAGTAAATTCTTCAGCCACCTTGATCCTTCATGAAAATGAAGTTTTTTTTTTACGGTTCACAGAAAAATCCTGGATTAGAGGATTAGAACTCTAAAGTAAAACGCAATTTCTTCATTTACTTTTTGTTCTCCGAAGATTTTGGAAAGATTTTTAAAGACGGCTCTGTTTGTAATGTGGCCAAAGCAGAGAAAATGGGTTTGTCGCTCTCCATGTACGACCTGTTATCCCAGTGTTTTTCTATCAGTGATAAAAGTCCTCCTGAAAAGGACAGACGGACAAAAAGAATCCACATTGTCCCTATAATTATGGGCAATTACTGATGAAAACAGCCACTGAGATCGGTGTTCAGGAGCTAATGTGCCACGACTATTAGTGAGAGTTATTTCTTTCTATGTTGCATGTTCTTTCTTTTCTTTAAACCCCCTTTTTGTTGACCTGTCCTTCCCCTGCTCTGGTTTTCTTACCAAACTCTTTGTGTCTTCGTCTCTGCCTGTCTGTCTTTCTCTTGCTTATTATCCACTGCACTCGTTTGTGTGCACTTCATCCTGTTCCCTTTCTCCTCCCTCGTCACCTCAACTGTTTTTTTTCTTTCCCTCTTTTAAGTTGTTTCTCTTTCTTCCTCTCATCAGTTAGATCCCCCCCCCCCCTCCCGCCTCAGCCGTCCTCTGTGTCTCTCCCACTGTGATCTTCTCCAAACGCCTCAATGTTATCAGCCAAACACAGGGCCGTGCTTTGGCCACGCGGCCGTGTTAACCCAAAGACAATGAGCGTGAGTGTTTTGTGAAGGATCTCTCGTGGTCCCAATGTCTCACTTTCATAGTGGCCCAAAATAAAGACAAGACTTTCCACAGGCTTTGTCGTCTGAGGGCTTTGGTTATCCAAACTGAAGAGCAGCTTTTTTTTTTTTAAATGAATCTTAAATAGCAATTATATAACTTTGTGTTTAATACTCTTCCGCTAAGTGGTGGGAAGCAAATAATGTAAAGTAACCACAGCATCGACAATAGGTTTACTAATGTTTTCATATAAACTTTGTGTTTGTTTAAATGTGACTTTCTTTTCACATTTGCAAGCATGACACACACACAAAAACAGACGCTGTCTCTCTTCCCGTGCACCAGCAAGTCTTTGTTTCAGACTCAGCAGCCTCCGTGTCAGAGTCACAGAGCATGAGTCAGCGGTGTCATCTCAGAGTCCTACAGCATGAGTCACAAGGCGTAGGTTTCTCTTTGCTCGCCCAGGACGTTCATGTCTTGTTAACGTTGATAAGGCCAAGCTTTTGTCATGTATCCCGGCAGCAGGTGTGAGCTCAGAGTCTAAGTCTTTATTTTGAACAGATATGGCAGAATATTTTCGTGAGGGACTCGTGAATCCACATGAGGGAGGCCGATGTTTTTTTTGTTGTTTTTTATTTTTTATGGGTCGGGTTAAGTATGTTTGATCGGCCCTAACAAGGCACTGTTAGTGGATACGAGTCAGAGCAGGAAGCTAAAATGACGAAGCACGCTGAAGGGCAAGAGTAAAAATAAAAAAGTAGTTTTCTTCAGAGTGCTGCAAAAAAAAAGAAAGAAAGAAAAACAAAACTTGCTGCTTGTCGGACCCCATTTTGCCTTAAGGCTAAAGCTGTTGGAAACACAACATGTAGTCCTGAGTGGTTGTGTGTGTGTGTGTGTGTGTGTGTTTAAGTGGACAAGCTTAAAGCATGGATAACTTTAATATCAGCAAATTCCTCTAAAAACAAGGAGATAACGCACCTCGCCATATGCCACTACAGATGTTTCTATGGCATTATAGATGAAGATAAATGTGCTGATGGTGGCGCTCCTGTACGTCTGCTGCATCCTCCCACCAAACAATAGCCCCTCTCACTCTCAGACAGCCCGACCAGCGGACTGTGACTATTTGGTTTGCTATTTCAACTGTGGTTTATAAAGGCGGCTTAAGCACTATTTGCTTCGGCTCTCGGTGATAATGGATATTTTGCATGACTGAAGACGTTGGTCTCCTCTCAAAGGTCAAAACCTTTACCTCATCTTGCTTTTGGTTTTCGTCTCATCTCTGGACATTGTCAATTTAGCCTTGTCAACTGTTACAAGTTCGCACAATAACATAACTGAGCTTAACCTTTAATCCTCCGAGTTTAATTTGTCATCACAGCACCCTGTTTCTTATGTAGCTGTCCATGGTGCTGCGCAGTGCTTTTCAGCACCACGGACAGATACACGGCGCAGCGTTTTCTCTTTCTCTCAGACGAGCGCGAGCTTCATCCTCTGGCTTGTTTTATGATTCTCTGTGGACCTGTTTTATTTGCCGACTCCGGCGTGTTCTTACCAAAGAGGCCGGACGACGAAGGGAAGCCTTTTCTTTTCGGCTTAACTCATAAACAGATGGCGCTATTGCACTTATCAGCGAATACATAAACCCTGGTGATTGTTTTGACAAACCTGCCTCAGTGACGATCAGGATTTGTCCCTCTGATGATTCCAAACTGCCTTTATGAGCTTTGCCTTTCTCTCGTTTTGCTGTTACGCACATCAGACACAGTGTCGGCCGGCTTTCGTTCATGCAGCACTTTAATTGATCACTAACCTTCTGCTTCCGTCTGTGTTTATTTGCAGTGGTGCTGCTGAACTCTAAGGAGACTCAGGCAGAGCTGGGCTGGACGTCATATCCCCCCAATGGAGTAAGTGTGCTTTTCATCGCCCCCTTCTCATACCTTGTCTTCACTCCTGAGCTCATTGTTGTCATTAATCGATGGTGCTAATCCAGGCTAGGAGACCGCAGTGTCCAAACCACCTACAGAGAGATACGCTGCTACAGATAAATGGGCCTCATCTGTATTGATCCAGTTGGGTTGTAAAAACCCTTTTTGCTAGGTTATGACTGTAAGACAAATACAGGGACCTTTTTTTTTTTTTAAAGAAGCTAAAGCAGTTTGTCACCTGTGTCCCACCTGGACGTTGGTCTACACACACACACATACACACCTACCATATGTATTTTAAAAATAGAAGGAGGACACAGTGCTTTCTGTTTGATTTAGTCACCTTGGGCTGCACTGCGGTTTATTATATGACCCTCGCACATAATCCTTTTTCACCATCTGGTTTGTTTGTGCGAGTTAAATAAAACCTGAATTATGGATGAGATTAAAAGTCGCTCCTGTTTCCGCGCCGCTCTGCCCAGGAAAACAAACATCTGACCAACCTCTGCTCTGCAAAAAAGAAAAAGATGGTGTCATTGGGTTGTTGACCTGTAGTGATTGTATTTTTTCTGTTTGACTTTCTTTTCCAATTCTGGTGCCTCCCTCCTCACGTTGTTTTCCTTTGCTTCATCACTCCATCTCCTCTCTTCTCGCCACTTCTCTTTTCCCACTTCTTTTCTCTCCTCCTCTTCCCTTTCCATTATTTCCTCCATACCCATGTTGTCCGTCTCTTTTCCTCACAACCTCCAGTGGGAGGAGATAAGCGGCGTAGATGAGAAGTACAAGCCTATCCGCACGTACCAAGTGTGCAACGTGATGGAGCCCACTCAGCAGAACAACTGGCTGCAGACCGGTTGGGTGGCACGTCGCGGCGGCCAGCGGATCTTTGTGGAGCTCCAGTTCACGCTGCGAGATTGCAACAGCATCCCTGGTGTGGCCGGGACCTGCAAGGAGACCTTCAACCTTCTCTACGTGGAGTCGGACCGCGACCTGGGCGGCGTGACCCGAGAGGACCGCTACACCAAGATCGACACCATTGCTGCTGATGAGAGCTTCACGCAGGGCGACCTGGGTGAGAGGAAGATGAAGCTGAACACAGAGGTGCGAGAGATCGGTCACCTCAACCGTAAGGGCTTCCACCTGGCCTTCCAGGACGTCGGCGCCTGCGTGGCCCTGGTGGCCGTGAGGGTATACTACAAACGCTGCCTCGCCACGGTGCAGAACCTGGCGGTGTTCCCCGACACAGTGGCCGAAGCGGCCTTCGCCACGTTGGTAGAGGTGCGCGGCGCCTGTGTCAACAACTCTGAGGTTGACGCAGACAGCCCTCCCAGGATGCACTGCAGTACCGAAGGGGAATGGCTGGTGCCAATTGGGAAATGCAGCTGCAGCGCTGGATACGAGGAGGGACACAGCAGCTGTGAAGGTAGGACATCATTAACCAGATGATGGGATGGATGGGTGGAAATGAAGAGAGTACAAAGAAAGCAGGTGTTCAGGTCCCCTGCCTGCTCGTGCTGAACACTGATAGCGACGTCCATGTGTCACACATATCGACATGTGAGGCGTGGTAGGTGTGTGTGTGTGTGTGTGTGTGTGAGAACACAATGACTAATGTGCAGCCTTGCCTCGTTACCCTCGCACGTAGTCTGAATGGCGTACACACACACGCACGCACACGCGCACGTGCGTAGGATGGCACAGTCAGACGTAAACAGACCCAGACAGTATTTTGTATATTTTACTCATCGCTCGTACAACAGCAGCAGTTTGATCAGCGGTCTGTTGCTGTTAACCCTCACTCCCCATCTTGCGTTGTTGTGCTGTGCGTTGTGCTGGGAGAGAAATGGAGTGAGTGTGTCGATCTCTTTATAGTGAGTCAGTCTTCCCAATTGATTGGTGCTCTTGGAAATGAGGTTTTCTAGTTTCTCACTGGCTTGAACTGAAGATACCGATCGCGTATTTAAGTTATGTGTACGTAAAATCCTTCATCTACGTAAAGACACACAATGGGTGGATTTTAATAGAGTTCAGAATTGAAATTTCACCAAGCGACGAGACCACAGGACTTTTCGAACGTCTAGAGACGACTGTCGGAGGAGAACTGAACTCCTTTCAGATAAAATGGAACCTGATGATAAAAACAGTTGGGCGAAGGCGTGACACTGATAGTACGTCGTACACCGCCGTTTGGTCCAATCCAGTGTGTGTTTGTGTATCAGATTTCTACTGGTGACAGGATGTGCTGCCACACAGTGTGTGCAGTGTGTGTGGAGTGTGTGTGCGAGTAACATGGATCACTTCCCCTCCAGTGCCTGGTTTCTCTCTCCAGCCGTGATGCTATGAATATGCAGTTCCAACCCCCGACATCTCCCACTGCACCGGAGCTATTGATCGGCTGTAATGCTCCACTAAACTGAGGAATTGTGCTGGGACTGCTCACGCACACACACACACAGTAAATCACACACATATTCAGTGGCACGCTGTGGTCTGCACACAGATGAAATGGATAGGCACTTTGAGTTAGTGTGCGTGTGTGTGTGTGTGTGTGTGTGGGAGGGAAATAACATAAACATAAGTCGCGGCATGGCGTAACCATAGCGCTGCGGATTTCTGTGTGTGTCTTTCTGTGTGTACACTTTGTGCAGCTTCTGTAACTAATGTATGTCTTATTTACTCCTGGGTCTAATTGTGCGACTCAGTGAGTGCAGAGGCACTAAGTGTCTGCCCGTGTGGGTCAATAATATCGAATAGGCCGGTGAGTAGCTACTGATATGGGTGCGAGCAGATAGTGTCACGCAGCAGGTGTGTTGTGTTGTGTTGTGTTGTGTTGTCCAGTGTGTCCTGTGTTCACTGACTGTAATGCTGATGCAGACATACAGGACAGTAGCTAAATGGCTGCCGCGCTGAAGGGAACACAATTTAACGTGAGGATACAGGAAGTATCGACGCCTTCTATTTGTCCGATTGTTTGATATTTTTGGATTTTCCAGCTTTGTGGCGTATAACCGATGTGGTGTTAAAGTCATCACTTTGCTTTGTCCCATAAAACCAGTTCACCTGCGAGGGTGGGGGTGAGGGTGGGGGTGAATTGGATGGATGGTTGGATGAAGCCTGCAAACGCACACATTCCGCTGTGTGTGTCGTTGCACGAGTTCTTTTCTCTCGTTATGAAATGAAACGAGCAGGAGCAGAGCTAAAGGGAAAAAAATTACGTAATGTAATAATTCACCTTTCACATAGACACTTGCATGTGTTGTTGTGTATTTCGCGAGCGGCATCCTGTTCTAATTAAAGCCGGCTGCTCTTTGGGTGTAATTACTGAGTGCGGCTGGTGCCTTCAGCCGATTCGCTCATTATCTCTGTTCTTTGCGTCTCCACAATCCGACTCCAGGCACGTTCACCACCCCGCTATTCCGTCTCTCCGCTCTCCTCCCCTCCGTGATTTACTACACGCCTTACTCGCCCGTCCCTCTGCGACCCCCTCCATGCATTCCTTACCCCTGCCAGTGGGAAGCGCACACACCTCTTTTCTATCCCAGTTCTTGTTTTTCCCGCCTTCATATTTCTTTTCCTTTCAATATTTCCTCTAAAATGCTGTTTCAGTCTTTCTGCCCCTCTCTTACCGCCCCCCCGTGGGAACCATGTGGTGGGGTGAGTCAGGGTGAGTCAGGTTAACTGGCTGGAATCTGCTGGAAAGGCTTGGCGATTCATCTGGGATGTTTGTGTGTGTGTGTGCGTTCGTGCCAAATTCGGCCCCGGTGCCAGATCATATGTTTTTGAAGTCGCCCCCGCTGTTGCACTCATCCTCTCCTCTGTCTGTTGTCACGTCCTCATTAACCCTCCTCAGCTTCCTCTTAGCTCACGACAAAAGTCGTCCGCTCATTTCATCTCTGACATTTATTTTCTTTCTTCGCTTCCCTCTGGCTGATTTGCGACTTCGTACAAAAGCAGCCTCTCAAAGCCGCTCCCGCTTATCGCTCCATCTTTCCTTCTCCGGGCTCTGACTCCTCCGTCGTTCCTCTTCTGTCTTTTATCTGCAATCCTTCCAGCCCTGCTCTTTATACCCGCTCTCCCTGGCTCCGTGCCACCCCTGCCCATCTGCTCCTTCCACCCTCCCTCCATCCGTCTCCATCCTTCTCCCCTCGCGCCGCGTCACATGCTACTGTTAGTCATCTCACTCCCCAGCTTTCATTTTAAATAATTCAAGTACTCCTGGGAGAAAGACAAATGTGTTCTTCTGAGCCCAGCATCTGATGTATTTATTTAGCTGGCCCGCCATACAGCCGGCTGACAGCAATAAAGCACGCTCGCTCTGGACCGGCAAACATCCGCACACACTCCTGAAAACATGCAGGCGTTTCATACGAGTGTGTTCATATCCAGAGAGGGGCCATTGATAATGTCCCCCTGGTTATTGAAAATGTGGCTGGAGGGAGGCCAAGTGCTCCCCATCCATCTCTCCCTCCGCCTGTGTTCACCAGTGGTGGATGAAGCAATCAGAAAAAGGAAGGAGGTAAACGAATTAAAAGAAGCAGGAATGAGAGGAACATGGCGGTGGAAGCACAAAAGACGGAGGTGGATGTCGCGTGACGCTGGAAAAGAGCTGTCAGCGTTTCCTCCTGGTTGCATGGTTTGTTGCTGAGGGTGATTTGTAAAAGGAAGAGGGGGAAATGTGAAGGCAGCTGATGCGGAAGAGAAGGGAATGTGCAGGTCAGAAGAGGTGATGGAGAGCGGAGGAACATTTGACGTATGAGAAGAAGCTAAACAGGGGGAAGGGATAAGAGATGAGAAAACTTTGGCCACAGGCGGCGCCAGTGAGGCGATGGGACGAACGAGTTAATCACATCCTTCCCTCTGGTGCCGCTCTGACTCCGCCCACACCACATTCATCAATTAAACACAGCGGGCACGAATGCATCAAAGTTAGAAAAGGTTGGCGCCCGGTTTAATCGTGTTGCTAACTCAACCGGCACGACAGCCTCGTTCACATGTCCTGTCGAGGACAGAAATATCCTGCACGGAAAACTCGGAAACACGGAAAAGTGACAGACGTAAGAGATGAACGTAAGACGTAAACTCAAATATCCTGGTGGAGAAATAAGAGAATATAAATCATGGAAGAGGCATGTTGACATTGTGCTGCACGATTTTCCAGGTTTTGGCTGCCCGTTGAAATCCGTTTTCCATAAATCCGTAATTGAGGAAAAGGTTCGGCCTCCTGACTGGGATGAGCCATTTTGAGCCCTCGTTTAATTATCGGAAAAATGCATCAGCAAAAAGCTGAGGACAGCAGCTCATAAAAAGTTGACATTTTGGAGACGCAGTCTTCAGAGGCCATTTTTAATTAATATCGATACCGTTGCTACATTATGCCGTCGGAAATAAACCTGTTCCTTAGTTAAAGACGATGGAAAAATAAATAAATTTAAAAAATGCCACCACCAGCTTCTGTTAAAAAAAAAAAGATTTTTACCGAGGAAATAACGAGAAAGTAAGAGAAACTTTTAACGACCCATGGCGCGAGAGCAGCGGCCTCTCGTGACTCGGGGCCACAGCTGCTGGAAAGCCACAGACTGTGATTCCTCGGAGAGCGACTCTGACTCATGAGGGGTTCGGCGAGGACAAGCCTCCTCTTAGCCCCGAGTTCTAACTCAGAACATGTCAGGCTGTCTGAGTCCTCTGCGGCGACGGGAACGCCGGTGCCCGAGACAGCTTACAAGTGTTTCTGTCTGTTTGTGCACATGCGAGCGTGTCATGTCGGAACAGTCGGAGTTCCTGGTCCGGCGGGCTGCGGAGTGGTGTGGTGTGAAATCGCCCGCACCGAGATGCACATACGCAATCCGTCCCTCATCCTTTGTTAATTTTAAATGTTGTGGGTGGGAAGGTGGTGTAGAGGGAATTGACCTGCTCTCCTGCCATCACCTCTTCCCATCCCCATTCAGCCTCCAGTAATAACATTCCATCTGTTGGAAATTGATGTGGGATCAGTGTATGGATCTCTCTGCCCCCACTTAACCTCGCTGAACACAGGACTCTGTCCGGACAGGGGTGGCATTAACACACTCATTATTTCCAGCGTGCAGGTCTCGCTGTAATCGCAGGAGGGAAATGGAAAAATAATATCTTCAATGTATCCAGAAGTGCAAAGGGCAAAGGTCGCTGGGTTTCGCCGAATTACTCTCGCGGACGTTTTTGTCGCTCACTTCCTACTTGTCAGTGGGAATTCTCTGGATCGATGACACTTTATAGGCCCGAGTCGTTGGTCACATGTCGCACAAGAGCCGCCGGAATCAAATTTACCGCAATATGATGCTACGAGTGCTGAATAACGCACATTCCATAACAACGTCCCGTTTAGTGTTGAGTTGTTTTAACCTACCAGCCACATTGTCGCACATTTATTAAGTCATTGTAATGCACGGTTGTGTTGGAAAAGTCGTATTGCGTTGCATTAACCTTGGGTGCAGCGAGCTTGTGCCCTTATTAATGTGTGTTTGTACAGAGTTGTGTTTGCGTTGGACAGACTGTCACGGTATCAGTGTTTGATGCTACGTGCACACGCGCGTGTGTGTGTGTGTGTGCGTGCGTGTGTGTGTGTGTGTGCCGGCTGTTGTCTCTGTAGTCACAGCTTGGCAGAGCGACCTGCTGTGAGCACCCCCCCCCTCCCCCACCTTTGGCTGCACAGTGATCCTGGCATGCGAGCGTTTGCCAGCTTGGATTCCCATCCCCCCACCTCCCTCATTTTGTTGTCA
This sequence comes from Trinectes maculatus, assembly GCA_016785345.1. Lineage (NCBI taxonomy): Eukaryota > Metazoa > Chordata > Actinopteri > Pleuronectiformes > Achiridae > Trinectes > Trinectes maculatus. Next base: position 143,261 of record JAFBJQ010000332.1, on the reverse strand, counting down.
TTTGTTATCACCCTCCCTCACCCACACTGCTGCAGACACACAACCCCCCCCCCCATCCCAATGAAAATTGATGGCATTTCCAAGGACACCTGCGCCTCCGCCCCACACACACACACACACACACGCATGCATATGCACCACTCATCAGTGAGACATATTAAAACACTGAGCTTTATGCAGCTTGTGTCCCAGGAATAACTTTGCTTTGAAACAACAACAACAACAACAACAACAACAGTGTTTCCATTGATAAAATAGCCACACGAGTGAAACGAAAACAAAAACAAATTCATTGTATTTCATTATCTTTGCTCAGTCGTTTTAGTACAATGAGACACACACACACACACACACACACACTGACACACTCATCTGCTCACACGCACACGCTGGAACAAACAGACCCACATATGTGCGCTTAGACATGGGCTTCACTCCCACTCTCTCACAGCCTCCACGCGTTATTTGTTCATAAACCAGCCCATCTGTTTCTGCCTTCACACCTAACCAGCGCCTGCCTACTACACACCACACACCAACACACCAACACACACACACACACACACACCAACACACACTCATTGTTCTAATGTATAATCATGCCCAGTCCCACAAACACCTGTAGTCCTCGTATTGACGTGACAGCCCACAATCTCCTCGGATGGACGAGCTCATTAGCACTCGGCGCCACTCAGCTTCTCATCCATCAACAACACCGACCATGAATAAAAGTCGCACGCCGTGGCTAAATCACATTTTGTATGCTGCCAGAGATGTGGGGGATTGTGTGCACGAACTCTATCGATACTTGTTTCATGGTCTCTTTATGCACACTTTCTCGCTCCCTTACCCACACACACACACGCACACACACGCACGCGCACACACACTGTGGGGAGCGGTGTGGAATGATTGGCATCCTGAGGTGAGTGTTATGGGTGACATTTCCACTGTGCTGTGGTATAGAAGTCTCCTGCAGAGCCTCTGCACCACTGTCACAATGCGAAATCGGGGGCATTGAGGCGGGCGGGGGTGCAGGGAGGTGCAGGCAGTGGAGAGGACGGAGCGAGAGAGTGAGTGAGAGAGAGAGAGAGAGAGAGAGAGAGAAATAGTGGGTTATCACATGTGGATGGAGCTTTATTTAAAATCAGTGCCTGTGCAGTGCATCCGCATAAAACTGCTCATCTCAATCAATCAGAAAGTTGTGTTGTTGCATCAAGCGCCGGACTTTTCCTGATCTCTCTCACTGTGTGTGTGTGTGTGTGCATTTGTGTGTGTTTGTTGTGTTGCTCACCAGTCCAGAACAATGTAAATCTCCTGTTGAATGAGTCATATGTCCGTCCCCTGTCATCCATCGCGCGGGACGCAGTGCGAGGGCGGCGTGCAGAGCGGTGAGAGTCCGCGTGGTGCACTGAACCAGTGCTGTGTTTGCACAGATTGAAAAACCAGACACAGGAAAACACACACACACACACACAAAGACAAGCCATATATACAGCATGTGCACACACCGGCTCTCGCACAATGAATCATCGGTTAATCAGCTCACGCACAGCGATGACACACGAGCTGCATTTTACACTGTGTTGTCTTATTTGTCTGTTTGTGTGTCGTGAATGTCGGGTTTGTTGGATTTGGTGCAGCAGACTGTTTCGTTGTGTCCGTAACGCACAGATAACACCATGTTTGTGCTCGCACTCGCATATTTGTGTTTGGACTGTCGACTCTGAGTGGAATGCTAATGTTTTACCCTTATGGATATTGTGCGATTGTCTTTTCGGTGCCGGGAAACAACGTGACACACAAACGCAACCCGAATCATTGTTGTGCGTGTCGTAGCGCGCTTCAGCCCGCCATGCTGCCGGGTGATGGATGGTGTGTTTATGGAGCTCCCTCTCCATACTCTGGATCAAGGACTCCGAGAGTCATGCAGTCTGACACCGAGACAAACAGCTGGATCAACGGATGACCGAGGCAAGGATGGAGGGAGGGAGGAAGAGAGGGAGGGAGGATGCAGGGAGACGGCAGAAAGGAGGGATTGAGGAATGGGAAAAAGAGAGTCAAAGCGGGGATGAGAGAAACAGGGCCACCTGCTTGGAGGGAAGGTCATAGTCAGCAGGGAGGGCTGGAGTCCTGCTGAGCCTGGAACACGTCGCACAAACACACACAACATAAACACACAAAAACAGGCAGGGTAGCTCGGAATAGCACAACGCCTATAGGATAGAAGCCGGAAATTGGTCATTTTGGTTTGGCAAAGAAAAGCCGAACGTTTGAATGTTTGGCTGCTCGTTACAACTTTTAGTCAAAAAACGTTGTTAGAAATATTGTGTATATTTCTTCAAGATCGACGCCCTCGTTCTTTTCAAAGTCTAATTGCCATCGCTGAACTCGGTATTTTAAGTTATTATCCCATTCGCCCTCCGGCGCCACTCTGAGTGGCGATAAAACGAATCGTAAGCAGGCCTCGTGTTTACGTGATATTAATGGTTTGATTAAAGGAAATTAGTTTCCGTCCCGCCAACGCCGACGTATTCATTTAAAAACCCGTTTACCGCTTCTGCAGGAGTCGGCCCGCGTCTCCCTGCCAAACCTGCCCCGCTGTCAGTGAGGCCATGTCCTCTATCAGCACGGGACAGATTGACCTGGTCCCCGGGGGCCGCCTGAGGGGACACTGCCGACTGCTCCCAGAGCTTCCTCAGCGGCTGTCAGCGGCTGACAAGCCTCAGCCAGCACGTCTTACTGAACCAACAGAAGAGAAGATACTCAGGGGTGGTCTCCACTGAGAACATCAGGGGTGGTCTCCACTGAGAACGTCAGGGAGGAGCTCTGACCACAGGAATAATCATGAAGACAACTTGTTTACGGGACAAAAATGTACATCAACACAAAACAACAGTTCTCTATTGACTTATGAGATATAGTTTTTTCTATCTATCTATCTATCTATCTATCTATCTATCTATCTATCTATCTATCTATCTATGGGGGGGGGGGGGGGGGGTGGGGGGTTAATTTATTATAGCGATCGCCATGGTAATTCTGGTAAAAGGCATGGCGGAGTAGTTAGGGAATGCGTGTCTCAACGGGCAGACGGTTTTATTGTCATGGTTTATATATATATATGTGTGTGTGTGTACAGTATGTGTGTGAGAATATGTGTGTGTGTGTGTGTGTGAGTCGGTGTCAATGGCATGTCTGCCCCCCCCCCCATCTGTGAGCTTTGTGCTACTGTTCCCCAGAGGCCTTTAGACACTCTCTGATGGCACATCAGAGGCCTCCACCTATAAACACTAGCATTAATAACTATAACTAACTCTCTCTCTCTCTCTCTCTCTCTCTGTCTCTCTCTCTCTCTCTCTCTCTCTCTCTCTCTCTCTCTCTCTCTCTCTCTCTCTCTCTCTCTCTCTCTCTCTCTCTCTCCGCCGGCTGACTGTTGTTTATATGGCTGTAAAATTCAATTAGGCTGCAGGGGAGTGGGCCGGCCTGCATTACTGCCTGCCAGGGTGACATTTCATTTGCAATGAATCATGGGCCGGAGGAGGAGCGACCGGGCCGGCGAGCAAAACAACACTTCTCCTCCTATCCATCTCCCTCCTCTCCACTCCTCTCCTCTCCACTCCACTCCTCTCTCTCTCTCTTCTTCCTCCCTCTGCTCTGCACTTCTTTGCTTTACAGCCCGTCCCTGATTCTTTTGGTGCATAAAAGAAAAACGCCCCCCCACACACACCCTCCCGTCCACGCCAGTGTTGTTGTTCATTCACTTTTCTTCCTGCTGCATCTGTTTTCTTCCTCTTCTCCCCCTCGCTCTCTCTGCTCCTCAGATCTTCCCATCGCGTCGCTTTTGGCGACCAGATGTTTCATCCCTCTTTTTCGCGACATTATCCGGAAGTCTGCCGACCTCCACTTCACTTCCTTCGTTCCCCTCGTCTCCTCTTACCTGCCACACACCTCAACGCTTTAGTTCCACAACAACAAAACAAAAATAGTCGTATTGAATTTTCACGTGTGAAAAGGAATTCGGTGTAAGATTTTCACTCGTGCAGACGTTTGTACCTGGGAAAATGATGGATTTCGTTATTATTTTTTTTAACTTTTTCCACCTGCTCCCTGGAGTAAGACTGCTGACTGCATTATTTTATGCACCGGTGGGGAGAAAACATAGGGGTGAAGTCCCCGGGATGAGAAACGGCGTCTGGTGCTCGTTAAGGCAGCGTAAACAGGAGGAGAAGGAATGCGTAAACGGCCTCTCTGATTACACGGCGACGCGACTCCACATAAATCGAGGATAAACTGTGAATAATCGAATGCGGCGACGTCGGCGCTGAGGAGGAATTAGCGCCGTGCCTGGAAGCATGTGTGTCTTTGAGTTGTGAATCCGATCAAGCGGAAACAGAGGTTGGAGTCACTTTGTGTAACGAGCTGTACATCAGGCAACCCCTTCAGGTTGGGTTCGCAATTACGTTTGCAAATGATCAAATCTGGGATTACATATTGACGAATTGACACAACTGATCTGAAGTCAGTCTGCATCCCATGTGCTTGATTGGCATGTGGCACATCATCTTTGCCGTGTTACTCAGTTCTTATGAGACACTAAACATCTGACTCAGCGTTCGAGTTTCCTACAAAACCGCCCCGCAGCGTGTTTACGAGTCGTGTCGTGGTCATGTGACTGCCTGTGAGTTCAGGCTGCCGGGGGGAGTGGAATGGAAGCCGTATATTTCCTGCGACGCCGCGGCGTGAGAGCAGTGTGGCGCCACGGCTGCGATAAGGCCCGGCCCAGGGAACAGGCAGTAAATCCCGCGTCCCGGTTCAGCGGGAGAGCGCCGCCGCTGACCTCCAGGTGCCGCCGTTTGCACGATATCAGGCAGGTGTATGTGGATGCTGGTGATTGTGCTCTGAACTCGGCCATCTTGAAAAGAGGAGAAATCTCATTTGATATTCCAGTCCAGATGTGGCATGCAGATTGCTTTTATAATGCAGTTATCGCCATAACACACACACACACATGCATTTGTACACATGCAGGCAGTTTTGTGTTCTGAATCATACACACAAACACACACAGAGACACTGGAAAAGTCCAGAGTGAGTTCCCTGTTTAGGGCTGAGCCCCGCGGGGAAGGTGATCTTTATTTAAATCCAGTTGTCTGAGCTCAATCCTAATCTCCTCCTGCAGAAAGAAGGGATTTCTCTGCTCCGCTCTGCCCACTGATGTGATTTACACCGGGGGGAGGGGGTCGGGGGGGAGGGGGCAGGAAAGGGGGGTGGGGTGGTGGAGGGATGAAGGGGAAGTGGTAAAAGTGAGTGATGGAAGATGGATAGGATGCGGGGGAATGTTATCCCTGTTTGAAACAGCTGTGAACATAAAGGAGAGGGAGTGCAAATGAAAGATGGCGGGGGGTCGTGAGAGGTTGTGTGGACCTCGCCGTGCGTTGTGTTGCCTTAAACCTGAAGAGGCACCAGTTAAAGGATCAGTTCATCCTCCTGCAGAAAGAAGGGATTTCTCTGCTCCGCTCTGCCCACTGATGTGATTTACACCGGGGGGAGGGGGTCGGGGGGGAGGGGGCAGGAAAGGGGGGTGGGGTGGTGGAGGGATGAAGGGGAAGTGGTAAAAGTGAGTGATGGAAGATGGATAGGATGCGGGGGAATGTTATCCCTGTTTGAAACAGCTGTGAACATAAAGGAGAGGGAGTGCAAATGAAAGATGGCGGGGGGTCGTGAGAGGTTGTGTGGACCTCGCCGTGCGTTGTGTTGCCTTAAACCTGAAGAGGCACCAGTTAAAGGATCAGTTCACGTATATATATTCTTTTTTTTTTTTTGCCTTAACGAAATTCCCACATGTAGAGTGGTGAAGGAATTCGCCAAACGTTTTTTTTTCTTCTCACATATAAATATATAGGTGTATGTGTGTGTTTGTGTGTGTGTTTGTGCGTTCGATGGGTCTGCTGCCCTGAAAAGCCCCCCCACACACACACACACACACACACACGCACACAGGAGGAGTCAATACTCAGTGTGAGAAAGGCAATAACCCCTGATGGCAAACCTCTTATCGCTCATCTCGTCTTCCCCTCTTTATCTCTCTCTTTCTGTCCCTCCATCCCTGCCCCCCCCCCCCAACACACACACACACACTCTTACCCACAGGGTTCAGACCAAACAAACAAAGTCAGAAAAAGAAAAAAAAGGAGCAAATCAATGGAGGAGAGAACAGCAGGTTGACATGATATGTGTGTGTGTGTGTGTGTGTGTGTGTGTGTGTGGGTGTGTGTGTGTGTGTGTGTGGGTGTGGGTGTGTGTGTGTGTCTGTCTGTCTGTCAGATGCTTGAGTCAACCTGTTACGTGTGCAGTCATCTCTCGATCATTGGCATTGACAAACAACAACAACATCAGTCGTGCAGAAACGCAAACACACATACCGTACACACCTTCACACAATGCGCACAACCAGTCACTAAACCTCTGTTTTTACACACTCTGTCAACCTTCCCTTGTATTTTGTGTGTGTGTGTGTGTGTGGGGTTTGTAACGTTTCCCTCTAACCCTGCAGAACCCTCGGTTCCTGCTGCCCTGCTCCCCACAGACACTTTTTATCACTTTGTCATTTGTCATTCAGGAGTCCCCACGGCTGGCTGCCTTAGTGTGTGTGTGTGTATCTGTGTGTGTGTGTGTGTGTGTGTGTCCTGCTGGACACAACACAGCTGCAGTCCTCACACTGGCCTCATTACCTCACACTTCAGCCCTCCTCCTCCCGCCTCCCCATCCTCTCCTGTCGCCTCCTCTGCTGCCTTTTGTGCGTCAGTGCATTCCATCAGAAAGAGTTAATTATGGTTGTTGCGTTAACGATGCCAATCGTCAGGTTTAATCTGAGTGGTTTGGCGTCATTGTGGAAACAGACGTATGTGGACTTTTGACCACATGGTGCTCAGAGTTTAGGGGCTGGAGCAGTAATTGGACACTTGGCTGCAAAAGAGGAAAGTGTTGGAATATAACTTTATCGACTGGACGAGTCCTTAACGAGTTCGTTAACCTCTGTTAATGTTTTGTATTAATGTTAGAGCTCAGTCTCTCAGGACCTGAGCCATTACTAATTCATCCCACCCCTTACCCTCTCTGCCCCCACCACAGTGGACCGCATATTTAATTCATTCTTCAGTGTTTGTATGTGTGCTGATGTAGAGTCACTTCTTGGGAATTATGATGCTGTGTGTGTGTGTCTGTGTGTGTGTGTGTCTGTGTGTGTGTGTGTGTCCATGTGTGTGTGTGTGTGTGCTGCAGGCTAACAGAAGCAGAAAAGGGAAATGGGGGAATTGTAAAAGAAGACGAAAGGAAACAGGCCCGGGCTACGCTAAAGAAGGGAGTCCCCAGTGGACACACACGCACACACGCACACACGCACACCCACACACACACACACACACGCACTCCATACATGCAAACATCTAACGTCCTCGTAGATCTCCTCCTATAGCATGAAACTACCCCGAGGCAAAGCAAAACTGAAAACTGGCAAAACAGACATGTTCCACACGCTATGCAAAATAAAACACACACACACATACACACACACACACATACACACACACACAATCTAGCATGTGGCGTATATTCTCCACACGCATCAGATTAGCTTGCACGCAAGCACAGGGAATCACCCAGCCTCCTCCACATACATCCCAGATACTCCAATTACCCGGCCATACACAAACACTCATCCGCAGCTGAAGAAAGACACACACACACACACACACACACGCACACACACACACACACACACACACACACACACATCTCAGTTTTCCGCATGCAGTCCCACACCAGTCGCACACATGTGCATTCACAGCAGCGTCACGTTGTCTTTATCTGAGCCTGTCACAATCCCTTCACCTCGGCATCAGTGAAATCATCCCGGGAAAACGGCATCGTTAGCGCCTCCTTTAGGGAGCAATCTGCGCATGAAAATAAGCGTCTGTTTTTGTTTTGGTTTTTTTTCACATTTGTTAGACAGTGGTCACCCCGGAATTCCCACTCCGCTCAATCTGAGGACTCAAACAACCATCAAAGCTTATCATCGGGCCCCGGTTGTGCCTTGAGGGCCCAATTCCTACGCTTGTAACTCTCGCTGATCTGCTCTCGATTGATTAAAGGGGGAGTATTAGCGTCGGGTTTTTTTTTCTTCTTCTTCTAAATCCGAGCTTTCATCCTCAGCTAGGGGAGAAGAAAAGAAATGCCGCCTTCCTTTGATTCCCGTCACACCCGCGACTCGCTGTGCGTTTCGCCATTAACCGAGAAACGATCGCATCGAGCGCTTGTAATGACAGCGACGCCATTAGCGGTGTCTGCGTACATGAATAGGCCGGCTGTGTGTACATGTGAGTGTGAGTGCAGGGTTTATAGACCATGCTAAATGTGCCTGGGATGTGAGCCGTGTCATATGGCCTTTGTCTGTCTGTCTGTCTGTCTGCCTGTCTACCTGCCTGTCTGTCCTCTCCCCGCAGCTCAGATCAGCACAGCGGCGATAAAGCGTGAAGATAACAGTGGCACAAGTCAAGGACGCGTCTCTCTCTCTCTCTCCCTCTGTCCACACATTTCTGTCTCTGTCTCTCGTCCTTGTCCCTCTCCTCGCCTCCATTGTCATCCGTTAATCCCTCTCTCCCTCTCTTTATTGGCTCCATCCCTTTTCTACTGAGCCCCAGTCTTTCTTTTTTCGCTTTTAGAAACAACTTTCTCGAACCCGGACATTGAGCCGATAACTGTGGGGCTGTGTCCACACAACACACACACAACACACACACACTCACACACACACTCCCATGGCCAGGGAGTTGTCGTGCATCATCCTGGTTGTCGTTTGCATCCACGCTCCCGTTAAATAGTCGACTGCCTTTGACGTCATCCCCATTGTTGCCGCGTTACTCTTCCCATTGTCGTACAGGAGATAGAAACCTGGACTTAACACATTTCCATTGTGCATTGTTATCTCTTTGCTTGTTGCGTTATTTATTCTTACCATTTTTATTTAGCTTTTTTTTTTTAAATTTATATATTGTGTATATTCATCGAAGGGAGGCTTTCCATTGTTTGGGCGAGGACACCAACCTGCAAATAAAGCAATTCTTAATGTTACAGGTGAAAAGCTGAATTCATAAGAAATAAAGCTCTTACTCATCAACACGATGGGAATTTTGCTGCCACAGCCACATTCGAGCTCATATGACCGGCAACTCAAGCAGGATCCATTATCATTGGAAAATTGTTAGAATAATGATTTGATGACATTGAAGGGGCGGAATTTTTACCAGCCTGACGGGAATGGGATAATAAGTGGCTCGATGGGAGTAAATCCCTGCAGCCAGGTTATGAGATCTTATCGAAGGACGTTCGGGGATTTTGAAAACTGTGAACGCAGCGTGTTAGTGTGTGTGGTTTGGTGTGTGGGAATACTGTCCAATGCTTTTCCGTCCCTTCGGCCATATGGGTGGAGCCCAGACTGTCATAATGCGATGCTGTATTGATCCCGAGAAAAGAGAAATTCTGTTTCCGTTTGCACCTGGCGTCCAGAGGGAGGTCAGAGGTCAGGAGCGGTCACTTGCTAACAGAACAACATTTTGCATTGGGGGTGCAGTGCACGCTCATTTGCGTTTGAGTTTTGTGAGCGTATTGACGGAGCGATTGATTTTTTTTTGCATGTGTGTATTTTATCATCCGAGCGTTTTCCTGGTGGTGGATTTTCTCCCGCAGAGAGAGAGAGAGAGAGAGGGCGAGCGAGAGAGAGAGAGAGAGGCTCCCTGCAGCTTCTGTCCAGACCAGCCTCTTTAGACGTTCACCTCTCCTTCATCTAACACATACGCAGTTGTTTGTGCTCAGGTTGCACTTCAGATGAACCTCTTTATTATTCATTTGAGTCGAGGGAACTCGGGTTTTGGTTTCGGAGATGAAGGGAGAGCGGCGGAGGAGTGATGATGTGCGGAGTCTCATCAGACCGTGTCGCCGCTGTGTGTCTGAGCAGATCTGAGAGCAGCTCATCAAGCCAGGGTCACGTTCTGTCATGTGGACCAAAAACAAGATGAAAGATTTCTTTCTGCGCGTCGGCCTTTTGTGTTACAATAACACAAAACTCGCCGGCGTTTAGTGATGAGCAGCGCGGCTTCACGTCGCCGCCGACTGATGTCCGTCGCCTTCAAGTTCAGACTGAGGCCTGTTGCGTCCCATCAAAACAATCGCACGCTCCTTCTCTCTCTCGCTCTCCGCCTCCTCGTCTTCCCTCTGGAAGTCGTAAAAGAAAACCGTTAGACATCAGACGGCAGCGAGAGATAAAAGGGGCGAAAGAAAACGTGGTGGAAACAATGGACGACGGTCATGATGCCAGATCACTCGCCCTCCTCACGGGGCTTCCCTCCTCATCCTTCCTCCTCTTCCTCACCTTCTTCTCCATCCTTTTGTCTCCTCTGCTCCGGCCCCGGTGCTTCCTCTGGATCAGATCTGACTCTGTCGCCAGAGCACAGTAATCCCTCCATCACAAGTGACCTGCCCAGGATAAATGTGTGTGTGTGTGGGTGTGTGTGCGCGCGCGTGTGTGTGTGTGTGTTAAAGTCTCAAGGGCGATGGCCTAGATTGAATTATTCATGAAGCATGCTTATTCCCTCTCCTTTGCCACGTTCCATCGTTCCATTCCCATGTACACCCCCCCTCACCCCCCCCCCACCCCTTACACACACCCAACCCTGCTGCTGGCGTTAACGGACAGCAAGTCTCACGCCATGTCAGCATGACACACTTAAACATGACTGCTCGCTATGTACATACACACACACACACACACACACACATATATATATGTATATATATATATATGCCATATGCTGCAACTGCAGGGGATGGTCTAGACGCGGTTTGTGCGTGTGTGTTTATACATTTTTAAAGTTACATTTTCCATATTTGTGTTTTTTTTTTTTAATTATTAAGGCCAGTTGTTTTCATCAATTGTTCGTCGTTACTGTTAGTGAAACATGCAAAGCAGTTTTAACGATCTGTTAAAATGCCCTATTTCAGCTAATACTTATTATGTAAGTAAGCATCGTGTGTGTGTGTGTGTGTGTTTGTGTGTGTGGGGGCGTTTGTTTGTGTGTATAAACACATGCGTCTTGCATATGTTTCTATCGATGTGCATCGGACTGCGATCAAACACAATTAGGCCTGAATTCTCCATATTGTACAACAATGAATTGCGCCGCTGTTTGTGCGCTGCGGGGTTGCACTCGTATCTGTATCGATCCGAATCGTCTGCATCTCAATCCCTCATCGACCTGCGGGTCATGTGGTCACATGTGGTCACATGGTGCACACTTATGACACACACACACACACACACATATATATATGTATATATATATATATGCCATATGCTGCAACTGCAGGGGATGGTCTAGACGCGGTTTGTGCGTGTGTTTGTTTATACATTTTTAAAGTTACATTTTCCATATTCGTGTTTTTTTTTTTTAATTATTAAGGCCAGTTGTTTTCATCAATTGTTCGTCGTTACTGTTAGTGAAACGTGCAAAGCAGTTTTAACGATCTGTTAAAATGTCCTATTTCAGCTAATACTTATTATGTAAGTAAGCATCGTGTGTGTGTATGTGTGTGGGGGGGGGGTGGGGGGGGGGGGGCGTTTGTTTGTGTGTCCATGTGTATAAACACATGCGTCTTGCATATGTTTCTATCGATGTGCATCGGACTGCGATCAAACACAATTAGGCCTGAATTCTCCATATTGTACAACAATGAATTGCGCCGCTGTGTGTGCGCTGCGGGGTTGCACTCGTATCTGTATCGATCCGAATCGTCTGCATCTCAATCCCTCATCGACCTGCGGGTCATGTGGTCACATGTGGTCACATGGTGCACACTTATGTCTGCTCTACCATAGACGAGCCTCTGTCTCGCCAGAGTTTTGAGTGGATGTGTTGTTTTTTCTTTTTTTTTTTGGTCAAATCTCCTGCCAGCTGTTGTCGTGACAACCTTTCTTGACCATGTCATTCCATGATCAGTCTAATTGGCGAGGTCTGTCTGTCTCCTGCTCGGCGAGAGACCAGTATAAATAAAAGAAAGGATGGATGGAGTAATGAATGGCCTTTGTCATTTATTGATCACTGTGTGTTATCGCTCAGCGTGTCTTGTCTTTTTGTCCCCGTGCACGTGTGCACATTGAAATGTGTGTGTGTGTGTTGTTGTTGTTTTTTTTTTGCACTGCAGCAAAGGTCATGTATTTTTTTTGGCTGCACCACCCAGTGAATACAGTGCATTTCCTGTTTCATTTATTTGTTTAATTTTTTTTTTTTTTTGCGTTGTGTGTTTTGTTGTGTGGCTCTGACTTGCAGCGAGTCACAGAGAGACATGTGGCTCCACTGTGTTTGAACACTGCCTCGCAGGCCACTTGGCCATTTGTCTCAGTAACTGCGAACACAGGGATCATTTGGAGTCATCAGATCCCATTCCCGCCCAATTATACCCGCTCTCAGTGGTAGGTATCATAGCATCTCAACAAGCGTCTCGAGGAAACACTAATGAGGAGTCTTCATAGACACAGCGGGTTCCAACACACACACACACACACACACACACACACAAACCAACCAAGCAGGAAGAAGTGTTTTTTTGTTGTTGTTGTTGTTTTGCACAACCACACAGGCCCGCCAAAGCTAATATAATAACATTCAATTAAATTAGCAACACCAGTTAACAACTCATTACATGACCACCGCCGCTATGGAATTTATTCATCCAATAAAAGAACAACGAGACCTCGACAAACAGCGTTAACCGTTTAAAAAAAAACGCTGCTTAATCATGTATGAAGGATGATTATGTTTAGCTTTATGGTTTGTGGTCTGCTCCTGTGGGTGTTTTCCAGGAGTTGGGACTATAATCCCAACATGTGGGATTATATGTGACGTCGTCCGCGTTGACATCACTAATTGACATCACTTTTACTTGCAAACGCAGTGTGCGACTGTTGTTGTTGTTGTTGTTGTTGTGTTGTGTTGCCGGTTGCGGTTGCGGCCGCTGCTGTGATGTAATATCCCGAGGCAGGAAGGGAGCGTTACACCTGTGTCACACTTACACCAGTCTGTAATCCCCACTCTGCCCCCAACAGGCAATCAGCTGCCCCTGCTCCTGCTGGAGTTCCATCGACCAGTTTTAAGAATGCATACGTTTGCATATGACTCTGTTGATGTAAATATATGTGTCCAAAGAGGATCTGTGAAAAATCCGCTCTGCAGTATTGATTTTTTTTTTGACTCACTATACTAAATTCAAACATGGTCAAACACTGTTTCGATGTTTGATGCTAAAAGGTTCAAAACGATCTGGAGTCGGTTCTTTTCTGGCATCAGAGTCCCGCCGAGCTTATCAGAGCCCACACAGGCTCAATTACAATCTGTTTTTATGAGTTTCTATTTATTTATTTTTGCTTGTTTTTTGGGATTCATCATTGAAGTCCCAGTCCAAGATTTCGTAAATGATTTCCGGGAATGCAACCAGCTCCTCTCGGATCAGGATCGCACACAGTCTGTACAAACTCATCTCTGAAATCGCAATCTGTCTCCCTGTGCATCTTTTTACGCGTCAGTCATATGTGGAGAAACCGGATGTTTGAGAAAAAGTCAACTGATTGTAATCGATTACACTCCAGCCATCTCTATTTGTTTTGTTTATTTCACTGTGTGTATTTGCTGATCGGCTCATGACTCATTAGGAGTCAGAGTGCACATGCGGCTTTGGTCTTATTCTCATTTGGCCTGTCAGGTAATTGTTGCCGCTGCTTTTGTATTAGTTGTTGTGCATGTGCACAACACAGAACGTGAAAGGGCAGGATGATGGATGCATGATGTGTGGGCGGTTGTGAGCGACGCAAAATGGAAACAGCCGAGATTTTACACAATGTCATTTTCTCAACCCAGGTTCAGAGCGTTTGAACATAGATTGACTTTGCTGAATCTTTTTTTTTTTTTAATTCACGCTGTTTGAGCAGTGGTTCGACTGTAATGATTTCCTGTAGGAAATGCGGCGCAGTGCAGATTTGTCTACATCAGACATGAAGAGGAAGGAGAGAGAGAGAGAGAGGGGGAGAGAGAGAGGGAGAGAGAGCTTGTGTAGACGTCAGGTTTGAGTGTCTCCTCAGCTTCCCCTCAGGCTACTGCACATTTCTCCCTGTCTGCTCTGATGTCGCTGTGTGAGGTTTCACTTTGTCCTCTGACTTGCAGCAGGATATAAAAAAAAAAAAAAAAAAAATCGATTTGCCAGAAACCGACCTGAATGCTGCACGGTGCAAAAAAACAAAACAAAAACAAAACAACCCTTTGTGACAAAAGTGCTAAAAGTCACGTTTGGTCACAATTTGTGTGTAGCCGTGTTTACACTACATTCTGGCTGCAGTTTGTGGGTTGTATCCATCGTCATGGATATGTGTGTGTGTGGGCTGATGTGGCGGATGCTGCGTTCAGCAACACGTCCTTGAGGCGCCAGACAGTTTGTCCCTAAGCGCTTCTGGTGCACTTGGTTCCAAGACAGTGTGAGTCGCTCGAAATTTGTCTTCGCTAACGCCGAAGTTTTATTTAACAATGATGAAGACACAAAGGAAAACAAAACAAAATATAAAAATAAGTTTAAACAAAACAACAACAACAACAACAACAATAATAATAATAATATAATAAGAATTATTATTATTATTGTTATTATTATTATTATTATTATTATTATTATTATTATTATTATGAGTAATGAGAGCTTGCTCAATTTTAATCTCGAACCAGTGGTTTTCAGCCAGATATATAAAATGAACGTCAGGCCTATTTAATCACTGATCGTTCATGTTGAGCCATTAGCATCCCGTTACACCTCATTAGCATAGTTCTGCACTTTTTCTAAAAAACAGAAATCCATATTAAATCCATCGATAAATCTTACGTTATTTATAATAATCGAGCTTTCAGCCACTCGACTGCTCGTAACTTGGCCACTTGACATAAAGTACGAGTAGTGATTGATTGGTTTGGTTCTTTCATGGTGCACGTATGGCACATGTGTGCTTCCTATTGTCACCACCCAAAGCATGATGTGAAATATTATTTTTCATTTCTTATTAGAAATTGTGTAGCAACAGTGAAATGGCGTATTCTAAACGGTCCTTATATAAAATAACAGTATATATGACGTACGCGCAGCCATCACGCAATGAGCCCGTGAACAAAGGGGGGCGGGGGGGGGTTAAAAGGGTTAACATGGAGTGATTTTAGTCACTGATCTGTGGTGGTTAATGGAAACACAGGGCCCTTCATGTTCCTTCATGCAGCTCGGGGCGTGCGTTTATCATTTAATAGCAGCTTGAGCCACAACACTGAAATTAATTCCCTCATTACCATGACAACTGCTCGCCGCTCCCTGTCTACAACCCCCAGACATACAACGCTGAACTGATCCTTATTGTTTTTGCAACTATATATATATATATATATATATATATATATATATATATATATATGTGTATATATATATATATATATATATATATATATAAATATATATATAAAGACTGAATAATGGGTTTATGTTGCGCATTTCTGATCCATTTCTTTTGGTACTGAGTGGAGAATATCCTGAAGTGCATCATTTGGAAGCGCGGCGTGAGATCGATACCACATTAAGTTTTAGTTATATGGAGAGAAAGGGCTTGAACTGTATAGTAATCATTGGAGCCTTTTCTTGTAGCAGCACCCCCCCCACACACACACACACACACACACACACAAACACACACACAGTGCAACTTGGTTAAAAATACAGACAGAGAGGTCTATATTGAACCTCAGCACTTTAATTCGCGCACAAACGCACAAACCCACTCGCGTTGGCCTCCCGGCGATAGAGACCTGCGAGTGAGGGGGGTGTCCGCCGACGGGAACGCTGGGATTGAGGGAGTGGAAATAAAGCAAAGGGAGAGATGGTGCTACAGGGCTTCAGGAGGAGGACGAATCAATACACTCGTACTCACATAACACTCCTACGCAACAGCTAAATAACGCTGCTAGTTTGTCTCGCGTATTTCCCCTCTTTGACCCCCGGTCCTTTTCACGCCGTGCGTCCAAGAGTTTTATTCACATTTGGCAGAGAAAGCAGGAGTTTGTGAACAAAACTCTCTCTCTCTGTCAGCTTTTTCCGAATAATTTAGCAACATTTTAAACTTTGTTTCCCTTTTAAGATCGTTCATTTTCTCTGGCTTCAAAGCCTCTGTTTTCCCAAACGTCCTCTTCCAATCTGCTCGGCGCCGGCATGGTTTGCTTGGAGAGGATGACTGAACGTTTTCGGTCATTAATTCTCCAGTATGTCGGGGTCAGAAGGGTTTGGAGAGCCAGTCTGCTCCACGCTGAACTTTACCCAGTCAAGTCTATTTATAATGAGGAGACTGGTACTACTATCGCTTGTAGCCAGTAGCTGTTTCTATGTACTTTGACGAACTTGACTAACAGTATTTATTTATTTATTTATTTATTTATTTATTCCGATTCGGAGGAAAAACTTTAACCTTTTTCACGAAAACTTTTTAAAAATTCTGCTTGTTTTTCTCTAATAACTCGAACAAACTCTAAAATATGTATCATTTCTAAAATCCAAAAGTCATTGGTATGTTGGCATGTGTTTATATGGATGGCAATAATCCAACTCCTGACCTTAGTTTGAATAAGACATTGTTTTAAAGAATCAATTAGACCCACATATATATAAAATGCAACCACATTTTGGTTCCGACGCTCCTGTCTTCCTCCTGATTTTTCACGTACTGTTTTTTTAAGCCCTGTCTCCAGCCACCTGTCTGTCTGCGTCTCCTACCTGTTTCAGGCCGACGCTCACCACAGCTCTCTGCCTGCTTTTGGCAGCGGCGGTTCACAGCTCTTAGCGAGGCGGTAAATAGCACGACACCATGGTGTCCGTCGCATCTGCTCGTGCGGCGTGATCCTGTTTGGTCGTAGTAAAATGCCTCTTTTTTTTTATTTAACACATAGCTTTTTGAGCTGATGTGTCGGATGCACTCTGCCCACCTGAGACCCCGGTGGACAAGGACGCGCCGACATACCGACACTAAGAGCAGGAAGCCAGAACACTCTCATGTTGTGTCCACACTGAGACGCCCACCTGATACGTAACAGTTCTTGAGTCACTCTGCTCGATGACTCACTGTCTGGTTCAGTCCGTCCTCACACGCTACAGCGTCTGGACCCTAATTCCCAGCTAAGACCTTGGCAGAGTCTTCTCAGAGATGTTTGGATGTGTCCTCGTGCCAGCAGGGCGATTGCCCTAAAAGCCCCTCTGAACGACAACAACAACAACAACGTCGTTCAGAGGTTCAGAGTTTAGACGACTGCTGGGAATAATGTAGAGATGGCTGGAGGAACGCGCGGCATCGCGGTGATCCGACAAAATGAAAAGGGGTATCATGAGGTACAAAAAGAAACAAACAAAAAACCCAACAAAAACTTAAGTGTGTTAGGTTTAAACAGAAAGACAAAGAGGTGGAGAGACTTTACTTTCTCTTTACATCTCATCCTCCGTCCATCCTCTGTTTTTTTTTTATTCTTTCTGCCTTTATCCCGTCTTTCCCTTAATTGCTTGACTTCTATCCCCTGACTCCTCGTGACGCTGTCTTGCATGTCTTAATTAAACGGCTGGTTAGAGGGGGGGGGTGAAGGCACGGCCTGAGTGAAGGGCTGTGTGTGTGTGTGTGGGGGGGGGGGGGAGGAGAAGGAATGGTGGTGAAGATTAATGAAAGAAGAGTCCGTTAATCACACAACAAGGTCAAGGCCGCTTTACCTTCACAGCTTAATTGTGGCCCCTGATTGCGATGAAGGGCCCCATTTTTAATTGAAACATCGGGGGGTGGGACTAAACTACTAAACTGCGTTAATTGTCGCTATGTGTGCTGTATAATTGTATGTATGTTGGTGTGTGCGTGTTTCAGTAATGAGTGTGTATTTGATGAGGCGATCCATCAGCTCACATGTGACAGAGTCATTTCCCTCTGGGCTCCGCTGTTTAAATAACTTATTGTATAGTTGTAACATAGTATAGTTGTGTTCACTCAGTCTTACAGATTCAAGAGTTTTTGGAGATTTAGAATTGTGAGCTTTGTTTTTATTTAGAAATGTAAAGCAGTTGCATGCAAAGCAGTGCAGGTGGCTGCAGGGGGCACATTAACATCCTGGTGAAAGTCGACAAATTGCAGGTGTTTGTAAAAGTCACTGAGTGTTAGTCTCGCACATCCATAATGTGTGTTTTCATTATTATGTGTGTAGCCTTGATCCCTGAGCTCAGCCATGAAACCCAGTGAGGGGTGGGGTGGTGGCGGTGTCAGGGGTTGTGGGATCAGCCCACCTCATCCATCTCCTTGATAGACCAACTGTTCCTCATCACACAGACACACACAGACACACACAGACACACACACACACCCCCCTCCGAAAACATTTGAGCTGTCGCATGCGCTGACCGTGACTCTCACTCGGCAGTGAAAACACTTAATCAGCCTTATGGTCCGAGTGACCCCCTCCCCCCACGCCCACCCCACCCCAAAACTGTCTCCATCCATCTCTGCACCCATCAGCTTTTCTAATAACTTTGGATCAGGAACACCGGATCTGAAACGTCGCGGAGGATGAGCGATGATCCGTTCCTGAGAATGTGTCGTAACCGAATTTCGACTTAAGTCGGAACATACATTCATATGTAAGGTAGATACTAAGTTGTGCCACTAGATGTCACTATAACACCACGCTAAAATAAGAGTTTACTAGGGTGAATTGCCTTTTGTCCCTCTTGACACACCGTAGGGGTTGATATCGCGAGTGTAATGAGCATTTCCTTTAGATTTCTGATATCAACCTTGTAGACCCTGTGTTGTGCATAAACCTACGGTATCGCCACGATCCCGAACGCATCTGTGTCTGTGTGCATCTCCTTACCGGCTGCCGCTGCACCCCCTGCCAGCCGTCCATTTCACATAAGTAAACACAACGCAGAGTAGCCTAGCTGTGGAGGTGTTGGAGAGCCGGCACCAACTAGTTCCCGTGTGAAGTCTGTACGTATTTATGGGGCAAACCGCTTAAGCCGAAACAAGGAAGTTCATGGGAGATGTGTCGTGAACCATGAAAACGTCGTATCTCGAGACCGTCGTAACTCGAGGACCCGCTGTATATATAAACATTCATTTTTGTCTATATCCTTACCCATAATTTACATATATTTACCACATACCCCCCACCCCCCCGTCTCCAGACTCCAGACGTTAGCACTAGAAGGCAGGACAGTGTAGTACAGTCATTTTATTTAGAAGCAGGTGGTTGTTCACCCTCAGTGCAGTGTATGGGGGGGGGGGGTCTTGAACACATGAGTATGCATGCCCGAGCACGTCTTTCATTCGCACACATTAAGAACTAATGCGCTGTAAAAGATGCACACGGCTCTCATACAGACCCTCATACCCATAATTACACCCAGGCACAGTCACCTTTCCCCCATTCCCAGGCCCCTATAAGTGACTCTAATGTGTGTGTCTTCCAGGGTCGAGGAGCTCTCTGATTACCCTTGACCTCCTCTCATTTAGCAATTCGACAAGATACTAGATTGAGTTACCCGTCTCCTCTCCTCTGCTGAACTTATGTATACGTTTTTTTTTTCTTGTTATCTGGCTCACAGTTTTTCAAATTAAAAAAAAAAACTATTTGGACGAAGCGAATGAAAATGGCACCGTACGTCATTAGCCGGCGAGACCCATTCAGGTTTGCAGCCTGGATTTCAATAGGCGATTGAAAAGATTCTAATGGAATCGACATGTCACAACAGACTGCAGGCCGTGGATTATGCTTGTAAATTTCCATAACCAGGCCGTATTCAACGCAGACGCACACAATTACAGGGGCTGCGAGAGAACAAAAACTCCCCGTGTCTCCACATCCTCCGTAACGCTGCCATCGGTGAATACGATTAAAGCTTTTTAACTACATTTTCAGGAATCGAGGTGTCACAGCGAACTGAATCGACACTCACAAGTCTCTGTTTTCTTTTTTTTCAGGGTTATAGTAGATTTCTAACTTTTACCTGATGCTTGATCATAGTAAAGTAGTAATATGCACACACATTTACGCACACACATGCAACACAACAGCGCGGCCGCTGGAAGGAGCAGAACGCTGAATCTGATTTCGCAGGCTGACACTCTCATGCGAACGTGTTTTGCTGACTTGCGGCCGATGCGGTTACGATGTAAATGACTGTATCACACCCGTGGACATACACTACTCACACACACACAGTGCGTTACCCCGATGTTAGCATTAGCTGAATCAGTCTTCTGCTGCAAGCTGTTTCCACACAGTGTGGGTACGTGTGTGTGTGTGTGTGGGACTGTCCATCTGGATGACAAGGTGGCGATGATGATGATGATGATGATGATGATGATGATGATGGGCGTCAGTGGGACAGTGGACATTTCTCTCCAGCGTTTTACTGTCCGTCCACTTTACATGGTCATGTTGGACTCTCTGGATGTCTTCATACGCACCTGTCCCTTTAAGACACGTCCACCGTTCTATGCTTGTGGCCACCTGCAGCCCAAAAGTATATTCATATGCCCCCCTGCACGCATGTGTTTGCATGCAGGTTGCCTGGTTACTGGGATAGAACATGGACATTAATAAATGACTGTGTGGTTGAGGTAAATGGAGGCCATCAATCACACACACACACACACACGCGCGGGGAACCAAGAACACCACCTACTTCAACACAGTGACCATTGCACAAGGTTGCTGATCTCAGCAAGCGCAGCGTCAGGGTCCTGCGAGAGGTGGGATGATGGAAACGTTCAGATGTGTATGTGTGCGTGTGTGCGTGTGTGACATTTTTTAATCTATAAGAGTTCAGAGTACATGCATGTGTGTATGTGATGCTGATGCATAAATAAGGCCGCGAGACATCAAATCTTTTTTTTTTCTTTGTTGGTCTTTTTAAAAACGGACAGAGAAAGAAATTCAAACAAAATTCAAGTTCATTCTCAGAAACGATACGTACATTTGTCTATTGTGGCTCACGATGGATAAGAGCAGCAGCTACATACCTAACATGCAAGTGAACAATGTGTCTGTGTGTGTGTATGTGTGTGTGTGTGAGAGAGAGAGAGAGAGATGAGAGGGCGAGAGAGGAGGAGGCGAATAATATCCTGAAATTGTGCCCTCTCGGTCTTTTGTTCCCTCGGCCTCTGATAAATCCTGTGAAAATGATAGCTGGAATCAAAAGCAGGAGCAGGAATAATGGACAAAGGGGGGAGGGGGGGTTGGCAGAGAGCAAACATGATGGGGGGGGCAGTCAAGAGCTATTTGAGAAGATGAGATGGGAGAAAGGTAAACATCAGAGTGACATGGGTGTTAGTGAGAGTGGAGGAAACATGGGAAGAGGAGAGTCTCCATCAGAAGTCAGAGATTGACTTCTCCGTGTGTCTCTGTCGCCTGTGTTTGTTGTGTTTGTGATAATGTCAGCGCCTGAGTGAGTCATGTGTGCGTGTGTGTTCATAAAATACAGATACGCAACCCTCCGTCCATCTGGCGCATCCGATTATTCCATATTCATAAATACTCGCGCCGTTCCATTTAATGACCCATTTATCATGGGAATTTACAAAAACGCACGACAATAATAAAAAAAAGAACTTTAAAAATGTGTTTATCCAAAATAAAGTGTTGAATCATGAATCTTGACCCACACTGAACAAATTGTCAGGTAAAGACATTTGTGGTCCTCAGAAGATGAATCCTTGGGACTTGGTGACTTCCATTAGCCCCGCACTGAGGCTGACATTTGTGTTTCGGCGATGGAAAAAAAGAAAAAAAAATCTCGACAACTATTGGACGAGGGCTGTAAAGTTTGCTGCAGATGTTTTATTTCGGTCCCGAGATTAATTTGATGGAGCGCAGTGATGCTCTGACCTTTTCCCGCGCCTCCGACGGCAAATCAGGACGCTCGCTCGCTCGCTTTATGTAAACACGCGCCGTTCATCAGCGTGTCACAATGTGCTGACGTTAGCATTTCGCTCTGAGCACCGTTTAAGCGAGGCCTCGCTGGCGCAGCTCGAAACTCGTGTCTTGTTTCTCATTATCTGGGAGTTGTCGGAAATAATCCAACACGACAAAATGACCCAATTAGAGAGTAGACTTGAGTAGTTTGCCAACAAAAACTAATTTTTTAACTATTTAATGATGTTTCCTCAGACAGAACGTTAATGGTCCATATGCTTGCTTTGTGATGTATTGTGTGTGTGTGTGTGTGTGTGCAGCCTGTGGGAGAAAAGTCAGTGAATAAATCTGCGGATGTTTATATGTGATGTGTTTGTGCGTTTGTGTGCGTCAATGTGAATTACACGTCTCCGGCGTAAAGAGCCCAGCTGACATGAATACGCCCGTCGGCATTGTTCAGTCGTTATCCTCCTGTGTTCCCCGTGTGATGTCAGCCTGTGGTACGCGGGCCAGCGCGGAGAATGAAATGATAAAGGGAAGCGGTGACCTGAATGGCACGGCGCCGAGCTTTCTCCCTGATTGCACTCCGAGGCAGCAGCCAGTCAGTGGGTGGACCTGAATCAGGTCTTTACTTGGACTTAATAACAGGGATTTATACTGTCATTCAGGGGCTCAGTCATATCTTCAAAAGCAGCGAGACGCGCAGACGGGTTGCGACACCGCATGTAGAGCACAAGAAAATTGTTGTCTCCCCAAAAGAAAAAAAAAAGCCGAGCGTGGAAAATGTCACGAAATTGCCTTTTTCATCAGTCGCGTAATGTCAGTGTATAACCCGGAGAAAAACCGCGGCCTGAGTCAGGGACGGTTTAATACTGTTATTCAAGCAAAAAGAA
The DNA here is from genome assembly GCA_016785345.1 of Trinectes maculatus. Taxonomy (NCBI): domain Eukaryota; kingdom Metazoa; phylum Chordata; class Actinopteri; order Pleuronectiformes; family Achiridae; genus Trinectes; species Trinectes maculatus. The sequence continues at coordinate 120,301 of JAFBJQ010000332.1, read as the reverse complement.
AAAAAAAATATTGTTACGGTTATAAAATGACTGTCATTGTGGTTAAAAGAATCATATATTGACAACAAGCTGTCTCCAGCTCTTTCTGTCCACGCCGAGTCGGCGTTTTTCAGACTGGGTCCGGGTGTCGTCAACATCGGCGTCACCAGTCTTATTACGTCTGTCTTTCGTGAACTAGTTCAGACCAGTATCAGACTTATTTGGGTTCTAGAACCTCCTCATCATTTCACTGTTTCATAATCTGACAACAACAAAAAAAAAACTCCAACTCCAACTCCAACTCGCCTACGTTTCCGACCCGAGCAAACAATTTTGTGTGCGTTTGGTAATTGCCGTTCATTTTGTGAACATTAAAGCCGCCTGTTATCCAAACCGAAGTTCATTTTCTATCTCCTCTTTGTACCGTCAACAAATTTTCTGCCTCGTAAAAAAAAAAACCCAAAAAAACAAAAACCAGTATCTTTAAAACAAGCAAAGTAAAAATAACGCAGACCAGGGACCGTGTCATCTGGCATCCATGCAAACCTCTTTCTAGTGTTATTAATATTAATCAGTGTCTGCTGTCACGGAGGCAACGAAACAATTCATTGCTCACATTTATTGCATTAAGTGCTTCATGATTTATTAATGGGCGCGTTTAAGGTTATCGAGGAAAGAAAGGCAAAATGAAATAAAAGAGTGGGGCGAGGCATAAATTGATTCCTTCTGCAAAGACAGAAGTCCATTAAAGAAATTTGTGAACTCATTGAAATGTAGATTCTCTGGCCTTTTACTTTTTATTCGTTCGACGGTAAAAACTTCTGGCACATCTCAGTGTCATTTTTATCCTGCATATTTTATTCTCACTTATCCGATTAGATTGATACCGAGTTCTCCTTTCATGTTTGTACCCGGGGGCTGTTATGGCGTCGCGTACGCTCCCGCTATAGACGACCTCAGTCTCACTTACTGTCACGGCTTCTTTCAGCGCGTCTCATTTGTATGCGCTACACGGTCGGTGCTTATCTGTTTTTCTGCCTCTGTCTATCTGTCAAGCTGAAGGAGTCCGTTCTACCACCCTGTTTAATGTCCTGTCTTTGTACAGTGCCTCGCCTACCGTCTGTCGGCCCCCCCAGGCCCTCCCCCCTATGGACCTGGCACGTCGCTGCATATCTATATCATTATACCTTAAAGAAATATGACTATATTTGGTTTGTGTGTGTGTGTTTGTGTACATGCAAAGGCCTGTTCCGTCTAATCGAGGCTCCCTGTCGGCACATGGGACAAATCGATCGGTTGGTTTGCCAGCTGTCCTGGCAGATCGCCATCTTCCTACCCTGACAATTAGAAGGCAAAGCAACGGATAAAAATAACGACAGGTGTATTTTCCTTTTTCGCAGTTGGATGCGTTTTTGGAGATACCACATTCTCCCACTGGCAGATGGCCGCTCGCACCTTTGATTGACGTGACCTTGCCTGGCATTGGCTGTTGGCTGCGTAGAACGGCGGGCATCGCGTGAAAGCCGGCCCCCCTTTTGTTATCTGAGCTGCGCATATTGTCTCGATACACCCCCACTATCATTAGACGCACATTTCCTAGGTGGGTTGGCAAAGTGCGTATCCGCGCTGAAATGAAGAGATAAGTCTGAACACAAAATATGTCTCTCGCGCTTTTAAGCACAAAAGGTAGAAAATGCAAAAACAATTTTCCCTTCGCATAGATCTGTGCATAATTTGGCCTTGATTTGGTTTTATTCATGCTTGATGTTTTTTGTTTTTTTCCGTTACCGTAGCGAGGGAGGAAAAGCAGCAGCACAATCAGGAACAAAGAGTCTACTCCGGCGCGGGATGTTTGTGACGCTCGGAAGCAAATGGCTTTTCTCTGTGTAATGACATTAAAACGTCTGTTACGTGATTCCTACGACCTCAGATAAACAAAACACAATCACTTGGACGTTGACTTTGGTCCGAGCCAGAGGTCGACGCTGCCTCCGAGTCAGTGTTTGACGCCAGGCCTGAGTAAACAAAGTGGGATAACAGAGGCCTCTTCATTACTGCGCCGGTGTGCTGATGTATGTTCGGACACGAGGTCTGTGTTTGTTCCTGGTGTCAATACCAACTGCTGATCTGTGTAAACTAGCTCGAGTTGTACGAACTCTACAGGGGTTTGCTTAAAACGACTAGCGATCAAGTCGACCATAACGAGGTGCAATCGTCCGCTGTAGTTATTTGAACTTCGGGACACGTGGAAAAGAAAGTAGTTGACTTTTGTGTTTGAAGTGAAGTTCGGAGAGTTGAGGTTAAAGAGGGAGATGAGTGAGAAGACGTGGCAGAAATGGCAAAAAGAAAAAATAACCCTATTATGCGCATGGAAATGGAGCGAGGGAATAAGGAGGAGAGGGAGATATTGTTAATGCCGACCTGCTGTTAAGAATACACTCTCGGAGGAGAGGAGGCCGCGGCGTGGAGCGCTGCAGCCGGCTGCCCGATTTCACACCCATTATCACAAAACGCCGCGACAAGTGGGAAAATGAAAGTGCATCGAGGAGTGGAAAATAACCTCTTTTATTCCGCGTGTTTGTGAGTAGCGAGTATCGGTAAGCCTCCGTAGCGCGGCGTGTGTCGTCGCGTGAGCCGTACGCGCAAAGGCCGTTAAAGTGGGGAATTTTGGAAACTACAAGAGAGCGAAGTTCGGAGGTTTGCAGTCGCGTGCCAGCACGGCGCCTTCGCTCCTTTTCATTTGCCACGACGGTTCGATCCCGTCGAATGCCGTTGACACCGTTCGCCACCGATGGCGCGGAACGTGAGAATTGTTTGTCAGATGGATTTAGTCTCCTCGTCTTTCTCCCCCGCTAATCTTATCTTCCATGTCGCCCGTACTCCCCCGAGGATCCGTTCTTTATTTTCTCCCTCGTGTATCGAAAAGGAGATTAAAGCTTTATTTCTCCGGGTTTTTAAAAACGCGGCTGCGATTAGTGTCGTTTCCATGTGAAGATGCTTAAGTGTTTTGTAAAAGCTTTATTAAAGGGATTTGCCATGTTGAGCAATCATTAAATCACATCTGATGTGTGTGTGTGTCTGTGTGTCCTCTTTTCCAGCATGTCCCCCTGGGTCCTACAAGATGTCCTCCAGGCAGCAGGAGTGTTTCCCCTGTCCAGCCAACAGCGTGGCGGAGGAGGAAGGTTCTGTGGTGTGTGTGTGTAAGGAGGACCACTTCAGGACGCCTCTGGACACCTCGTCGGCACCGTGCACACGTAATGAAGATCTATTTTATTCTATTCACCTTTTGGTTTGATCTCTGTCTCCTGTCTCCAGCGTTCCGTGTCATCTGGATATTTTTGTCTTAAGCGAGCAATTTCCTGTTTGTCAGCCGCTCGATATCTCACCCACCTTTATTTAGCTTGTCATCTATCGGCCTTTAGCATCCTCCATATCCACAGTGATCACGTTTCCCCTGTGGTTTACCTGTCCTTCACCCCGCGTCCCTCCGTCCACGTCCACGCCACCCCCCATCCCAGTCTTCGACCCACCATCTATCCTTATTCCTCCATCTCCAGCTCCTCCTCATCACACCATTCCCATGTCTCATCTCCCCCCGACCCTCACCTCTCCTTCACCCTCTCTCCATGGGCATTGACGTTTTTCAAAGCAAAAACATCTAGCGGTGCTCCTGATTCATCCCAGATTGTTGACCATTTCTTTTTTGTTTCCTTTTTGTCACATCCTTTCGTTGTTATTCTGGACTCGTACATACGTGTAACTCTTTCCACCCATTCTACGTATCGACACATTAAATGTCCATCCACAGCCTCTTAACCTTTCATCGCCCGTCCATTCTTCATTCCTCCGACCATCAGGCACAGATTATATATTCACCCAAAAAGCCCATCACCCCATTTCCACTCACTCTTTCTTTCCTCAACCTTGTGATTTCTCTCCGTATTCATCCATCTATTCTCCTGACGTGCATCCATTATCCACCTTCTTCTGCCCCCCCTTTCCTTTGCCATGACCCGGGAACACACGCTTTCCCTTCACTCGGCCACTCATCACTCTTCTTCCCGCGCCCATTTTCCTTCCTCCTCATACTTTCGACCTGTCCTCAAGCTATATCATCCCATCCCACCCATCCCGTCCCCACAGGCCACATATTATCCCCTCATCCCTCACCCTCTCTCGCCCCTCCTCCCATCCCGGGTCCCATTCTTCTCCAGTAAAGATGCACTGCAGGGCCAATAACGCCGGGACCGCTCAGCGTAGCCCTATCGATTTCTGCATGGAGAACAGCCTGTTGATTTAGCTTAGTAATTAGATGGAGGAATAATGGGCTCAATATCCCGGGAGTACTCAGGACAGCAGAACCATAAGGTCACTATGTCTGACCGTGCATGTTTGTACACGCACACTCTCGCCTGTGTGTGTGTGTGTGTGTGTGTGTGCATCTGTACGTAACGTGCGAGTGTGTGGTCACGCTAGCTTTCACGGTAACTGCGTTGGAGGAGTTTAATTACAATATCGATCTCTAAGCTCTGTGATCCCTGTGTGATAACATTTATAGCAGCCTAATGACCACATTAATTATACTATTGATTCAGTAATTATGATCATCCCCGGATTCTGCTAATCCACCGCATGTGTACAGATGGAGAGAGAGAGAGAGAGAGAGAGAGGGAGAACTTGATGAATCTGGCACTTTAGGAATAAAACAGAGAGGGAGAGTTTGCCAGATAAATGAGCTTTGATATGCAAACATTATTATTAAAAAAAAAAAAATACCAGTGTAGTTTTATTCTTCTTTTCCATTAATGTCTGAGAAGAACCTAAACTCTCAGTCAAAGTCGTAATAGAGTTCATTGTTTTTAAAAAAAACCCTTTGGAAACAGGTGAAGGAAGAGACTGTCAGCGTGTTTGATGAGATTCATTTGGTAGAACTTCCTGACGCGACTAATTACCGTTGGTAATGGCAGCTGTATACAAATGTCCCATTACAGCGCGCTGTTAAATGTGGCTCGGTGGCTGCGAGAGGGGGGAAAAGTAAAACTTTGGAAACAGCGGGAGTAAAATGTCTCACCGGGGACACGGAAATATTTCCTGGCATTCAGTGTTGACAGAGGGAAACTACAGCTGACGGAACAAACCCAACAACAATAATAATAATAACAATGATAACAACAACAATAACAACAACAACATCAACAATAATAATAATAACAATGATAACAACAACAATAGTAATAACAACAATAATAATAATAATAACAATAATAATAATAATAACAATAATAATAATAATAATAATAATAATAATAATGAAAAACAAACACCTGAAAGTAACAATGCATAATTTTTGCTAACATATGTCGCGGGTTGATTTATTTATGAAAACATTCAGGAGGAGGGATCGAGTTGCAGACGGATACAGAAACTGAGCTATTGACTATTTGAAGACTGGAAATTTTACGATGAGAGAAAAAGGAAACTTTGGGAGAAGAAAAAAAAAAAAGGCCCCAGCTGCGTCTGCATCTCCAGTGTTTGTGTATGTGTGCTCTCCGGGCTTATGTAACCCTGTGCAGCGACTGTGTCATGGAAGTGGGGATGCAGCTGTGGTGTGCGACGTGTTTTCCATCACGCACAGAGCAGCACGACTTCACTTATTCATTACACATGCGCACACACACACACACATACAGGGACACATATAAAATTCATGGCTTTTAATGGACCGATGCTCTATTTAGCCGCTGTGTGCGAGGACCTGCGGAAAAGGGCTCGGGTCAGGGCACGGAGATACATGCAGTCCTCCACCCTGATGTTCAGCCCTTTAAAAACCCACATGTAGTTTTTGTGATGGTAGATCTTTTTACACGTTTTCCGTTACCTCTAAAGGTGGATGGTGTGATTTTTCCGACAAATTCCCCAAATTCTGACACGCACAAACTCCGGCGATGCGCGTGGCGTATCCCAACACACATCAAATCAGGTTCATGTTTCTGCGGAGCTAAAAGCTTTCTCCATGGCAACTCGCCTTCATTCACAGGCGGTAAGTGGAGGTTCTAGTTCCTCAGATCGCTGACATAAGCACCTAATGGACAAACGTGTAATTCATGCACAGATTTGCACAAAAAGGCAACATAAGATTAAAAAAAAAAGTGTCCCATACATTTAATATTCTCTCAGTGTCCACTATAAATCTTATTCCCGTGTGTTTCCCCGTTTCTGCACATCACTTTTAATCTCCCACTTCCAAACCTGCATAAATCCGCATATACACGCGCGTCACGCTAACTACGCCGCGTTTGCATTTGCCCTTTCCCATTAGGGTCAAGTGGTTCTCGTCAATACATTTGTTCCTTAACACCAAATCCTGGATTAAATAGGATTATCGTAGCATGGCGTGCAAACTAAGCCCATGCAATCACATTGTAATACCCAACGCACAAAGCCTGTAACGTCACGTGGGGAAATGTCACACTTCTTCGTTATGATGTTTGAGCAATCCTGCTGAACCAAGCAGGTGATAATGTTTGCATGAGCCCTTTATTCAGGCTGTATGCTATAAAATACCTGTATGTCGTCCTCAGGTCCTCCCTCGCCTCCTAGAGATTTGGTCTACACCCTGAAACAGTCGACGCTGATCCTGGAGTGGGCGGCGCCGTCTGACACCGGCGGCAGGCTGGATCTGACCTACAGCGTGGGTTGCCGGCGGTGTCTCGGGAGGCAGTGCGAGCCGTGCGGGGCCAGCGTGGGCTTTGTGCCGCAGCAGGTGGGCCTGACGGAGAGAACGGTGACCGTGGTCAGCCTCCTGCCGAACACCAACTACACCTTCACGGTGGAGGCCTTAAACGGGGTCTCCGAGCTGTTGCCCAACAAGAGGTTCTACACACACGTCAACGTGTCGACAAGCCTGCCTGGTGAGTCACACTTTATTCTCCCTCCATGAGAAAAAGGGGCATTTCACATTTTTTTATGCATTATGTGTTAACTGAAAATGAAATTTCTCAATATGTGTATTCGTCTATGGCAAACGTTTCCCGACGATCTGTTTTGTAAAATCACATTAATGCGTTTCTCACTAGTGTCCCAGTACAGTAGGGGAGGCTTATGTCTAAACACACACACACAAACACACACTCACATATACACATGTATACATGTGCATGTAAAATCCTTGTAATTTATGCAGATTGCCAAATGCATACAGCAACATGCAGTATGGCATGCGTGGCATTCAGAGCCCAGTGTGCATCCTGTAGAGCGATTTTCATTCATGTGCATGCAAAGAAGCACACACACAAACACACACACACTCCCATTATACACACTTCCTCCCCCGGCTGACAGCCTGTCTGTCGATAGAGCAAAAAAGAAAAAAAAAAAAAAAGTGTGGTGGTGGAGGTGATCTCATTCTCATCAGCAGAAGTCTTCAGCAGGCCATTAGCCAGGGGCTTTAAAAAGCATTTGCCAAGTAGCCCTGCCAACGAGCGCCGCCGCCGCCGCCGCCGCTGGAGTGTGAAAAGACCAAACACGCCACTGCAGGGGGAAAAAAAACAACCAAAAAAAAAAAGATTTTACAGGGCATTACAGTTTGAATACTGACAAACATTGTGTTTGTCAGAAGTGCACACATACACCTGTCATACTGACGGCAGCTGCTGATGGAAATGGTTTGTTCATTTGTTTGCAAACCCTTCATTTAAAGCTGATTGGGGGGAAAAAGTCCAAAGACTGAGCACATAATGAAGTAAATGTAAAGTATGAGTGGGGGGGTGGGGGGGGCACATGGAGGCAGGCGATGGAGAAGCAATGGAGAAGGTGAAAATAGATATGTATCTGTGTAGATATAAAGAGTGGCTTTGGTGTGATTAGAAGAAATTGGGCGGGGTTTCCCTTACACACACTCCCATTATACACACTTCCTCCCCCGGCTGACAGCCTGTCTGTCGATAGAGCAAAAAAAAAAAAAAAAATGTGTGGTGGTGGAGGTGATCTCATTCTCATCAGCAGAAGTCTTCAGCAGGCCATTAGCCAGGGGCTTTAAAAAGCATTTGCCAAGTAGCCCTGCCAACGAGCGCCGCCGCCGCCGCCGCCGCTGGAGTGTGAAAAGACCAAACACGCCACTGCAGGGGGAAAAAAAACAACCAAAAAAAAAAAGATTTTACAGGGCATTACAGTTTGAATACTGACAAACATTGTGTTTGTCAGTATTGCACACATACACCTGTCATACTGACGGCAGCTGCTGATGGAAATGGTTTGTTCATTTGTTTGCAAACCCTTCATTTGAAGCTGATTGGGGGGAAAAAGTCCAAAGACTGAGCACATAATGAAGTAAATGTAAAGTATGAGTGGGGGGGTGGGGGGGGCACATGGAGGCAGGCGATGGAGAAGCAATGGAGAAGGTGAAAATAGATATGTATCTGTGTAGATATAAAGAGTGGCTTTGGTGTGTTTAGAAGAAATTGGGCGGGGGTTCCCTTTAAATGTTATGCAAATGTGAAATCTGGAAGGTCAGGAGGTCAGGAGGAGACAAACAGGAAAGGACTTTTTTTTTTCTTTTGTACATCCCCACAGTTCTTTCAACCTTTCTCTCTTACTATCTCCCCCCGGCCCTGTCTGTCTGTCATGTCAGCGGTTGCCATGGCGTTGATTGGTGGTTATTATGGGGTATTAGAGTGTGAGTTGTCCCTCTAACCATGTCACCCAGAGGGATTGGACAAGGGGGTTAGGGAGAGAGTGTGTTTGGCAGCGTTTCAGACGACTTGAAGACTTTGCCGTGTCAGGGAGGATTTAGTCTGACATTTGGCGTGAGGTGTTTAATGCTGCCTGACTCTGTGCGTGTGTGTGTGTGTGTGTGTGTGTGTGTGTGTGTGTGTGTGTGTGTGTGTGTGTGTGTGAGAGAGAGAGACAAAGAGAGAGAACGGTATTTGATTTTGAAATGTGCTTCAGTTCAGAGAGCATGAGAGATCAGCAGCTCACCTCAGTGAGCAGCTCGTCCTCAGGGTCACATGACTTGAGCGCCACGTGAATTATCTGTGTGTGTGTGTGTGCGTGTGTGTGTGTGCGTGTGTGGGACCTTGTTCAGTGGCATCAGGCATGTTATACATCAGACTTTAACACATAACCGCATCAGAACCTGGAAGAGGTGGAATTGAAGAACATGTGAGATGATATCAGAGGTAAAAACAGACAGATGTAATAATCACAGACCTGATCTGTGTCCCTGTCCCGGAATTCTCAGTTGCTCCTGCAGGAATAATCCTGCCAGAACCGGCGTCAGCCACAGGACCGACCGCCGCTCAGCCTTGTGTCGGTACACGTGTGAGAGCCTCTCGACTTTACACCATCAAAAACTCACTGACCTTTATAAATACTGCAGCAGGGGCCTGGAACAAAGCAAACACACACACACAATGGCACGTACACACTCTCACACACACACGCCTACACACACACACACACCCTCTCGCCACCTCATCATCACTTTATTACTCACTGCTTCTCTTTAACCTCCTCCCTCCTGTCCTCTGCATCTCCATCCCTTCTTTTTTTACCCTCTATTTCCTTCCCTAATTTCCCACATCCTGTCCTCTCCCGCTCCATCACTATTCTTAGCTGGTCATTGCTCTCCCGTCTCCCCTTTCCCATCCATATCCTATTCCTATTATCCTATTAACACACACAAACACACACACACACACACACACACACACACAGATATAAGGGGTCGACTCACATCAAAGCACATCCTCAGATTTTGTCTCTGATTGGAGGAAATGCACCAGAAACAATGTTTTTTAAATCTGGGAACATTAACAACGTTCATTAAAAAAAAAAAAAAACGTATAAAACAGATTTTTCCCAGACAGACGGGGCTTTATCAGGAATCTCCAGGCCACCAAGAGGAAGGAGGGAGGTTTGCATGGTGTGTCGGGAACAGATGGATGGATGGATGGATGGATGGATGGATGGATGGATGGATGGATGGATGGATAAAAGGGGAAGCAGGGAGTGGGGGATAGAAACATGGCTGGGATTGCGTGAGGAGATGAGACACGGGGTGGGTCGGGGGGGGGGTCAGTTTTGCCTACAGCTCATGGGGCCCCTTATCCAGCTGTTGATTCGGGGATGCACATACTGCGTGTTTGTGTGTGTGTGTGTGTGTGTGTGTGTGTGTGTGTGTGTGTGTGTGTGTGTTTGTTTGCCCCACGCCATATGTGCATGACAGCACTTTACCATGCTTGCACGCCAGTTGCTTCATGCGTGACTTACACACGCGCAGGAAAGGATGCGATAATGACATTTTGACTTAGCGTCGTTCCATTTGTGTACAATTTCTGTGTACATTTTTGTGTGCGCGTGAGTGTGAGTCGAAACACGGAGGGGCTGAACGTCTCGGGCCCCAGCGGTCACTCCAAAGCCCCTTGACAGGGAGAGGGAAGAGAGGAATGCAGGAAGGCTGTAGAGAGGTGGTGCAGGTCAGGGAAGAGGAGGGATTGGCATTTCAATATCCTGAGAGGATTACTGCCCGGGCTTTAGATGGCTGCTCCCTGTGGAGGTACACAGGCCTGGAAGATGGGGGGAATAAAGAGGGGAGAGGAGTCAGGGATGAATATGGAGGTGGAGAGATGGGGGAAGAGGTGAAGCATCCGGAGCAGAATGTCCTGAGAGAGGAAACGTTAACTATCTGGTGTTTTAAACAAGTATGTGGGAAGAGTATTTCCAGGAGATGAGACGGGAACGTGAAGCGATAAAGATAAAAAGAGGCGGGGATAAGAAAGGAAACTGAAATACAGAGAGAGACGCACCACAGGTTACAGAGCGCGGGCATACGGGAGAATAAAGCTGTGATGTGGAGCGAGTCGGGAATTTGAGCGAATGTGATGGCATCCGGAAGCCAAGTGAGGTCAAAGGGAATTTAAAAAAAAAAAAAAGAAAGAAAAAGATCCAGTGATATACTCCTCACGTGAAGTAAACTGTATATCCTGGTCAAATTGGTGCATTGGCCCTATATCGTTATATAATGGAAATACGAGAAGGGAATGATGAGGGAATCATTGGATATTTATAGGGCTATATGAGAAATTAATTTCGGGATCACGGTCTCTCGCTGTTTATTCTTCCCTTCAAGAAACGAGTACAAAAAGGGAAAAAAAGACTACTTTGTCATTTCTTGCTCACCTCCTCTCCCCTCAGCCCCGCCTTCAGCCCCGCCTTCATCCCCGCCTTCAGCCCCGCCTTCAGCTCCGCCTTCAGTTCTTTGCATGGAAGTATTTAGATCCTGGATTTTTTTTTTTTTGCCTCCTTAATTGGAAGTGATGGGAATGTGTGAGGCTTCAGCAGGCACCAGATGAATAGAGCCATCAAGCTACTTCTCACGACTATAGCCCAGCCACTTAAGACGCTTTGTCATCCCGTGATGGGAATTTTAATTGCCTACCTTTTGGATTATAATTGAAGTCTATGAAGAGGCACTTGACTGCGTGGGCCCTGCGCACAGACTTACAGGCGGCCCCTTGTAGTTCAGGGAATTGTGGTGTTGCCTTATGAACAAAAACGGCGCATTGAGGTGGTTGATGGTGCACACAGTGTTATCCCCATAATCGGGGTATTATACAGGGCTGTAGGGCTGTGTGTGTGTGTGTGTGTGTGTGTGTCTGTGCGTGTGATACCTCCCCGCAGGAGGGAGGAGACACAGGTGGAAACACAAACTCTTACTGTCGCAAACGGAGCGGAAATTGTTCGGACCTTGAAATCGCTCTCATCTCTCATTTGCGCCGCCTTAGAGCCTGTGTGTGTGCGCGTGTGTGTGCGCGTGTGTGTGTGCGTTTGTGCGTGTGTTTGTGCAGGAGCTTGATGGGGCGGCCTGCTGTGAGGGAGAAATGGAGAGTTGTGTTGAGTTGCAGCTGTCTGTCTGAATGACAGTGTGTACTGCTTACTGATGCAACAGTGGGTGGGTAACAGACAGTTGAGCTCATCAGACCAACAACACACACACACACACACACACACACCATTCTCTGCACTTTATTTACATAAAAAGCCGTCTTACTTACCGCTTTAGCCAGACTCCTGCAGGAGGCCTGGCTCAGCCAGTACATGTTTACGTTTTTGTGATTGTGCATGTGTGCGACGTGTTGTTATTTGTCCGAGGCTCCAGACGGAGGCTGTTTGGCTTATTGGACGCGCAACAATGAGACCGTGCCTCTGCCTCTGGGCAAAAGCACACCGGACCCAGAGAGAACTCCGGCTCGGATCAGGGGGCAAACTGGCCCACTTTACCAGTCGGAACCAGGGATGGATCCAGGTTGGAAAGATTGGTTTGCGCAGTAAAGGTTAAGCCAAGAGGTCAAAAAAAGTTTTGTCCTTTTGTCCGATCAGAGAAACATCGTGTCTCATGGTTCCGGTGCCGGGTTATAATTTGGCGTTTCTGCCGCGCAAGAATTTCTTAGATCCTTCACAGATTTTCTCAAAAACAAAACAAAACAAAACAAATCTTAAGTGTGTTTTTTTTAACTGAAGAAACATCTCTTTAATAAGAATCTTTAAAGCAGTAATAGTGTGTCTCATCTCCACTCATCACACCTCTGTCGTATCGTGCCGTCGCATTTTTTTTGATGTCTGTATTTGTTTTCTTTTGCTCTGTTTGCTTTTCTTTTGATCAGAAGAGTTAGCGTTGCTTTAAGGTGAACGTCTGATGGAGTCCAATAGAAATGATGCATAGATGCCTGCATGATTGGGCTGTCACAGAGATATGGATGGATATCTATATCTATATCTATATCTATATCTACATCTATATCTATATCTATATGTATATCTACATCTACATCTATATCTCTATCTATATCTATATCTATATCTATATCTATATCTATATCTATATCTATATCTATATGTATATCTACATCTACATCTACATCTCTATCTCTATCTCTATCTCTATCTACATCTACATCTACATCTACATCTATATCTATATCTCTATCTATATCTCTATCTACATCTATATCTATATCTATATGTATATCTACATCTACGTATATCTATATCTCTATCTACATCTACATCTACATCTACATCTATATCTATATGTATATCTACATCTATATTTATATCTCTATCTCTATCTCTATCTACATCTACATCTACATCTACATCTCCATCTCCATCTCTAATTGATGGAAATGTAACCACATGCTCGTCCAATTGAAATGTGAATGATCTTTTTAAAGTAACGTACGTCTCCACATGTCTAACATGTCCGACGGCAGTGCTTTTGGCAGTGGGTGTGTGAAAAGCCCCGGGGGCGACTGAACCATGAGGGACTCGATGTTCCCTCTCCTCTGCTGTCAATCACACAAATCAGTTCGCAATCCGTTTAACCCCAAGTGGATGCCGGCGGTACTGTGCCCACAGGGAACAGAGGCGCCCGCTTCCTGTTAACCCTTTGAACGCGAGCGGGCCTGACAGATCCAGCCTCCAACATCAAGACGCACTCGCTCCTCCATCTCGCCGCTTCCCTCTCGAACCCACGTGCAGTCACTCCCCCGCGTTCATTTGCATCGGCACACAGGAGCGGCGAGGAAGAGGGGAACAATGAGACCCCCCCACCCCACCACCACCGACAAGATGGATGGCGTCTCAGCAGAGGCACAAACTGGCCTGTGGGGAACCCCCCCCCCACCCCCCAAAGAGCAGAGATGGAGACGGAGCTCTGTCGGGTAAAGGGAGAGATATGGAGGTGTAGGGATGGATGAGGGTGATGGAGGCGAGGAAGAGACAGATGAAGACGAGTCAGACTGTGGGACGTTCAGCCATGTGTGTGCTGTCTCTCCCCCAGGGAATGGGGGGTGGGGGGGGGCTCCACTGGCTGTCTCCCTTGATAATGAAACAGAGATGCCAGCTACACCTCAGCTGCCTCGGTGCACACACCGGCGAGAGCCTCCAGCAGCAGCTGCCATTTTGTGCCATTATCTATTCATAGATCTACCTGCTACAGAGACCTGCGTGTGGCGCCGCACCCTGACAACCCCCCACCCCCCCACCCCCACCCCCCCGAGTCCAGTACCATGGCAGTCAGGTCACAGTCATGGTGGAGGTTTGGCTCCAGTCTCGGCGGCGCTGAACCAGTCGGTCCGGTGAGATGGAGCGACTGGTTCCACGCTCCTGCTCGCGGTCCGTGTTGGTTTCATCACTCAGAGGAACAGCTGCGTCGATTCCGCTCTTTGCTCCTCATCATATCGTCCCTCTGAACTTTATAGACCATTATCTGTAGCAGTAATTGGTGTGTGTGTGTGTGTGTGTGTGTGTTGAGGTGGTCTGCAGGTGTGGACATGGAGTGCAGATTGACACAGTGTGTTTTGTGTAGTGGGTCAGACTGAGGTGTTCTTTGTGTTCTGCTGGCAGAAGAAGACATCAACAACAAGTGTTGGAGCTTCATTTCAATCTAACTGCAGCCGGACTCCTTACATCCCTTCTTTAATTCATTCCTGCCATTCCCACCTGGGCACCTGAGTCTTTGTCTCAGCTTTTCATGTATTTTCTTTATTTACTTTTTCAACATAAACAAAACACCTGTGCAGATTTATTCATCATCAATAATCATTTATCATTTTTTAAATTCTTGCCTTTTTTTTATTCATCTTTTCATTCTCTGCTGTGTTTACGTCTGTACGTAAACACAGCAGAGACGTATGTGGGAAAAATCATGACTTAATACCTGTGATTTAGATTATGTATGTAACATATATATATATATACACATATACACATATACATATACATATATACATATACACACACACACACATATCCACATCCTTCCTCCATAATACAAAAAGTCACAGGCGTCTCCATGAATAATGGATAATACCTGTGTTTTCAGAGACATCAGATGGAGATGGACAGTGAGACAGACAGACAGAGAGACAGACAGACAGACTGTGTTGAGTGTGTCTTTGATCCGCTGCCCAAAATGACTGTATTATCCTGCTGTTTGAGAGGAGGAGTGAAGGAGCTGCACAGATGCTGCTGCTGCTGCTGCTGTGTGTGTGTGTGTGTGCGTGTGTGTGTGTGTGTGTGTGTGGGAGTGTTTTGGATACGTGTGAGTGACAGGCAGAACACATTCATCAGCGTTGCCGGGTTCATCAGGGAACGAGATGAATAGATGGTGAAAGGTCAGAGAAGGGGATGAGCAGGAAGTTGGGGAATAGTCAGCTGATGACTGATGAATCCCACAGAGAAAACCGGAATAAAATTCCAAAAAGAGAGACACAGGAAATAAGGAAAAGGGAGCTTTCTGTGACTCTGTGAAAGGAGAGTGTTGATGTTATAATTAATAACAGCAATAATCATGGTAAAAAAAAAAAAAACCCCACACCCTAATGGCCTTAGTGTCACTGCTTCTCCCAAACATAACGGCCCTTTGGAATAACATAACTGCACCCCTTTATTTTTCCGAGTGTTTTTGAGTGACAGTCGTTTTTTTGCTACTTTGCTAAACATGCATATAATTAGCAGTGATGCGAGAGTGGGGCGGTGCGCGGCGATTATCACATGTGCTGCATGGCAGTTGTTGACGGAGAAACAAAGAGCGGCTCGTTAGGCAGCGAGCTGACGAGCTGCCGTTACGCCGACTCTGCATATTGATAACTGCTGCTCGGTGCAGGAGATCGATAAGAGGTGGTGGACCGGAGTGTCGGGAGAAGTTCTCTCAGGAGGAGAAACAGGAGGTTTGGATGAAGAACATCTCTGAGTTCCATACAACTCCTAGCTGCTGTTTTATTCCCCACCTACATTCCACATTTCTTTTCTTGTTCATCATTCCCGGTTTTCCGGAGTCTGTAGTCGTATAAACGGATATGTGATGTCCTTCGAGAAAACGCCTGGAGCCATTGTGTTTATATCTACACCTGTTGTTCTTCTCTGCAGCGCCATCTCTGGTCAGCGAGCTGAGGGCGGAGAAGATCGAGGAGAAGAGCGTGACGCTGGTGTGGAGGGAGCCGTCCTACCCCAACAGCAGCCGCACAGAGTACGAGGTCAAATACTACGAGAAGGTAACACCTGTACGTCACCTGACATGAAAGACAGTTGTGTACGGTTGTCCGATTGTTTTCATAAATTCAGTGACGTTTGTGTTTTGTGGTTTTGATATTGTCAGTATTTAATATTAAAGTCAGTTTCAGGTTCCGGTTATGAACATAAGTTATTTTATATCAAGTTTAATGCAAATCAGCTGTTTTCTTTGTTTTGTTTTTAAAGATATGATTAAACCTTTATCATCCAAAATCATCATCTATTTTTTTGCTGCCCAGTCATTATCCTGCTGCTTTCTTCTTCTTTTTTCTTTTTTTTTTTTCTTTTTTTTTTTGCTTTTATGCATAATCATTCTAATTTCATCTCCTTTACCATCATTTAGCGTAGCACTTAGTCAGATTGCGGCCTCTTTCCGTCAGCGGCCCCCGGCCCTCGCAGTAAATCTGTCACGTACAAACCGCAGCTGTCGCACTCACTCGCCGCCGCCTCCACGTTTACATCCACACATACGCTTTCTCTATTCCCTTTCCAATGCCATTCTTCCATGTGTGTGTATGTGTAAAAGGCGGAGTGACGCTAGTCGATTGAAAAGCAGGTGAGGAAAAGTTGAGGTCCCTAATTTTCCGGACTCTTTGAAACGCTCTCCATCGTCTCGCACATCGTGGCGGGGAAATGGATTCCACCTCCTCTTCTCACTCCCCCTCCCGTTGTCTCTCCCCTTTCCTGTGTCTTGTGTCTGCGCAGGAACAAAAGGATCAGAGTTATTCCACGGTGAAGACCGCCGCCACACGGATCAGCGTCAACAACCTCAAACCCGGCACCACATACGTCTTCCTCATCCGCCCCTTCTCCGTGCCGACCTCCTCTTCATCCCTGTCCTCCTCCCCGCTCTCCTCCTCCTCCTCCACGTCTTCCTCCTCCTCATCCTCCTCCTCTTCTTCATCCTCATCGTCCTCCTCTCCACCACCCATCGACTACGGCGCCTACAGCGCCCCCCTGGAGCTGCAGACGCTTGGCGAGTGTAAGTAGCCACTTTTCGCCCGTTCTCCTCCTCCTCACCTTCTCTTCGCCCCCTCCTCTCGGCACTGCCAAAGCAGATCGGGATGGGGGGGGGGCGGTCCGTGTGTTGTTCTGGTCCATCTTCTGTAATAAGTGTGTTTTTGTTGCCGGCAGTGGCGCTGGCGTCCAGCGAGCAGAACCCGGTGGTGATCATCGTCGTGGTGTCCGTGGCCGCCCTGATCATGCTGCTCTCCATGGGCGTAGGACTGCTCATCTGGAGGAGGTGGATATGAACGCACGCACGCACGTAAACACAAACACAAATCACTCACTCACAAGCGCTGTTAACGTGCTACACAAACGCACATCGACGCGCCCAAGGTAGATGGTGGAACCTGGACTCCCAGGTGACCGCAGTGGTTTTCCATGCAGCTACATTATATCGAGGTGTTGGACTGTTTTGTTTGTGTGTCGTCCATATCGCGCCATAACCCTCACACACACACACACACACACACACGCCCACACAACTCATACCACGCACTCATATCACACAAGCAGGCACATGAGTGGGGAGCACAGATCTACTCCCACACAGTAAACACTCATACGCACATTTCCAGTATCGCAATTCTGCCTTTTTTTTCCCCATTTCATTTGGCCGCCATTCAGCTGATATCTACCCAGTGTGGTTTTCAGATACTCGTTTGTTCTGCGCGTCTGTCTCGCGCGTTTTCCACCACACACACACACACAGATAGACACCGGCGCCGCCTCTCATCCGGATAAAGCACAGACAGACACACTCGCCTGTGGAAAGATGGGATTGCGATGGAGACGCCGACAGACCAATTCAGGATGCGTGCAAACAGCCCTGTGATGGAGCCAATCGGGTGTCGAGATGGATTCTATTCAAAAAGAGCGTCGCTAACAGTCAAACACCTGAGAGGGGACGTATAGGAACCGTTATATTCACACAGGTGTGAATGAAAACACAAAAACGCTCCCCCGCCGCTACACAAACATGTGCGCTCTTGGTTTGGGACGTGGCAGCGTTGTCCCCATGTCCACAGCCTTGCAGGGAATAATATTAATAATATTAACAATAACAGTGTTTATCTTTCTTTCCTTTCTTTCCATCGCTGCATTCATTGCGAGCCGTCTCCATTGTTCATCCCTGCTGGACCATTAAGTCGCTCTTTATGTTTTGCATAGAGACAAAGGGGGGGGGGGGGTTTTGCATAGAGACAAAGGGGGGGGGGGGGGGGGGGGGGGGGGCGGCTTGATGCCTCAATTACTGTTCTGTGGTGCTTGCAGAGAGACAGCCGGCTCCCGGCTACGGCTGCGCCCTCTCAGTTCCATCGATCTGCCTGCTCGCGCAGACGCATGCAAATGAGTCCAATGAGACACATGCACGCCGCCGCGCGCGCCAAAGCCGCGCATTGACATCCGCGCAGCCACACTGGGATGTTTTTGCTCAGCTCACTTGATCAGTAAATCTGCCTAATGGATCGTGTTTAATGTAAAGTGCGTGTTAAAGTGGGTGTGGCTCCGTTTCTGTGTAACGACGTGCAGTATTAGTATTTACATTTCCATTTTGCAGTGGTTTGTGTCGCGTCATCATCATGGGAGAAAGGGTCTCAGAAGCAGTGGTGAAGGTTCCTGCGTCCAGCACAGAGTTATTCCAGTTTATATCCGAACTTTCTTTATTAAACAAAAAATGAATATCGTGCTCATTTATTTATCTTGGAGAAAACAATTGTGGCTCCTTTTTGGAGCTTTTAAAAAAAAGAGTTAAACCAGTGGCTGAAACTCAATAGGGATAAAAGTTCATCAGTAGTACTCGTTCAATCAACATTAATTGCGGCGATCGCTAAACATTCGAAATGACAAAGGCTAACAGCAGGATGAGGGCTTTGTGCCAGGAGATGGCGCTGCCCGGGACACAGTTTGGCGACGAGCTGGAGAGACTTGGCATCGGCGCGTTTCTTTCTGCCATCTGGTTCTTCTGAAGTGTGAATTTTAACATTTGGCCCGGAGCTCCAGTCAGAAACGTTTAACGAGAACCAATTTGGGCGACTTTATGGTTTTGCAGTAACGATTCCGTACCATTAGCATCCTTACGAGGTTTTTTTTTTTGCTTTTTTTTTGGCAGCATGGCACCATATTCCCTATATTCCTGTTATTCCAAGGATTTGACTTGAGAGGCAGGAGTCTGTCAGTCCAAAGTTGTGCTGAATGACAATGTTAATACACCCCCCCCCCCCCCCCCCCCCCCCCCCCCCCCTCCCTTGTGCTCTTCCCCAGCAGCGTCTGCTCGAGCTCGGCCAATGTCGCTCCTGCTAGCGTGGTGCTGCTCTCGACCTCCTTCTCCACTCTTCCTCCTCCTCCTCCTCTTCTCACTCCTCTTCCTCCCTTCACACAGCTGATGCCCAGGTACACTGGCATGCCTGCCCCCCCCCCCCCCCAGGCCGGCCCCCCCCCCCCCCCCCCCCCCCTCCAGCCCCCAGCTTCATTGTTCTTCCATTCCCCCCCGGTCGTCCCGCCATCCTCCTTTGTCCTCCCGTTCTTTTCTTCTCATCTTCTCTGATACCAGCAGAATGATAACAAGCCAACAACCATCTCTCCCAATTCCATTTTATTCCCATCAACGCACAAAACACACACACTTTGCGTCCGCGACTTCATTTGTGTCACATCTGTGACATTTCAAAAGATGGCGTGAAAATGCGACGTTGCCTTGGTGCCAATTATTCTTCTCTGTTTTTCCCCCCCTGCGTCCTTTCTCCGAGGCTTAGTGGTCTCCTCGCCTCCTCGCTTCCCATAACTCTATTTGTCCCCTCAGACGTCTTATGTCTCATTTGCATCGTGTCAGTCCCTTAACTCATCCTGCCCTGTGTCTTGGCTCCGCTTTTCCATTACCGCCCTGCTCCCTTAATCTGCAGCATCCGTTCGCACCCTGCAATCCACGCCGCCGTTCCATCCTCCTTCCTCTGCCCTCAATCATCTGCAGCACGGGAACGGGAACGCCGCGTGCCTCTTCAACTGTTTCTCCTTCCTCGCGCACCCTTCTGCCCAATTATCCTCTTACCCGTAACCTCATATTTTCTTGTCACTTCCTCTGCTTCTGTCTCCCGACTTCCTTATATTAATTCCCTGTGATTTATCTCCCGCTTTGCCCCTCATCCCCTCTCCGTGTTCTCCATTTGCTCCCGTGCCTCTCCTCTCCCCCTCACATCTTGTTTCTCCCGGTACCGTCCTGCCCTCTGTCCTCACCTCCCTCCGCTGTTCTCCCTCGCTCCCTTCCTCCCTTATCTATCCATTCTCGTCTCCTCCCCCCTGTCTGATATCTCCTGCCCTCAGGAGCTGTGCTGCATGTGTCTGCTGGTGTGTTTTGACAGACGGGGACCTGACCTTGTCTCGGGCCCTGCTGCTGAG
>JAFBJQ010000332.1:59850-92350 GCA_016785345.1 Trinectes maculatus | reverse complement strand
CTCCAACTTGTGCTGCAAGGTGTCCGGGTTCCGCCCCCTGCAGGAGGACAAGATCGAGGCCATCTACACCACACTGGTGAGAGAAGATCCCCATGAAAACCTCCGTGTGTGAAGAACCCGACCTTCTGCTTCCCTAATTAATGAACCTCAACGTGGTTCATTTGTTGTTTTTAATGAGCCCTTCCCCCAAATTAGCATCAACACGTCACGTCAGATTCTGCTGAACTCGTATAATTAAGCTTTGAAAACCACTCGTTTCCCTCTCATTCATGACATGGACTTTGTTCTGTGTCGAGCAGCACGGAGGGAAGAGCGTGGTGCTGTGGACCGCTCCGGAGGCCATCCAGTACCACCGCTTCTCCTCCGCCTCAGATGTCTGGAGCTTTGGCATCGTCATGTGGGAGGTCATGTCCTACGGAGAGCGACCCTACTGGGACATGGGCAACCAGGACGTAAGTTGAGAGGGAGGTGGGGGATAAAGACTGGACACTGCTTTTTCTGAACCTCTCCAGCTATTGCCTTCACTTTCTATACTTCCTCCCTGCGTTTTTCTATTATTATCTGCACTTCCCCAGCCTCCCTCTCTCCCTCACCTCCCCCTGATTCGCTTTGTCAGTGGACTCTGTGTCCATGCCCGGCTTGGATCTTATTAAAAAGAGAGTCCAGAAGCCACAGTCCCTCTGAAAGCTT
Source organism: Trinectes maculatus (assembly GCA_016785345.1). NCBI lineage: Eukaryota > Metazoa > Chordata > Actinopteri > Pleuronectiformes > Achiridae > Trinectes > Trinectes maculatus. Next base: position 91,660 of record JAFBJQ010000332.1, on the reverse strand, counting down.
CTGTGGGGAATAAGTCCCCCTCTTTAAGTCTGCATCAGCTCCATGACCAATCCTGTTTCCTGGTAAGGACGCCTTGACCCCCTTCCCGGGGTCTCCTCCTGTCCCCGAGCACCATCCCGCTCTTTAAGTGGGAAAAATCCAGCCCCTTTCGGGGAAATGTAAAGCGCTCGCCATTTGAAGAGCGGTGGAGATTTCTGAGTTGATTGGACCACGCTGCTCGTCACCCGCAACCCATTATTTCCCAGTCAGCGTGGGAGGGTTGGGTTTTTTTTTCAGTCATCACTCCTACCTCTGTGTCCCATAATAAACAAAACCCTGTTTTTTATTGTTTGTTTTTTGAAGGAAGAGTAAATGAAAGAGAGCAGATATTATTTGATTTATTTTTTTTTAATCGAAGACAAGGACGCACCAGGAGTCGAATGTATGATCAAAGATTGTGCAAATTTCAGTGGTTTGTCATTCATCCGGTCCAAAATGCCCTTTAATGGCATCAGAAAATCATTTGTGCACTCGGTGCGGACGGGCGCGTAGTTAAAAAGCAAACGATTATTAGCATGTGTCGTTTTATTTTTTTTGAATGCCCAAAATTAATATGCATGAGTCACTCAGCACAAGAACAGCAACCTTTTTAGAGCCTTCTTTTTTTTTTCTCGCCCACTGGCCTTTCACAAAGTTTCCGCTCTGCCTCGTTCCTGTTATCAAACTTTCCAATTGAGGGGGGGCAAAGGTCAAGCTTGTATCGCGCCAGGGATATTAATCCATTTTATATTGATACATTATATCATAACTGAATTGTCACTCGGCCTGTCCACCTGTGATCCATCGTGCCCTTTACCTAGCGGCTTTGATTAAATGGAAAATGTCAAATGCTGAAAAGCATTCCGTGAATGCTCTTTAGAGGAATGGGGGCTTAAGGGGGCTGAGAGGGTGGTGGAGTGGGCGAGGGGGCGAGCGGGTTGGCACCGAGCTGAGGGAGCGTTTTAGGAACTAATGCTGCTGATGGATGTCATTCCTGTGATCATGCTCGTAACTTTATTTCCTCCTTTCAGCGTTTCTCGGAGTAATTCGGGCCGAGGACAGGCGGCTGATAGACGCCTCCCCAGATATTGATTGAGGGGTGTTGCGGTGAATGGTTTGAGCATTAGAGGACATTAGTTTGGTGGAGGATTAAATGTGAAGGGATTTGAAGCAGTGAGACGACAGAGATGAATCTGTCGTCTGTTGTTTTCACGGAAACGACTAAAGGCCGACTAAATACTGAGGCACGTTTTTGTTGATGGGACCATGTGTGGTTGACTTCCTGTTCCTGTTTCTGTGCGTGTAGGTGATAAAGGCCATCGAGGACGGCTTCAGGCTGCCGGCTCCTGTTAACTGCCCCCCACATCTCCATCAGCTGATGCTGGACTGTTGGCAGAAGGAGAGGACAGAGAGGCCCAGCTTCAGCCAGATCCACTCAGCACTCAGCAAGACCATCCGCTCCCCTGATGCCATCGGTTCCTCCACGTTGGCGCGCAGGTACACTCGGGTTAGAGGTTTAGCGTGTGGATTGCGGCTTTACATTTCCAGGCCTGCCAAGATGTACGCATTTGGCGTAACGGGTACGCATTTCGACCTCGTAGTACGCTTGCACGGTTCCATGTTTCCCTCAAGTTGTCACCAAAGTTTTCAACGTCAGTGAAAACCTGGTGACAAACGATATGTGTGCTTTAGAACATGGAACATGCGTACTAGGACGTCAAAATGCGTACCTGTTATGCAAATTGCTTACGTGTTGCAGGTGTGAGGTTGGCACGTCTGCATTTCTATGCATTTCCGACCTCTCAACTATCACCCCCTGTTTTTCTGCCCTCTAGGACCCTGGGTTCATCCATTACACTCGCAGAAAGACCTCTTCCCTCCTTCCCCTCCTTTAACTCAGTGGGCGAGTGGCTGGACGCCGTGGACATGGGCCGATACAAGGACAACTTCACTGCTGCAGGATACTGCTACCTAGAGTCTGTGGCACGAATGACCGTACAGTAAGTGGCTGTAGGAAACACTCGTCCAAAATAGTCATGATTTCTAATCTCCAGTTTTCCTCATTTCTAACCACTGTCTGTTCAAGTAAATGCTGCATTTGATGATTTAGAAAACAAACATCCTTAATTTTGACACTTGATTCGTATTTTGTGCTATTTTTAATCGACGGCATGAAACATGAAAGTTTAGGAACTTCGTTTATCTTGGTTTTCCTGACTTTCAGTAACCGAAAAGCTATTTTTTCAAAGCTGGTACAGCATGTACATGTTCGAACCCTTCAAAGTAAAACCAGGAACACGTATTTGAGAAACAAACATGGCCGCTCCGACGCAGATGAGTTGCTGTTATAGATAGATACAGACAGTTCTGCTTGAAATGCTAGTACCTTTAAAGGCTCCTTTTCTCAACCAGCCTCACTGGGCTGAAATGTCAGCGAGCCACTTTCAATCAAGCCCCTTCAACGCAGCGTTGGAGAAGATGAGCCAGGTTTTTGAGTGACAAACTGTTAATAAATAAACCCAGAAACCTGAGCTTGAAATAATTCAAAGTCTCATACCCCCCCCCCCCCACACCTGATGATATAGAGTCCAATCACCTTCACGTCAAGTCTCATACCCCCCCCCCCCACACCTGATGATATAGAGTCCAATCACCTTCACGTCCTTCCACTTAATCTTGGTAAATCTCGATCTGTGTCAACAGAGACGTTCTGAGCCTTGGCATCACCTCCCTCGAGCACCAGAAGCTCATACTGGCCGCCATCCAGACTCTCAGAGCCCAGGTCATCCAAATGCACGGCCGCGGCGTGCAGGTTTAACAAACAGTCGACGTGACTGGTTGGTCTGACATCGCCGCCGCCGCAGTCGGATGACGGGCTGGAGAAGAGGAGGGAGGGAAAGGGGGAGCGCTCTTCCAGACTGAAGGAAAGACGAGCAGATCTTTTGGCGGACTGCACTCCTCTGTTTACTCCTCCTTCCCACACTTCCTCATGCCTTCCTTGATCCCTTCCTTCCTATTTAAAAAAAAAATCTAAATCCCAACCAGCGGTATTCCCGTTGTGACCGGGGAATTGCAGAGGAGTGACATTGTGACTTTTTTTTTTCTTTTGGTGTGACCTCTATCTGCACTTTGACCTAGGATAAAAGTGCGTCAGCTCATCTCGCGGCTCGCGGACCAGCGCGTTATGCTGTCTCTGGCAGGACCGGCTCTGTCTGGAGCTGACCCCTAATCTGCTGACACGGCAGAGATAACACTATGCTGCAAACGCACCACTTTATGGACTCCAGGAAAAACATTTTGGGTGGAATTTCCCTTTACCACAACGTCGATTTACAAAAAAAAAAAAATCTGTTGTCAGAGCGATTTACTGGGCACAGCCGATCTCGAATCAAACTGGAACTTGAATTACCACGAAGACGCGGGATCAGACGACGCATCGGAACCGATCCCGCATCAGATGGTAAAGGGACGTTTCGTAACGTTGGACATGGAATGGAATGTAACCTGTGACTTCAGAGCAGCAGCTTGAGAAAGACTGTGCTGTCCCCGTGTTCGGGGTCCAGTCAGTGTTTGGGCCTACACTATACAGAGTATGTGCTTACTGGGCGAACGGGTAAGTTATAGGTCGTGATATACAGTCATCTCACAAATCTCTTTTTTTTTTTTTTTTGGCGCAACTGATGCTGCAGGACACAGTTATAAAGCAAAGGGTTGAAAACGCGTTTGATTAATTCATTGGTTGTATGTCCGCGTCTTTCTTACACGTCCTTTAATCCCTCTATCCTTCTCTTTAACTCTCTTCTGTCCATTCGTCGTGTCCATGCAGTTACACTATATCATCATTTTCCAAATGCTCCCTCGCTACCACGTTTAATCCTCTGTGCGAAACTCGGGCCCCGCTCGCCTATTTATCCATATTTATTTATGTTTACAGACTACGATGGAAAACCTCTGGGAAGAGAGGTTGAGAAGGTTTATTTATTTAACTTACAAGTATTTAAGAAAAAAAAGTTGTTGTTTTTTTTGGTTTGATTTGTTGGTGCGTTTATGTCTAAACAGCTGTTTCGACAGGAAACATCATTAGCATTAGCATAAGATTTTTGCTGCACACGTGCCAGTGTGTGTTACAGTATCGCAGAATGTCATGTCGGCGTTTTCTTTTCCCTCGTTGCTGTTGGATTAACATGTGAAACTTTTATGTTGCTGTTTATATCACGCTTTGCCATCGTATGTGGTGGCGTCCCAGAACACACCTGTACAGTGACCTTCTGACCTCGTTAAATACAGGGGGGGGGGCATTATTTGCTTTTTCACGCGGTTTCACATCATTTATGAAATATTGTAACCGATTTGTATTTGGTGCAAGATTAATTTTTTGGTTTTTTTCTGTTGGTCCTCCTCGTACTTCTCTGTCTGTCAGTGTTCCGTCAAATGAAATGAAGTCATATGTCCTTATAGATGTTATCACGCACATGTTAACATAGCTGGAGAAAAAAAACTGACGGTCCCCCTACACGAGACAAACACAAAATCAAATCTCCCCCGTTACTGTAACCATTATGTTTAATACTGTAAATATGTATTTGAAAATGCTAAATCTATTTTTATAATTTGTTGGAAGAAACAACGTGTTGAATATAATATCTGCTCACTGTGTAAGGGTTTCATTTGTTTGACTTTTAGGGCCATAGCTGAGAAACACTGGTGTTTGGAATATAAAAATGAAAAGTTGTTTGTTTGTTTTTTTTTCTTTTGTTAGTTTTTGATGATTTTTACTTGTTAGAAGAAAAAAAAATCTGATGGCTGTTGCAATATTGAAACGTGTTATTAAAAAACCTCCAATACAAGCAGATGGTTTTGTCCTTGTAACATAACACACACACACACACACACACACACACACACACACACACACACTGTGTGCTCCAGCATGTAAACTTATTAAGTCTCTCTCTCCAGGACTGAGGTTATATTACTTCCATGCTTTATTACAGAACACCCACCTTATGGGAAATTACTGTTAATGCAAATTGACTTTGCGTGGGGTTTCCGTGGGCAACTGGGTGGGTGTGCCGAAGTCAGAGCGCCGCGGCGCACTTCTCTTTCTGCTCATTTGGGTCGGCGTGCATGTGCATGTGCATGTGTGTGTAGGTGCGAATTCTGTATGTGTAACCGTGAGCGTGAGAGTGAGGTGTTGTTATTCATCTCATACAAGTTGCAGCAGCAATCCATACTTTCTTTTTCCTTCTCGATCATGCGGACTTATTGGAATTGAGAATTGGAGTTAGAGACTAAATGAGTTTCATCTCGGAGGCATCACTGGCTGCGGCTTTCCAAACCTCCCACGCAATCAAACATCACCTCCTTCACGTGCTGCGTACCAGCCCCCCCCACCCCCCACTGAGCAACACGTGAGCTCAGGCTTCAGAAACACTCGATTTAGATCATTCTTCTCATTGTCATTGTCAAACTGTTCTTATAGTCCATACTCACATTTTTACTGCTACACAAGAGATTCCTGCACATGTTTATAGTGACAATAAAAGGTATTCTATATATATGTATATATATATTTATATATATACATATATATATACTATTTTATATATATGCTAAAAATAGTGTTGTAATAGTGTTGTAAATAGTGTTGTATTAGTGTGTCATTCTTATTCGCAGCCCTGGTCACTGTGTTATTCCTTTCTTCCTCCAGGATCAAACCTGATTATGTCAAAGAAAACTTTTCCGGCTGAAAAACAAAGGGCAGAAATGTGAAAAGGAAGAAAATACCAGAGAGGCTCAGGGCTTGTGAGGCACATGGGAAAGTGGACAACATCTCTGTAACAACATTAGTGATTCCCTGCTGTGTGTTGAGAGCCCGGTCCCCGTCTTGTCCTCCCCCTGCATCCCCCTGCTCCGCTCTGTGTGGAGATTAAAGCGAGCAGCAGGAAGGGGAGAGCACTCCACCTCTAAGCCGGTGTGAAGGGGAAACTTCCCCGAGTACAAAAGTTCTGCTCGTCCGCTCTTTGCCAAAGCGTGCCGCAGCTCAAATCGGCTTTTAGAAATTAATCCCTGCATTATGGAGGGAGTGGAGTAAACAAACCGAGGGCAGGATGGGGACCTGTGTAGGTGGAGGCTGTGTGTGTGTGTGTGTGTGTGTGTGTGTGTGTGTGTGTGTGTGTGTGTGAGTGTGTACAGTCCTGTGGGACACTCCTGGTAGAAAATTGTCCCAGCCTTTTTTTGCTGCACGATCTTAAAGCTCTCTCTCTCCGGCTTATTACTGGCTTTGTCTTTCCCAGCTTCATTCAAACACTTTTCCCCTACGGCAAAGAGTCATTGTCTGCACCCCCTCACCCCCCAACCCCCGCTGCCTTCACCTCTCCTCCTCCTCCTCCTCTGGTTCCATCTTTCCTCTGAGAGGTACTTAGATGGGGCACCGAGTTCAGTCTGACGAAATCACAACTTCCCACTGAATTGAGCCCAGATTAAACTCTGAGTGACCGAACTGACGACTTCCCTCACTCTGATTGGCTGCAAAGAGTCTGCATCTCTGCTTTTGACAGTTAAACACCGACCTGTCTGTCTGTCTGTTAATTAGCAGGTGTTGAACATATAGGGAAATGTATGGAGTCCGTTACTGCCACGCTGTGGTAAATGTGGAAAGTACATCATTTTCTCAAATACTGGACAATAAAATACAAAATAACTCTTCCATTACATTTCAATAAAAACTATTGTTTATTGGAGCTTATTGATTATGGCAACGCATCAATAATCCAATTAAACAACATTTCGTTGTATAAGTGTACTGTGACAATGACAATTAAGGCACTCTCCTTCTTCGTCTTAAATATTTAAAGGAATAGCAGTTTTTCTGATATAATATTCTTTTCCACTTTGGAGTGGAAAAATTACTTTTACTGAGCCATTTACATTTTGTGTTGATTAGAGATTTTATTTTTCCAAACTCATTTGATTCAACAGACGTTAAAATGTATTTTTAGGTTCAATTTATTAGTAACACCAGTCTATATTAAGATCTTTTGCTAAAGCTGCAGTCATGAATATCATATTTTTATACAACATTTGTTCACTGCAATTTTATCTTTCACTTCAATCATCAAAAACTAATCATCACCCCTGTCATGTGCACTGCATTTACCTCCCTCTAACATCATGTTCTCATCAGTCCCTCCAGCTGAGACCCAGGGTTTCGGCAACGAACGAAAAGATGTGCGCGTCCTCCAATATGGCCTTGCTGGTGGGTTTCCCTGCACCGTGTCCGCTACGGGTGTCCACTCTGACCATCAGAGGCTGGCGCTGCACGGGGCTGCAGCCCACCCCGCGCTGCAAGGTGGCACAGTACTTCAGCGTGTGCAGAGGCACCACACGGTCATCGTGGTCTGCTGTCAGCAGCAGGACGGCGGGGTAAGGAGGGCCAGAGTAAGGTGGCTGAGGGAGATTATGTAGAGGCGAATACCTGAGGAGGGTGAGAAGAATATAAGAAATATATATATATATCTATATCTATACACACACACACATATATAAAAGTTGTATAAGATTTGGGTGCTGACGTGGTGCTGTTGTTTATACTGTGGTGAGATGCTGCGGTTGTGTGTTTCATACCTGATGAGCCACTTGAACTGCTCCGGGTCGTCAGAGCAGCCGTAGTCGGTGGTCCACGCGTGTCCGATGGTGAATTTGTGGAACTTGAGCATATCCATCACACCCACTTCCGCCACAGCGCAGCCATACAGATCAGGACGCTGGTTCACGCATGCCGCTGTGGGGGTGAGAGTGGGGTGAGGATATATATCTGTGTTATAGAGTTGTTGTGTTTGAGTGTTGCAGAAACACACACTGACTTACCCACTAGCAGACCCCCGTTGGAGGCTCCGTTGATGGCGATGCGACTGGATGTGGTGAACTTCTCCTGGATCAGATACTCTGCTGCGCACTGGAAGTCATCGAAGCAATTCTGCTTGTTCCCTAAAGTACCAGCTGCAGACGAATGACACAAGTTGTGTCAAAGAAAACTCACTTTTATGCTCTGATGTGTCCATCTCTCTCACTGATGTCTTTGTGTGCGTTTGTCTTGTACCTTTGTGCCAGGTGAGACCGTACTCTCCACCTCCTCTGATGTTGGCCACCGCCAGAATCCCCCCCAGGTGTTTCACAAACAGCAGGTAAGCAACACTGAACGAGCCAAAACAAACAGATGTGGAAAATATTAGAATATGACAGAGAAATAGATTCGTGTGAAATCCGTTCGCCCCTCGTTGTCCGTACTTATAGTATGGTTGTATGGAGGCCTCGAAGCCCCCATATCCATAAAGGAAAACAGGATGACTTCCATCTTTCTTCAGGCCCTTGGCGTGAACTAAGAACATTGGGATCTTGGTTCCGTCTTTACTGGGATAAAACACCTGAAAAGAAATGACAAGCACTGTTGTGAAATACTCTGCGTCTGAAGAACAGCTGTTGTCAGGACATGACTTTCCACGGAGAGACAGACTCATTAACATTAACGTTGCAGTTAACAGTTCTGGGAAATTTGCATCACTCAGTGACAAATGCAACCGCTAGATGTGATAACGCAACAGAAACTGGAGCGTTAGAGCGGAACAGTAACACAGACAGAGAAATAGGGAACTCTGAGCATAAAGATGTGATCTACAGAAATTTGGATAAAAAACAAACCATGACATTACCTGAGTGGTCTGATAGTCGTCTTGTTTGATGCCTTTTACCTCCACCTCTCTGAACACTCTGGGCTCTGGGTTCGACTCACTCAGGTCACAGTAGTAAATGATACCTGGGCACCAAGAAACATTTTACACAGTTATTTGGGTTTTGGCTCAAAAGTACATTTGGATATTTTCAAATGTACTGATATTTAATGAAAAAATGCTTTGGGGTTTTTTTTGGCATACAGGAGGAATATTTTACAGTAATATTTTAACGAGTTATAGTAATATAGTTTATTAAGAGACGGATGAGCAGAGTGTATAAAATGGCAGATTTACCTGGCGTAGTGAAGGAGGTGAACTTGTAGAAGAAGTCCGAGTGCTTCTTCTTGCAGCTCACGCCGGCCACCGTGCCGACGTCCAGTGGCAGGTCCCGGACCAGCTCACCAGTGGACAGTTCATACACCTGCAAGATGTCCTTCACGTCATGCACGTAGTTGACCAGCAGGTGGTGCTGGTTCACGCAGGAGACAAAGCCTGCAGCACAGAGAAACGATAAAAAAAAAGTGAATGTGACAGTTTGTAGCTGGATGAGTTGAAACAAAAAGGGAAAACAGTCTGGTTGTTATTCCTCCTTTCCAAACTGTATAGAGTTTAATATGTCCAACAAATACCAGTTTACCTCATTTCCCAAATAAAATGATCTGAACACAAACCAGCAGAGGGCAGAATAACGCTGTCAGTGTCACCACTTGCATGTGTTGTAAACGCTATTGCTCAATGGATGGCAGTGGTGTTAACATGTTAGTGTGATTAAATAACACAGAATAGTGTAATTTAAAAATAATATTACCTATTATTTATGCACAAGCCTCCAAATATGAGGCGATATATATACAGTATACCACATATTATTTATATCATAAAGCACGTAATATGTAATACGCATTAATAATATATTTTCCCCTACTACCATGTGTTTTTTCCTCATGTGTGTGCGTGCGTGTGCGCGCGTAGAAACACGTATTTTCACTGTTGCATGCGTTTAACGATCTTGAGTCCGTTACCATGACTCACCAATGACTCATAAGTACGAAAAAAAAAACTAAACAAAACTTTGGGACAGTGGCGCATTATGGACCAAGTGTCACTTTCTGATCTGATTTCCCTCTGACGAAGGTCTGTGACCACAGACACACGACTTCTCAGTTCATGTGGTCAGACAACATGGAGACAGAAATTTGTTGTCAAAAGCGTTTTGCAACATCGTACGGGCTGAATTGTGGAACTGCGATTCTACGTATGAGCCCATTGACGCATTTTTGCAACTTGGCGGAGTTTTCACACGATTTAGCAAAATGTGATGTCAACAAAGTCCTGGTTTACAAACCACGAGCATAGTTACGCTTTTCCTGTGTCTCACCCAGGACGTCCTTGTCGTGCTGTGGTATGAGGGTAGTCCAGTGCTGCCTGTCCGGTCTCTGGATGTCTATGTTGATCAGACAGTAACGAGGAGCCTCCAGGTTTGAGCGGAAAGTGAATACAGTCCCCTCGTTGGTGATGTAACTGTACTGGGCTTCAAAGTTGTCCACGAGCTTGACCCACGGCAGCAGGCCTGGAGGAGATGATGAACAAAATCATCTGTGATTTTTATCTCTCTTTTTTTTGTGAATTTCTGTTTTGTGTTTACAACACAACAGGCTGCAAAATGAATTTTGAAACCGCAACATCAGTGTGTGCTCCTCTACTGATGACACGGCAGTTATTTTGTGCAGTGTAGATATATATTACACAACAGAGGTGAATTCATTTTGACAGCCAAAACATTTCCTGGTTTTGGCCTTTTGGTCAAAACGTGACCTAACTGTATGGCTTAGACCATTAAGTCCAAAAATACTAACCTTTGATACCACTGGGGAGCTCCTGCAGGTCACAGTACCACAGCTGGTTGACGGGCTCGCAGCCCTCAGTGATGGATAAAACAGCATATCTGCCGTCGTCTGATATCTGGAGATAGAGAAAGAGAAAAGAGGTAAAAAGGAAAGAAAGAAAACTGTTCACGTGTCCATCTGATGAACACAATGCCTTCAACATTCCCAGTGACTCACGGTTACTGAGCTGTGCCACTTAGGATGGTCGGGGAACTCCGCCACCAGAACGTCCTCGGACTGTTCGGTGCCGATAACGTGGTAGTAGAGCTTCTGGTTGATGTTGCAGGTGGTTTCTGTGCCTTTAGCGATAAATACTTGAACGATTAGGTCTTGAGGGCATTTTGTATTGCGATGTGGTGGTGCTTGTGTGCGTTGCGTTTCTTCCTTACCGTCCGTTTTGCCTTCCTGACGCGGGTAGCAGTTGTAAAAGACGCCCTTGGCGTCGTGAGTCCAGGCCAGACAGCTGAATTTGACCCTCTCCAGTACATCAGGCAGGGGGGTGAGGTCGTCGGCCCTCATGAAACGCACCGTTACCCAGTCCGATCCACTGGTACTCAAACCGTATGCGAAATACTCACACTCCTCTGACAGACGGCCCACTGGATGGAGAGATGGGGGGGAGGAAAAGTATTAATTTCCCTTTATCTGTGTGTATACCTGTGTACTCTGTAGTTTCCCTCACTCTTCAGTGCCACAGTCCCGTCTTCAGAGAGCTTATTTGGGTCAAAGAAGACAGTGGCGGCTGCATCCAGAGAGTCCTGCACGTACAGCACGTCCTGGTTCTGGAGGCCTTTGTTATGGAAGTAGAAATACCTGAAAATAAAACAGGAAACAATGTGACAGGTAGTGTTTTTTGTAACTACAGTGTCAAACAAGCACCGTTAACATGCGTTGTTGTTTACCTCCTCCCTCGTTTGTAGGGGCAGCTGTATTTGGGATAGTCGTAGAGCTCGGTGAGGCGCTGGTGGAACTGAGGCCGGACGGCACACTGCTCCAGGTACGGCATGGTCACTTTATTCTGCTCCTCAACGAAGGCCTGAGAAACAAAGAGAGAGTCGAGGATGACATTCAGCATGTTTGTTTTGTTTTTTATTAGGTGAAGACACACTTTTATTTCTCTGTAAGGACGGTTGCACACCATCGTCTCTTCACTGTCCGGGTCCTCCAGCCATGCGTACGGATCACAGATCTTAGTTCCGTGGTAGTCATCCACCTGTTGAGAAGAAGTGACGGTGAAGATACAGAAACAAACACAGGTAAGATCAGAGTCTGAACTATTCTCAAACTCAAAAATAATATTCCACACTATAGTCCTCTCTATTTCTACTAGAAAAGAGTTGTTTACACAGATCTACAATTGATGAGTTAATAATAATAGTTTATTGATTAATCAATAAGATCATTGACAGAGTGTTGAATGGCGACTTCTTTATTAGCTGTATACTGGTTAGTTTTAAGCAAAATGCCTAATACCAAGTATTTATACAAACACAATGAACATAAACTGAATATTTTTGTTTGGTTTGTCAAAAAAACATCATTTGAAATGAGTGAGCCTGGGGTTTGTCAAATGGTGATGGACATTTGTTGTCATAGAAGTGACTGACACTGTTCAGACGTTGAATGGTGACGTAGCGGTGCCTCTGACACGCGCAGCACGTGACTCACGCCACTATAGTTACTTTTGTGTAAGTCTAGTCTTAAAAGTTTTGTTGTTGTTTTTTGGGGTTGTTGTTTGTAGCCTTCGGTCGCCATTGAGCCCACCAGCCTTTCTCTTCCGGTTTCCCATGATGTTTTACAGCATCATTACCGGGACACTGACCTTAGTCTCATCCCTGCGTGCAGCCGGATACTCAAACGCCATGACGAGCTCTTCCTGCTTTTCCCTGCGTCTTTTCACGTGTTACTTTCTCCCGTTTCTCCTCTCTGTGACAGACCCGGAAGCTGCTTCGTCCCAGTCAATGGAGCCGACAAGTGAAAGTGAAAGCATTTTTATTTCTCCATATACACACACACACACACACACACACACGGCCTACGCGACTTTTCCTTATTCACAGGAAGTGACGTGGCAGCCAGCTGCAGGGCTCGTGGTGCCCCGCGCGCCTGTCGGATGTATGTGATGTGAAGTTCGCGGATGTTGCACAACTGAAACAAAAAAGTCTGAAAATGTAAGAACGACTATATATATATATATATATATATATATATTTTTTAATCAATATTTTTTATATATAGCAGCAATGTTTGTTCAATTCAGTTTTATTTATCCAATTGCCACTATGTGTATGTATATATATGTGTACATATGTGTGTATATTTATACACACACACACATACTGAGAAGCATATGAGGTCATCACGAAAAGAAAAGGAAAGAGTCACACATTAAAGCATTATTAAAGCCACATACAGATACATTGCCTATCAGATGGGCCAATATGGCTCCTATATGACGTATTTGAGGATATCTTTTACATACTGTTTTCTCATATGAAGAAAAAAGCAAAAAGTAGTTGTACTTTGTATTTTCACAAAAAAAAACAGTTGTACTCTAACTGTAGGTACACAGTGGTGTTCTGTTTCCACAAACCCATGGACTATATATATATATATATATATATATATATATATATATATTTTAATCAATATTTTTGATATATAGCAGCAATGTTTGTTCAATTCAGTTTTATTTATCCAATTGCCACTATGTGTATGTGTGTACATATGTGTGTATATTTATACACACACACACATACTGAGAAGCATATGAGGTCATAACGAAAAGAAAAGGAAAGAGTCACACATTAAAGCATTATTAAAGCCACATACAGATACATTGCCTATCAGATGGGCCAATATGGCTCCTACATGACGTATTTGAGGATATCTTTTACATACAGTTTCTCGTATGAAGAAAAAAGCAAAAAGTAGTTGTACTTTGTATTTTCACAAAAAAACAGTTGTACTCTAACTGTAGGTACACAGTGGTGTTCTGTTTCCACAAACCCATGAAGTTCCATCACTTTGACATTTGTTGTGTTAGCCTGGTAAAAACATGTCGAGACACTGGACTTTTTGGATTAATGCCCCCCTGAGATGTACGGACAGGGGCCGAGACACACTCACACAGAGAGAGAGAGAGAAAGAACAAAAACAGAGTCTCAGACTAGTAATCTGTCTAATCCACAAATCTGTGAAAACCACTGGGGAGAAAAGGAGGGGCAGAGATGGAGGACAGGGAGTTAGAGAGAGGGCTAATTTCAAACTAATTTAGGTAAGGTGATTAAGTGAGACTGGCTTGATGAGAAAATAAGCTGTTAAAAGGCCCCTGACCTTGTTTCAGTGTATTTACCTCTCGAGTTGCACTATGTGTGTGTGTGTGTGTGTGTGTGTGTGTGTGTGTGTGTGTGTGTGTATTTACACAATAAAAACAGACATAAACAAATAAAATACAATTAATACAGTCTTACACAGTTAGAAAGGTCCCATCTGATAGTTGGACCGGAGCTACACCTTATTTATATTCATAAACACTCTTTCTCATCTACATCACCTGCATCATGCTAATGATCTTGCGACCATCTCTGAGTTGCAGAGTTTATAATTATCGGAAGACACTTTGTGATTAAGTAGCCCATTTAACTCGGTGATGAATCATGGCTTTGGCGATTACCTAACCACTGTACGCCAACGAGCGCTTTAACTGGCAGCCTGCAGATTGAGGATGCCCTAATCTTTGGGGCCGTTGGGGGATGAAAGTGGACCAGGCCACACTGCAGGCAGATGGGCTGTTACAGGAGATATCGTGGGGCCCCAGACAGCCTGAGCCATCGCTGAGCCGCGCAGCGACTAGGCTAGGCTTTGGCCAGGCTCGCATGGCGTGCTGTGCAGATGGGCCCTAATTGGCTGGAGAGGACCCAGGTAGTTCCCCAGTCTGTGAAGATAGAGAGATTAGATTAGCCATGTCAGATTACAGCAGAGCAGAGTCAGACAGTGTCCTGTGGCTGTCATGAAGCTCCAGACTCGCCCACTGAGAGAGAGAGAGAGAGAGAGAGGAGGGGGGACTGTGGGGAGGAAGAGAGATGAGGTGACAAAAAAAAGTGTGTGAATGAATGTGTGTTAACTTGGAAAGCAATCGGAGATGGCGACAATTTAAAATGAGAAGAAAATACACAATGACGGATTTAACGTGTTAATGTGTGTGTGTGTGTGTGTGTGTTTGTACAATTGCAAAGCCAAAAATACACACATCTGGATACTGCAAATTAAACACACACATACGTAAACACACACAAGTGAACAGCCCCCACGACCCCTCGGCCCCCACCACCACCCACCCCTTCTCCAGCCCTGTTCCTCAACAGATGGTGCAGCCACTGAAACGGATCATCCGTTATTGTTCGGAACTATTTTCATTTGATTTTGAGACGCTTGTCGTTTCAAAAACACACAAATCGCCTCCTAACCTTCGCTTGATCCACGACTTACCGCTGCTCTGAAGCTAATATCGTCAGCCGCGTTGTAATATAACTGAGAGTGCTATGCCATAAGCTTCTCATTTCAGAAATTGATGATGTACAGATTTGCTCCATGTATCGTGCCTCCCCCATAGCATTAACACAGATTTGGAAACGGTGTTTACCATTGCTGGCCTCTGCGGCTGCTGCTGGATTTAACACATAGATGTACAAAATGTTGGGGTTTTTTCTGTTCTGAAAATTGTCTTTTTGATTTTGATATTTTCTGAATTATCTTGACAAAGAGAATTATCCTTTCATCATATCTTCTGAACCTGACAAATTCCCAACCTGTTTTTATTTTAATTAAAAAAAAAAGTGGAGCCGTCTTTAAATTAGTGATAATCGATATTGACCATTGTGCTGGTTGGGGCCTGATGCCAAGTATCGATCTGTGGCTAATGTTTTTGTTCTGCAGAACGCATGATGCCCGGGGACAATAAAAGACCAGTGAGATTAAGACAATTAGGGAGTTGATTGTTATCCAAAAGACGAGAAGAAGAAGATTAAATGAGGAGATTTAGGTCAAAGTGGTGATGCCCAGTGGAGGGAGGGAGGGAGGAGGGGTAGGGAAAAGAAGGAGGAGGTGGAAGGATTGGGGTCAGAGAAACTGATCGCCGTAACAACGGAGGTTGTGTGGGGAAGAGAGTGATGGAAGGTGCGGGGGCGGGGATGGGCAGCCTGATTCCCGACAGGACACTGGATTAACCCAAAGAGCAAGGTTGGAGTGTCACCTACTAGAACTCACCTCACCTGATTTCCACATTCGGCACACCTGTCTGGGGATTTTCCCTCTCATGTCTAGACCTCTGAATCACCACTGGCTGCTGTGGGTTGTTTGTTTCTTTTCTTTTCTTTTCCGTCTCACTCTCGTCCTCCTCCTCCTTTTCCCGGCCAGTCTAATTAGCGGACATGTTTATCGATCGGCTGGATTTGGTGCTGAACCCAACCCCCCCACCCCCCCACCCGGTCCGCCAGACGGATCCCGGCTAAAGTCTCTCTGTCTCTTTAGCTGGGGGTCTGTGAGATTGGGGCGATGGGGGGAGGGGGGAGGGGGGGTAGTACACGAACCCACCTGTTAACCACAAGCCAAAAGCGTGCAGAGTTTGCTCCAACACTTTCTGTGGCCTCCCCCCAGGTGGTAGAGAAGGATTAAGGAAGCATTATAAGCAATTAATTAGCCGCCACACTAAGAAACCAACATCTGCTGGCATCCGCCTGCGAGAAGTTAGTTTTGTGGATCATACACACACACACACGCACATCATTTTAAAGTTGTCACGAACATGAAGATCAGCATTAATTCTGAGAAGCATGCTGATGGTGGTGATGATGATGATGGTGAAGATAAGGATGTTGTCTTATACGGTCTCTGGCTCGTCCGTCTTCCTCCTTCATGACACGCAACGACGATGAGGTGTGAAATGTTATTTTGGTCTGTCCCCAGCAGTGTGTGAGAAACTCTGGCTTCCGCTCTCTTGTGGTGACAAAGTGTGAGCTCTCACTTTGTGTTCATCACAAAAGGCTTTATAGGTGCCATATTTTTTGAAATCTGAAATCACCCGGCTCCTCATTTGAATCTTTCTTGCAATCGATGACAATATAGAGTATCAAGCGTCCATGTGGTTTCATGCATTGTCGTTTTGTAGTTTCAGTTCATTTGCTATTTTTCCATGTTTCCGAATAATCGAACGTAGTCACAGGAAATCCATTGATATAACGCAACACTAACTTTACCCTGATCTGAAAAGCGAGGGAGGAAGGAGGATTTCTATTTTATCTCTTGTTTTTTTTTTTTTTTACTTCCCCTGGTTAAAACAAATGCTTAACAACACTTGAATCAGCACAGTTGTCTACTTTCATGTACTGAGAAAATTCATCAGGATTAAAATGATGCCTTTGTGTTTCAAATCGTACCTAGATTATGTATGTTGACCCTCCTTGACCTCTAAATACCATATAGGATTTTTTTCCCCACCATATGTGAACATGATTGATTCCATAAGCTCTGAAACAGTTCTTATATGTCTTTATATGTCATTTAGTTTTAGTCTTTGTTTTAGTCTTTCCTACCATTGAATTTATAAAATCCCCTGTCAAACTAATTCAGAATAACATGCTTTAATTAAAAAGGTTTTCTACAGTAGCTATATGTGAATTATAGATTATATATATATATATATATTTATATATATATACTATTAAAAAGTCATCAGAATGAGTAGCATCATGTTTGCTTAATGCAATGAGTCCTATGTTGGCACACTGGAGCTCAAAGGAAAAAAAAGACATGTGATTTGTAAAAACAAAAGCACAGGAGGGAAAAAACTCTAACATCAGGATTTCCCACTCATCCATTGTAAACAAAAAGACTCTGCAAACTGAAAACCTCGACCGACTGGGAAAATAACCTCGGCAAAACAAAGATGCTTCCGGGAAAACCATTGCCAGTGAGGAAATGCAACAATGTAATCGGACATATTTAATGTTTAGAGAGCAGGGATAATCCTCAGGGATCTGATGGAAAATTAAGCCGAACAGGCGGAGTAAACAACAAACCTGTTCCTTCTCTGTAGGTTGTGTACTTCCTGGTCGTAGCCAGGGACAACAACCACGCCACCCCAGTAACAATGCATTATCAAGCAAATAATCCTCTTTTTCTCTGCTGCTCAGCTGTTTACTGTTTACCACTGTGGACCTGCAAAACACATCGAGAGCACAGGATTAAATGGAGACACACAGAGACTGAGACAAACAGAGTGGATTTAACATAGTCATTGTGACTTACAGAATTTAGGGTGTGAAAGTCACGAAAGGGAGTAGTCTTTTTTTTTGTTTGTTTGTTTACCATGACTGGTCTACAGTATTTCCACTTTCATTCTCAGTAAAGGAAACACACTGACCTTATATCTGACACTTTTGTGTGTCAAACACATTAATTTGATGGTATGGATATGTTTATTATTTTCATCATTACAGTTTGTAACAAAGCACCACTCTTGCACTTTGTTTTCTTATGATGGATCAGAATTTAAAATTTCCAGGTACAAAACATCCTAACAACCCAACCAATCAGGATCCACCAGTAGAAACTCCCAGAAAAGACTTGACTGTGACTGTCATGCTCTCACGTGATGATGATGATTATATCGGCATTGCAACAAAAAGTCCTGTGGCTTCTTGTTTCTTCAGCTGAAAAGGACACGTCACATGTGGCTCATGAATCACAGGTAATAAAATCTAAAACCAAAAACAACATCTGATTGTCGACAGCTATTTTTATCCGCACTGGGATTACTAATTTTCACACCTATTTATATACTACTTATATATAACTTGATTGTTTTAGTGGCAATTGCCATCAGCTGTTCATTGTGTGTATAAAGCTATATAATACCTATGTAAAAAAAAAAAAAAAACATCTGTGACCAACTTGAATGAGTCAATACTACTTTCATATATTGACAAAATTCATCAGGATTAAAACGATGCCTTTGTCTTTCAAATCGTACCTGGATTATATATACCATATAACAGAGGTCTTCAACAGGGGGTCCGCGACCCCTAGGGGGTCCGCAGAGGTACTGCAGGGGGGTCGCGAAAGTTTTGCACTATAGGACCAGTTTAATATAAAACACAATTTTATACATGAGTAGGGGGTCCCTGCTCCATCTCTCCGTCAGTTTGGGGGTCCTTGGCCTGGAAAACGTTGAAGACCCCTGCCATATAAATACCTTGTAGGATTTTTTTTCCCACCATATGTGAAAAAAAACACCCATGAACAACATGACCAGCAAGCAGAAGTCCCCTATGTGACTGCGATGACTCGCTGAGGCAAAACATGATCTCTCCCACTCATATGTCAAATGTAAAGGCATTAGCCGGGACAGGCCGCGCGGGAAACATTCCCATCTTGCACAAGCCTTAAATGTCCTTGTCAAACATAAAGCTGCCGCTGACGAGCGGGGGACTGCCACGGCTCATTTCTTCCATCGCTGGAGGCAACTCGGCTTCAACCAGCGCACATTCCTGATCAGAAGCCTCATCTGACACGAGGCAGCCGTGATTTTCGGTTTTCCCTGAAATCCCAATCAGTGTGTTACAGCAAGTTTGTTGTGCAAAAATGGAACGGCGACCCCCCTGGAGGACGGGCCCCCTACTTTGAGAACCACTGGTTTAGGGTCGATGTATTTCTTTATTTATTGAATTTGTCATCTTTAGACCCGGTGTGGTGTGTGTTTAAGTCATTGTCGTCTCTGTTGTTTATGGTTTATGTCGGAGCGGTACGCCCGGGAGCTGGTACTGATGATGCCCACTGGTGGATCGGTGGTTGATGATGGGTGAACAATAGGATTATTCACTTTGTACGACTAATTGCCCGATTAGCTTTCATGTAGCTTAAGGAAACAGATGCACTCGTTTGAAATTGACGGTCTACGTCACAGTCGTACGTGGCAAATCAAGTTGTGTATGTTGTTATGATAATGTCATACATTATCATAATGGCATAATAATAATAATATTCCTAGACATCCACCCAGGTAGAATCTTGTTCCTGCTGAAATCCTGGTGTCTGGTTTTCTCCATCTCAGACAGCTTCGGTTATAGCTGACCTCAGGTCTTTACCCCGCTTATCCTTTTCATCTCCCCCCCCCACCACCACCACCACCACCACCCCCGCCCCGTCAGTGAGTTCCCCATCCCTGGAAAGAGTGTGTCTGGACCATCGAACGTGCCGGATGTGATGTGCATCCAGGAGTGAGATGAGTCGGGCAGGTCTGTTATCCCGGAGCGCCGGGTCTTTAGCCTCTGAGCCCTGAGCCAGACTGTCTGCAAATTAGAGAAATTAGCCCAGGCCGGTGCGGGTCAGTGAAAGAGCCCAAATCCCTACTTCCCCTCCACACACACACACACACACACACACACGCTCGTTCTACCCACGCCACACTGGAAGCTCCACTCCTGGAAAATTATTCATATGGCCATATGGCAACCAGTTATTATTTTAGTTAATAAAGAATAACTCGGAATGAATTCATTTCTACATAAACTTTTGGGGAAATTAGAAATTTAGAGTTCATATGTTATTATTGTATTTACATGGGTGTGGGGTATATTTGTTGACGTGTGTGTGTGTGTGTGTGTTTCTTGCATCATACGGGGAGATGTAGGTCAAGGAGATACAGTGGCAGCAGTTTGCTCATTAAGTGCCAAACCAAGCAAAAGTCCACGAGTGTGTTTTTGAGTGGCAACAGGCCGACCATCTGCTCGGCCTTTATTCATTCATTAACACGCCTTCTTTGTGTGTGTTATCGGACGCGTGTGTGCGCGCGCGTGTGTGTGTGTAAGCATGCATCACAACACCACTTGCTGGCCCAAGTGCGCGACGTCACCGATGTTGTTGTCCAAAGCCGACAGTTGTGTGTCAGATGGCTCGATCACATGACCGCGGCGGGCTCGCGATTGGCCAAGGGTTTGAGCTCAAAAAGCTGGGCGCAGCTCGGGCCTGTGAGTTTCTGGTGACAGTCACGGAGTTGGCAACGGCGAGAGCGGATACACACACGGATCTAACGGAGAGAGAGAGAGAGAGAGAGAGAGAGAAACCCTGAGGATAGACGAGAGCAACAAATAAGGGATGACATAACCAAAGACATGAAGATCCCACAGCTGGATGAATGTGTTCAAGTAAGTCATATCTCATGATCTTTTATTAGTGGGTTAGAATAACGTTGTGTAGCTCATCAGATGGATCAGTGAAAGAGAGTAGGCAGAAAAGGACGAGTTGACCTTTTGGCCCCTCAGGCTTGTTAAGCTAAATGAACTTTGGTTCTTCATGAATGGAAGTGGCCGTCTGGATAATGAATGACTGCCAGCCGGCATTTCAAAATAAAAGTGAATCAACTTTTTTGGGTCACACAATCAGAAATATCAAGTTGGTTTTAGACAAAGATTTTATTCCTTTAAAATATTTATTGTATAATTCTACTTCTAACGCCAACTTTTTTGCTTTGTTTTATTAGGCATTTTAACTCTTTAACTACTTTAACAGTAATATCATAACATGATGATTCTATTTTTTACTAAAATGTTATACTTTTCTATTTTTCCAGATTTTGAGCTTGAGCCAACATAACTAAGACAAGTGATCTTCTCCAGCCTAACCAAAGCACCTCTATGCCAAAGCAACCAAAACCAAACAGAAAGAAACCAAACCAAACATCTAGAGCCTGATCGCGTCACCTACACCATCATTCATATTGTCAAGATGAAGCTGGAGAACACACCAGGAGACATGAGTGGGTGGAGGGAGGTGGACTTCGCCCTCAACTGCACCTACATCGTACCAGACCAGGTGTCGGACCCCAGTTTCAGCCTGCCAAAGGCCATGACCTCCATCCCCCGCAACCTCACCTTTCAATACAACACAGACAACGAGGTAAGAAATTATAACGTCCCTTACAACAATAAGATATTTAAGTCTGGAAAGTGTATCATAGAAATTTAATTATCATATCGTTGACGTACCGCAGGTAGGGGCAACCGAGCAACACAATGATGTCACACATCGTACGCACACATTATTTGATAGCTTTAGATCTTCTTGACGCTGTCGCTAGTGGTGCATTCGATACTAGTTTGTGAGATTAAAGCCTTCAACGTCTCAATAATAATTGTGCGTTACATAACATTCTGTTGGACCATCTGCATCGGGTTTACATGGAACAAAAGATCTGCTGACTCAGGAGTTCTTCGCAAGTACAGTAGCATGTGTGTGCGTGTGGGACCTTTCTATGTCTTCTGGCCAGTGTGCTGCATATTTACATCTTATACACACACACACACACACACACACACACACACATATATATATATATTAAAAAATAGCAGGCGCTCTCTGAATTGGGACATGAACACACACACACACATGGATAAGATGTCAGGGATCAGCTTTGGCTTCCACCAGCTGATCTAATTGCATCAAGACTTCCCCTCCGTCTATTATTGTCTTGCACAACTCCGCCCACGCTCTCCTCGCACACTCAGGTGAATCAGTGTCAATCACCTGTTTGGCTCCCGGCGCGATAAAAACACACGTCTGCCCGGACATGTCACGCACGACAATCACGTCTCACAGCAAGATTGTTTTTTTTTTTTGTTTGTTTTTTTTTTGTCATGGTTGTTGCGTGCATCTGTGTGCTGAAAAGGAAGAAAGAGAGAGCGACATGTTGCACTCACTCCGCACAGTGTCGATGTTTGCGGTTGACTCTGCTGTCCCCTTCCTCTTTCTGCCTTGACCCAGGCAACACTTTCTGTCTAGCTCTCACACTCTTCTCTCTTCCTCCTTCACACACATTCACTGTTGCAAGATAAAAAAGAAAAGCATGTGTGTTACTGAGGCCCCGGTTACTGTGGCCCCGGTTACTGAGGCCCCCGGCCCTTGTTTACCAGTTCGCACTGGTACGAGTCCGGCGTAGCTGGATGCGGGGGTGTACGTGCTGTATGTGACAGGTGGAAATATGTCAGTTTAAAAAACAAAACAAAAAACGAAACATGAAAATTTGCACACACGCACACATTCACGTGAGTGCCCGTAATCTGCTCGGCTTCAACTGGCCCCAACTGAAGTGGTTTCTCTTCCTAAAGACGCCGTCATGTGACCTTTCTCTTCGACTCGCTGATGCCAGAGTTGGGAAATGTATTTCCCTTTAAAGACCATGAAACGCGTACGGCCTGTGGGTTTGTGGGATGGTCGCCGCGTCGCCGCGTCACGCAAACGCAGCTCGCGTATTGTCAGGAAGAGGGGGGTTTCACATGTGTGTGTGTGTGTTAACAGATGAGTCAGGATGACAACAAAGAACGTTGTCAACTCGGTTTTTATATGGGAAGCATATCATCAGGAAGCGAGCCAGACGGAGCGTTGCCAATGCCAGTGAGGCTGCGTAGAAGAGGGTGTGTGTTGGGTGAGGGGGGGGGGGGGGGTGGGGGGGGGGGGGTTAAAACCAGATGATTAACCTTTCGGGGGGGGGGGGGGGGGGGGGGGGGGGGGGGGGGGGGGGGGGGGGGGGGGGGGGTTAAAACCAGATGATTAACCTTTCTCTGGAACCTGCAGCCACCAAGGCATCAGGCCTCAACATGACAGGCCCACGTTGTGTGTCCAGGGAAGGAGGGCGTTGAGGAGTGTGATAGCGTTGCTGCACATTAAAACCGCTGACCCTCCTTTTCTTCCGTTCCTCAACAGCCCTCCCTGCCCCCTTTCCTCCCTCCCTCCCTCCCCTCTGCCCCCTTTCCTCCCGACCTCCCTCCCTCCCTGCCCCCTTTCCTCCCGACCTGGCTGCAGTGAGCGGTTGAGTCGCAGCGATTCATTAGTCACGCAACGCCAGCGAGGCACAATGTCCCTGTCACACCGCCTCATCACATCCACCTCACCGGCCTCGGCGGCTGCTCAGCACACCCAACACACACACACACACACACACACACACACACACACACACACACACACACCCCTGCTGCCGTCCACAACCTGTTGTCCTTTTAATTAACTGCTCATACGCAGCGTTTGCAGAGGCTACAGTGACACATCACTGCAAACAGTGCACCTTGTTCATCTTGTGTTGTTGGAGGCGTGGCCTCTGCACGGGTTACTGCGTGTGATGTCGGTTTTGATGAATCCTATCGCTCGATGGCAGGAAGAGAGAGAGAGTGTGTGGGGGGGGATTGGGGTGTTGGTGGGGGGCAGGGGTGGGGTGGGGTGGGGGGTTGAAGGACTCAACACAAAGCTCCTCAAGAAAGCTAGATGCTGCAGATGCTGTTGCCTAATGGCGTGTGTGCGTTTGCTCTGTGTGTGTGTGTGTGTGTGTGTGTGTGTGTGTGTGTGTGTGTGTGTGTGTGTGTGTGTGTGTGTGTTTGTTTTAAGTAGGGTTGACCCCAAGCTTGTGTACTTACCACCAAGTGTGAATCATTAAAAAATTATGATATTATATTATATTATATTATATTATATTATATTATATTCCGTACGTTTTATCTCACTGTATGTTGTGTAGCTATGCAGATAATCATGTGCGACAGAAAATATCCCTACAACTTGTTTCCTTTTTAAATGCAAAGTATGTGTTTGGACAAGCGTCTACACCTTTTCCAGAGAAGCTCTGACTCATTGGCACAAGGCTAGATTTATGATAAGGTAGCGCAAAAAGGGAAAACAGGTGCAAGTAGAGTGCAGCGAGTAGAGAGTGCAGCGTTTATGAGGATCACAAGATAGGCAACAGGTGACTCTACTTCCTGTGCGTGTGTGTGTGTGTGTGTGTGTGTGTGTGTGTGAGTGTGAGGACAGAGGGCCAGAGATCAGTGGAGAAAGTGTAATACTCTTCATTCGTTTAACTCGTTAGCGTAGGAAGTGGGTCAACTTGTGGGTTTTAACGTGACTCCAGAGCTGTCTGGGTCAACGTGACGGGAAGAAAAAAAAAAAACAGGCAACTCAGGACAACACATAAACAATAAACAAACACAATTCCACAACAACAACATACTGTAGATTGAAAATATAAATAACATTGTGTAGATAGTTCCTTCTCTACCACTTTGTCATCTGCAAATTATATTTCAATATAACAGTGGAGAAAGATGGGAAAACCTAATGATGCATTTGTATGTATGTGTTTTTCCAGGTGACAGGTGTGTTCAGCAAGGAATACATTCCTCAGGGGACTCGATTCGGCCCCCTGCAGGGAGACATCTACACCAAAGACAATGTACCAAAACAGGCCAACAGAAAGTACTTCTGGAGGGTAAGAGACATAAAAATATATATATATATATGTGTGTGTGTGTGTGTGTGTGTGTGTGTGTGTGTGTGCACATCTCATGCACATAATGTTCAAATCCCTGAATTACAATGTATATTTACATCTGGGCATCAGTGATATGATAAAAGTGACCCAACAGCCGATCAACAGCTGGTGACCTATTTTCAGCTTCCTCTATTATTCTTTTTTTTTTTTCTTTTTTTTAAAAAGAAAAGAAAAAAGAAAAAAAAACAGAGAGTAGTTGCTCGGATACAGAAGTTTCACATCAAGTCAAGCGTCCAAACGTCAGGGAGGAAGCGGCGGTGCACTTGCGTACAGGAGTTTTGGTTGAATTTTTTTAGAGGAAGTTGCGAGCCCTGGGAGCACGTAAGAGTGGATTCACTCTCACAGCTGTCAGAGGCTTACCGGCATCCAGCGACGTGTGTCACATGAACACAGGAAGGGACTATTGTTCAACACGCACACACACACACACACACTGACAGGATGCTCGACTTCCCACCGCCCCTTCTGGTTTTCGAGTCCCCTGTTTCTTTTCTCCGTCGCCAGACTCTGCTTATGTCACTGAGGATTTTTTTTTTTATTGTTTTATTGCTGAGTCAATTCCCTGAGGACTTTTTTCCATTGCTGCCATCCCACGTACTTTCCTTCCGGCTTTGTTTCCTGTAAACCTGTCCAAAGAGGTGTACCTTCCCCCGGCGCCCGCCCCAGTAGCGAAAGTCTGACATTCCCTGGTAGTGTTGACCTTATCGGCCTTATGACACAGGTATACGCAGGGCGCGATGTGCGCTCACCTGGCTGGCCGCCATGACTCTGGCACTTCCATTTTCATTTCATGTGGGTTGTTTTCAAAAGCCACCGTATGCGTTTTGTTTTGTTTTGTTTTTTTTTTTCTTCTCTCGCTCTCTCCCCCGTAGAAACAGTGATCATAAGCGTGTTTACCACAGGCATGACAATAATACGGAAGGAGAGCATGAGAAGAAAGAAAAGAGGGAGAGTGAGAGAGTGAGAGAGAGAGAGAGAGACATTGGCTGTGGTTAGTGGGCGGGGCGCCACGCCACTCCACCGGTCTCAAATAGTGAGAAGTGCGTTGCACAAACACGCACATGAGTGAAACCCTCCTGACACAAAGAGCAGAGCTGCAGGGCACAGAGCAGAGGAGCCGCATAACTCAACACTATACAGGAGATTTAAGTGTACATGGCAGAGGTGACGATTATGACTGCTTTTATTTTTTAACGATGTCAAATTTTATTTTTATTATTTTTTTGTCGAAATAATAATAATTGCGCAGGATTTTTTTTTATCAAAACTGTTGGAGTAATGGAATCAAAAGCTAATGAAGTTTGTCGATGTCAAATAACATAATGGTTAAATTTTAATTTAATTAATTGACTAATTAATTAATTAACAGCAAATTCTGTTATACACACAGATCGATCATTTTTCCTCTTTTCACGTGGTTTTGCAGATTTACAGCGGCGGGCAGCTTCAGAACTTCCTGGATGGCTATGACGTCCACAGGAGCAACTGGATGCGTTATGTCAACCCGGCCCGCTCTCTGGCCGAGCAGAACCTGGTGGCGTGCCAGAACGGCCGGGACATTTATTTCTACACCATCAGGCCCGTGGAGCCCAAAGAGGAGCTGCTGGTGTGGTACAGCCAGGAGTTTGCTCAGAGGCTGTGCAGCCAACAGGATGACATGAAAAAGAGTGAGTGGAGATGTTATGTTCTTACCCACGGGCTCTGTAGGACTTCAGATAAGAGATGTTTGATGAGCTCTTACGTGTCACCTCCATGTGACGTGTCTCATCTCGCCGAATAACGAGTTATTAGTGGGTTAGTGAGAAGGAATGAAAGACAGCTGATCTGGAACATCTGTTTCTGATGTGATGGGGGGGGGGGGGGCAGCACCATGACACACTAAAACCACCACTTTTGAGTTGGCCCTCGCTCGCGCTGCCAAAATGACAGACTCCGATCTGTGTGCTTCTGTCAGCCACAGTCACATCTCACTTCAAAGTGGATGAAGATGAATCAATTCACCACGAGGACCAGATGTTATCTTTCAACAGTAGTGAAGAAGATAGGTGGTTTGCTTATTCTTCCTGTCTGGCTCTAACCTCATACAACACACACACACACACACACACACACGCACACGACAAACACACAAACCTCTACACGTCATGAGTCGTGGCCATAAAACAGGAGATTTCGAGATGTCAGGTGAACAGTCAGCGATCAAAGTTCTTCTTGTCGTCTATTCATAGAAAGGAAAGTCATGTCCTCATCGTTATCCTGAATGATTGCCTGCTGCCACACAGTCTGATGATTCATACTAACTGGATACACCAGTTGCTTTACCATTCATCCTGGTGACTAATGCAGGAGTATCGGTGCATTGTTTCATCTGCTTACAGGACCTTACCAGCATCCACCTTCTTCTTTTTCTTGTTTTACGTGAAGGTCCAGGACTCAGTGTTTTTCCTCAGACACGTCATTAATTCCGTCCAGTTTGTTCATTTGTTCCTAATTCTTCTGCTCATATGTTTCTATCTAACTTCAAGCTAGTACGGTTTGATCTTTGCGAGATGACTGTCATGTTAGACTGAATGGAAAAGAAAAAAGAGCTCCTGCTCGTACGAGTACAACGACACACAGCAAATGTGAAAACGTGCATGATTGAGTGGACGGGTCCTTTAAATGACCTCGCGTGCTGACACACTATTTAGTGATAAATGTGAGCGAAGGCTTTCTCAAAAACAGAGAGACGAGGAGGAAAAAAAAATAGAAAAAAAAGGAAGAGATGTTTCACATGTTCTTGTGGCCAGAACGGTAAGACTTCTCATTCTCAGAAAGACTTTTCAACGAACGAAACTCCCAGTCTCGCTGTACACCTCCTCAAACATGACATGACATATGGACTCCCACACACCAAACCACCGGCCCCGTTCACCCACACCTAAAATCACTACTCTGACTGACAACTACCAAGCCGTTCTGCGTGATTTATGTGCCTGAAACTGAAACTACTACTCCCGTTTACCATAAGAGTGAGTGTATTCTGTGGGCCGGGTGACGGCATTCGCTAAGCAGAACGAAATAGACAATTATTGTGCTTTTCTGTTGATGTATCGATGTATAACCATCAAACGGCGATCACACAAGACTCAAGTCGTTTTCGTTTCTCTTCTTTAAAGAACACACGAGTGCTGATGAGGGCCGGGAGGACGCCAAGCACCTGACTCAGCGGACGTGGCTTCAAGAAAGGACAAAGGAGGAGGTGAAGGAGGAGAGGGATGAAGAGGGAGAGGAGAAGATCGACGTGGAGATGTTGGAGCGAGACACGCCTCCTGACACGCCTGATGAGCAGGTCATGGACTTCAGCCAGAAGGTCGAGAAGAAGGAGAGGCTGGACGAGGACATGGTTCCTTCTCCTCGGACTGAGCACAGAGAACCGAGCCAGGGCTTAAATCATCCGTACCTACCGGACCACCTTTCTGTTCTCCCACCTCCACACAGAAATCTACCCCTCCATCTCCACGGCCTCTATGGCCACAGGGAGGGGCTAGTATCATCTTACCCTATTTACCACCAAACCAGATCCCTCCAGCCACAGTACCAGCTTCTTCCCCCCTACGGGTCACATTATCCCCGTCTCCTCCTCCCCTCGTACTCCCCTCCCTTTCCCGGGATGCTGCCCTCAAGAGCATCCCTCCGATATAACAGCTACCTGGGCACAGACGGACTCCCATACCCCCCCATCGGCTCGCCTAATCTACTTCCTGTGTCCCTCCCCTACCCTCCACCGCCACAGGGAGGTCTGAAAGAGCTAACTCCTAATGTGTCACCACCGCGTGGCGCCCCGGCCACGCCAGAGCTCTCCCCTATCCCCAAGCCCGACATCCAGCATCAGCCCCCTGAGCAGTCTCCCACCAGCTTTGAGGAGGCCATCAACCTGAGCCTGACCACGACCGAAAGCAACACGGCACCTCGCAACGGCCCCGGCCACAAATCCCTGCCCTACCCGCTGAAGAAGCAGAACGGAAAGATCAAGTACGAATGCAACATCTGCTCAAAGACCTTCGGACAGCTGTCCAATCTCAAGGTAACAACGCGGCTCCCCTCTCGTTGCGTTCTGATTCGTTTGGATGTGTGTAAAAAATGGCGACTACTCCTCGTTTGGCCGTCCACATTTCCCGGTATGATGGGTTTTTTTTTTTTAATTTTCACCTTTAGGTCCACCTCAGAGTGCACAGCGGCGAGAGGCCGTTCCAGTGTAACCTATGCAAAAAGAGCTTCACTCAGCTGGCCCACCTCCAGAAACATCACCTGGTCCACACGGGGGAAAAACCACATGAATGTCAGGTAGGCCGAAAAGCACGAGTGTGCTGTCATCTCTACTTACCGGTCCTGTCACGGCGGTGGTGTAAAATCAAAAGTGAGAGCGACACAAAGAAAGACTATACACAAAACACATAATGAGTCATATGCTTTTCTCGTAACCCAGAACCTGAATTCATCAGGCCACTACCCGCCTTGTCATGTAATAGCATTCAGAGGCTTTTGTCTGTGTGTCTCTGGGTGTGAGTCGTTTGATCAGATTAAACTTGTCTAACCAAGAAAGAGAAGTGAATCCGTCCTGTTACATAAACGTACCTAGAGAACTGGAAGAACATGGTCATTTCAGATACTAGCCATCAATAACAACACAGTGACATCACACAGGTTTTGTTTCGTAATTAGTCATGTGATTATTTCTCACAAAAGCCCTTTTGATGCTTTTTCCAGGTGTGTCACAAACGCTTCAGTAGCACCAGCAATTTGAAGACGCACCTGCGACTCCACTCCGGAGAAAAACCGTACCAGTGCAAACTGTGCAGCACCAAGTTCACGCAGTACATCCACCTCAAGCTGCACCGCCGCCTCCACACCAGCCGCGACCGGCCCCACCGCTGCCACCACTGCGCCCAGGCCTTCTTCCATCACTTCTCCCTCCGCATCCACCAGCGCAGCTGCTGCCTGGCCGGCTCCGGTGCTTCCATCAACGTCCATATGAAAGAGATGGTGGAGCGGTTTGACGCAAGCCATGAGGCCGACACCCTCACAGAAATGGCCACCGCGCCGCAGGTGGAGGAAGCCGTGGAGCGCTGGTTGGCACGCACCTTGGAAGGCGATGGGAAGGAGGATCTGAAGGAGGCCACCATGCTGCTGAAATCTCTGACAGCGGCTGCCAACACACCAGCAGCAATGGCCGCGGCCCAATCGGTTGCACCTGCATCGCATCACAGTGCTCCTCTGGCCTATCAGGAGCGAGCCAGCGTGCTCCATCTCCACAAACGGCCAACGGTGAAGACTGAAGGCCAGTGAGGAGGAAGTACACACATGAACATACAGCGTATCGCCAACAAAGAAAAGATTTGTCGCCAAATAAAACATTCCCTGTTTTGCCCGCGAGTGACGGAGTACGGGGAACGTACCCCGTCATGAGCGCAACAACCAAAAGAAGAGCGATCCAAAGACGGGGCGAAGGTTCTTCCGCCCAAAAGTCCGTTTGAACGAATGAAAAGAGGGAAGCGTTGTTAAGCTGTGAAGTATTTAGACTCTTTTCACTCAGGTCGAGAAGTGTTTGCATTTCGTGCTTTAACTTATTACTTTATTATTAATTTGACGTATCAATATTTATTTAGTGTTATCATAGTTTGTTTTCGCTTTTAGTGTTTGTTTTTTTGTCTTTGCTGATATTTCCGGAGGAGGCTGAATTTCCCGTGGAAAAGCGTGAATGGACTCAGGAACAATGAAATGGTATCAACCTGTGGATGAGACTTCTAATAATAAGTATTGTTTTTACATAGTGTGAAAGTGAGTTTTGAGCTTCTGGATGCATGTGTGAGTGGAAGTTTATTTGGAAGACAGGGCAAAGTGATCGCACAAACCCCCGTCCTGCTCCTCCGCTGTTTTATTTATTTATGATTAAAAAAGGGAAAAATCTGGTCCCTCGAAACTGTGGACTAATAAACAGATTGCCAAAATGACAAGCATTATTCACGTCCTCTCTCTTACGGCTAAGTTTGACCAAAACCAAATCTCAATCCCACCAAAAATAAAAGAAAACAAAATATAGATTTGTTGTGATTTCAGTATCACAATAAAAAAAAAGGTACACAAACTTTTGTTCCTTCAAACTTTGATTTTCGCTGAGTAGCTATTTACAATGTAGCTTTCAAATGTTTTCTACAACATCATACAAAGCTTTACCACACACACACACACACACACACACACACACACACACACACACACACACACACACATGTATGTATGTTAAATCAGACACCGGGACCTCATGTGGACGACTTCTAGTTTTTTAGCACTATTGATATTTTTGTCAAATAGCACTGGAATAAAAATGCTACTAGACCTGTCTGCTGCGGGCGTTTGCTAAACACAGCGCGGCAGGAAATGTTTTATCTATTATGAATTTGTAGCTTTTGTTCCCTTTTGTACAATTTGTTTCTACGTGTAGTGTATTTTTTTCGAGAACACAGGTGATGAGATGTTATGAATTTATACGTGAGAGACTATTTTGATGATGGCTTTTATATTTACACGATGTAGCACATTAAAGCTATTGTTTCTATAAGCTGGTGTGTCGTGTTTGTTTGCATTCCTTCAGTAGGATAAAAAGTAAAACAATAAACGAGTCACACAATAATATATTTAATAAGTACAATACTATTGTGCTCATGTAGTTTTACAGGAAATGGTGATTATTATGTGATATGTGTGTGTGTGTGTGTGTGTGCGCGCGTGTGTGTGTGTGTGTGTGTGTGTGTGTGTGT
>JAFBJQ010000332.1:22241-58683 GCA_016785345.1 Trinectes maculatus | reverse complement strand
GCGCGTGTGTGTGTGTGTGTGTGTGTGTGTGTGTGTATAAATATATAAATAATATTCTTATCATAGCCAATGTCTCATACTTGCGACTCCCTTTCTCTTGCCGGTAATAACCGCTAATAATTCTGATGTTACATGTCCGTGACTGGTCACTCTTCCGATTGCCTCTTTCCTAGAAGATACAGGAAACAAAACTCAGTCAGTCATCAAATGAAACTCACAGAGAACTGTATGACCAAATCGCTGACTGTGACAATAGACAGTCCAGTTAATAGTACAATGAAACAATCATGCGGTTATTACAGTAACAGGGACGTTTACGGCGTACAGTTGTTTTTTTTTGCCTGTAGCGTTTGTACACACCATCCGTTCGAAAATCTGATCTGGGGTCAGGCCTCCCGTAAAGGTCAGGGTCCTGGTTTGTCCATCTGAAACCCTGATCTTTTCCTTTCAGCTTTTCTTGAACCCAATTCTAACTCCATCACGTCATGTCCCATGACAATGAGACACACTTTCACAAGACACACAAAAATCTATAGCAAACTTACTGTAAGCAGAGTTTGCTCTTTACTCTTTCCAGTAATTCTATCTCAGCCTCTCTCTCGACCACATTTTTTTTTTTTTTTTTTTTTTTTGCTACACAATGACTCCTCATTCTGTAGTATTTCCTCTTGTGATCTTTGCTGTGGGAGAGAACCTCACAGCAAACACCTACACACCACTGACCAGAATAAAAACACCTCAAGAGCTTTTAAAGTGTGCAGTCGAGCTGGAGAGGAGACAGGAAATCCTTCTGTTCCAGCTACCGGCTGTGTCGTCGAATAAATGCAAAATAAAGGTACAAATGTATTGAAACGTGACATTAGCTTTAGGTTAGTGCATTTGATTCCCGCCTGTGACCCCAATGACCCAACGTCACGTGACCTTTTATACTTTTGGAGTACTCTGGGAAATGCATTCGGATCAAACAGGAAATTTAACAAAACACGTCTCATCTATGTCAGTACAGAGTCGACAGTGCTGTGTGTACTCCCCCCATCCCATATCACCACTTATGAGAACAAAACAGACTTTTACTGCAGTCGTATGATATGGATTGTGACTTTGCTCCAGTGCACAGTAAAGTAAACTAGAAACTAGGACTTGGGCGTAGCGTGTGCCACCCACTACAGCACGTTCGCTTGTGTTTTGAGTCACTGGGCAGCTGTAAAACAGACATCAGCTCCTGCAGCAGATGAAGAATCACAACAGGAAGTCGTTCGACCTGCCAAGTCAAAATTGAGACACACACACACACACTAAAGAGCGGTGACAGGGTTTTTTTTTTGTTTAGTTTTTTTTTGTCGTTAAAGCCCCAATTAAAAACTGATCCGACTTGTCTCTTCAAGGCTCATTCCGCAACTTTTGCATGCAACATTTACATGGCTGCCCATCGGGTATAAACCTCTCACGAACGTTTCCTCAGAACACATCACAGGTCGAGGGAATTTTCCCTGGAAGCCTTTAACCTGTTTTAGACCGCACTCTATCTGACAGATCTAACATACTTTTAAAAAAAACAACCCTTCCTTTGCTCAGTCATTAACATGGTAGTTAGGTGTATCATACATTCCATAACCATATTTTAATTCACTCCTAAATCCGTAAAACCCGTACTAATTCTTTGAAATTACATAATAAGAATACAGGTGAAGGACAAAGTCACTTATTCTGCACATTTCAGTGTGTCACCAATATTATGTCAAAAAGGAAATTTACTCGCCACACATTGTGTCCAGTCATTTCTTAGAAACAGTGATAAAACCAAAAGTGATTCAGTGTGTAAGCGAGGCAGGATGTGAAGGACAGAAAAGGGGAAAGAAGAAGAGAGAATAAGAAGAAGGTAGTAAACTAGAGCCATGTGCGTCCTGTTTGGGTCAAGTCAATGAATTATTGCGCAATTACTGAACTCCAGAGACAATGTAAAATGTGGAGCATCATACGTGCAACAAATGCGTACCAGGAAAAGTCAGCAAAATCCCCCATAGCAGGACACAGAGCCAGCCATACATTCTGACACCATGCGAGCACTATGTTGAAATACACTGATGCAATCATCTGCATACATTTGGCTGATGGAACACGATGTACAGGAAACATATGCGTCACCGCTGTCAGTCATGTAATCATGGTCTCAGCAGTAGAAGGTATAAACAGCTGCAGCGGCTCGTATCGTTTGCCAGTCAGTGTTTACCCTGTGAGGGTGTAGTGGAAATGGCACTATAAAAATAATGATATTATAATAACAGTGTAGCGTCTTCCTGTAAAACACACACACATAATGCACGTATGCCGTTGAGTTACTTTTCATTATTCTGTGACCTCAAGCAACCGCAGAAATTATATAGGAGGTGGTTGGTTGACATAACATAAACTCTGCATTAGAGGTGGGTTGCAGTTGATGGATGGATGGATGGATGGATGGATGGATGGATGGACATGCTAACTGATCAGTGTTATTTATTTTATCTTTGACCATTCTACAACCTACACCACATTTACAATTTCAACAAATGAAAGCAAAGGTCCTCAAAAGTATAGTTTTTAGCGTGTGGGAGTTAGTGGCATCTAGTGGTAAAGTTACATATTGCCACCGAATGAGTAGCCCGCACCTCACAGTGCCCTTTTAAGGCTGGAAGAGAAACATCAGATAGCATAACAAAAGCGAAAGTACCTCTCAACTGTAACATGGAGGTCACATAGCTACTGTATGTATTCGATTGTGTATCGTTTAGTATTTGTACATAAAATGAGGATGTCTGAGTTACACAACTTAGAGAAGGTTAAGAATTGAAAGTGTATTTAGTAAGACAACCACATAAATTAAACGTAAAGGGAGTAGGACAATGATAGCTCTGTTGAAATGATCTTAATCAGATGGTATATTTTGTTTTAATTAGTGTACATAGCCACAGAGCTATAAATCAAATTAATGAGCAGTTGGCATAGAAGAACTTGTTTTTTTAGTATGTGACCCAACCTGCTCCCCACCCCACCCCACCCCCCACCCCGGCCTGCTCACATACCTGGCACTTACATTACCAGATAGTTATTGATGTAAAGAAGGAAGCAGATGTTGTTCTGAACCCGCGTAAACATCTGATCCATTATGTTTATGTTTTTAATGACCCCTGTCAATAAATAACACGACACAGGTTTCCCTGCACGTCAGCCGCCTCACTCTGTCTCACTCTCAGTCCACTTTCATGCTGTGTCTTTATTCAGCAGTGAAACAGCTGTGCAACAAGACACGCGGGTCTAAAGGTCTAAAGATTAAAGATGAGCCGTGCTTTACATCATCACCACACTGGCTGAGTTCCTTTTCCTGAAGCGGATGTTGAGCAATGCCCATTTACTGTAAATATATGACAGCAGGGTAAGATGGTAAAAACGAAAACAAAGATAAATGGGCCAGGTCATACTATTTATTTAATGATTCTTCAAGACGTGAGTCAGTTCATAGTCATTTGCTCATTACTGATAGGAGATGACACAGATACGCCGCAGCTGATTTGGTTTGAGCAAGCCACTGGCGCCATCTTGAGGCAGAGTAAGCATATGACACATATTAAACACATTGTGCCCCAAGTGTCAACATCACAGTTTGATCTCATTTTGATGTAGTGGCTGAAAACATTTGAAGGCAAACAGTTAGTAGTAGTATTTGTATTAGTATTAGTAGTAGTAGTAGTCTTAGTATTAGTCTTAGAATTAGTATTAGTATTAGTATTAGTATTAGAATTAGTATTAGAATTAGTAGTAGTAATAGTAGTATTAGCATTAGTATTAGTCTTAGTATTGGCATTAGTATTAGTATTAGTATTAGTATTAGTATTAGCATTAGTATTGTTGTTGTTTAAAAGCTGAAGTCGTCCTTGAATCAGGAGGTTATTTAAATGAACGAGAGGAGAAAACATTTGAAACCAGTCCTCGTGCTGATCCACCTTAATGAGCCAGGTGTCGTCCGGCAGGAGGCGTCTGGTGGGCGGGGCCGCTGCGGGGCGTGACGCCACACCTGCGCCCTGCGCGCTGCGCACGAGATGAAGCAGCTGTCACCTGTCAACAAGCCACAGCCGCACACCGACCACTTCCATCGGCCTTTCATGAGCGGATCGTCCGGGTGAGAAGCAGAAGCGAGCCGCCTGAAGACCCCGCAGAAGCTCCCCCTCGGCTCCCGGTGAGGAGATGGCGAAGAAGAGTCCGTCCATCAAGTCCCTGAAAAGTTTGTTCTCCCGCAGCGAAGCCGCGTTGGACAAGTCCGCGGAGAAGGATGCGACCAAAAGGGAGGTGGAGAAGAGGAAGTTCAGGTTCCTGAAGTTCAAGACGAAGCCTAAGGGGAGTCCGGAGGTGCTCAGGTAGGAGATGTTGAACCAGGAGCAGGTCTCCATGCTGCTCCATGACGCAAAGTCTGCACAGGAAGCTGCACGTTGCTGTGATCCGTGCAGTCTGCATGTGCTTTATCAAACCTTCATTCATTCACATGTGTCCAGTGTAAACCTCGCTGCTGGTAGTATGTTCTGGTGGCTCTGCACCAATCAGAACTCTCCTGTGGGGGAGGTGTTGGGGAGCAAAGAACCTGGACTTTACTGGTTGAGTCTTTGAGCACAAAGGCTCAGTGAGTCATTGTTGTCACTGCTGATTCATCAGCCGGTGCAGAAATGTGCAGCTTATTAGATCTGGCTCTGGATTATAGTTCCAAAACCACATTCCAAACCCTTTTCATGAGCAGATGATGATTAATCAGGAGCCAGGTGGACGTTTCTGTGGAGAGCACGTCTTTGTATCAGAGAAACCTGCAGAAGGTCAAGGTGACTGGTGAATTGTCTCTGAAGGAAACGTCTTGACTTTGGTTTTATTTTGGCTGAATGATTATTTTGCACGTAAAGTTGGATTGTTCTCGTTTTGTTAACGGAAATTGTGTTGGACTTTAGTCACTTTGTCGTCAGGTTAAAAACCCAAAGGACGAATTGATGCGTCGATGAAAAAAAAACGAACTGCTCTCATGCATCATCGTTCATATGATATTTATCGTTTATATGATCCATGGTTTCAACAAGACAAACAAGTGACTACAAGACAGATGTAAAGAAAAAAAAATATATGAGCAAGTATCTCTGACAGTTTCCAGCGGAGCAAGAAATCCAGTGTTGTGAGCAGAGCTAGAGGGACAGTTTGCTTAACTGGGATCTGCTCACTGTCAACAGTCTGCAGAACAAACAGCATGATCATCCACATAAAGCTGGGATCCAACAGGGATCTGTGTGCGGTGTCATCAGCACATCTGCAAAGCTACATGGTACATTAGAAAACCAAAATACTGACCGCTTGTTTATGTCGCTTAACTCCACTGATGCGTCTTTCAGTGGATTGTGGTCATGAAGATGACACACACACACACACACACACACACACACATATATCAACCTTTGCAACCCGACAGCAGTCTGTTGCAGCGACTAGCTTTTATCCAGCACTGTAATCATTTATTTTTAATGTGTGAAACAGAGTGTACTTCATTGTGTTGGTCTGACAATGTTATGGTAGGGCGGTGCATGAGCCGGCAGTCATATGCCCTGACTGTCATCCTGTTGCTTGTGCGTTTGTCGACCAGACTGTGTGACAGCTTCTATTTGCACAGAAAAGCAAACTCGAACGCACCAACCCTTTTGTACATAAGAGCTGTGCACGGGGGTTACGCAAGGCTGAAGTCTCACAGGGTATCAAACATGCATTTGTTTTGTAACCCCCCAGTGATAATTTACACCAAGCCCCCAGTGATACATACACACATACATACATGTGCAGTATGTAGATGCACAATAGGGTATTGTGTTTCCGATTATTTTTTTATTTAAATTGATGTTGTGGACAAATGTCCTGGACAAAACGTGGACCGAATCTGTTTTTTTTGTTGTTGTTGGTTCAGGATTTTAGTTTTTATCCATGTCTGGCAAAAGAGTTCAGGATTTCAGGATTTCAGTGTCTGGGAAGCAAAACTCAGAATTTTGTTTTGTTTCGACTTCCGCACAGTTCAAGGTGATTTCAAAGTCCAGTTGAACTAGAACTTCTTTTTTTTGTTGTTTTTTTTTTGGAAACATTATCTCTGTGATCTGAAATCACAGAAGGAACACACTCAAGTCTCACTTTGAAGCACAAGTCAAACACACCCATGGTTTTGGTGGCTGGCAAATGGCTCGTCGGGCTCCTCACAGGCCCTGCTGGATTAGTTGAGGTACTAAAGAGAAACCTGCAACTCCACATACCTTTTGCATTGCCATGAAAGACCTGTGCATAAGTTATACAAATAGACACACACACACACACACACAGCATCATTGTGCCTGGGGTTACAGGTCGGCAACATCTTAGTCACAGTAAGATGCCTCAACTAAACAGTGTTTAAATAGTTGACATAACTCTGAGCAGTTCTGTAGAGAGCGAGTCACTGTATCATGGAACATGTTACATTAGTGTGTAGAGTATTGTTCCCTTTACCGTGTGGTTACGTAAACAGAATCACACTGAAGGGAGGAATTTTTTTTTTTTTAAAAACTTGCAGAATTAACTATTTCACTGTAAATAGCATCAAGGTCATAGAAATGTGAATACAGATCAGCGAGATTGTTTGCGTACAATATCATGTACTGTACTTTATCACGTACTATATCATGTACTGTTGACTAAACAACCTGCTGATATATAAGGAGTAGACCCGGTCAAGTTCCTGTAGGGGTGTGTGCAGTATATTCTACGTCTTTGTATTTTTATTATTGTAAAAAAAAAACAAAAAAAGATATCATATAATATAAATGTATTTTGTTTTTCTTCTATTGTCTGGACGTGATTGATTGAGGATTCAGGACAGGCTTTGTCAGTAAAAATCAGTGGTGGTTACTAAATCTTGACCCTAATTATCAGACAGACAAAAGATATAGATCATCCATTGTCTCAGACTGTATCTCGTAATTCACTGGCATCATATTGATTTTATCTTGTTTTTCCCGTGCATTCCAGCGTGCGAGTAAAGGGATCTGTGAAGGAGCCTAAAGGAACATTGACTTTTGACTTTTGACCCTAACTTCTGAGCTCGGGAGCAGTTAACCTCCAGCCATTGACCTTTGCCGCAGGGACGTGTTTTTCAGACTTAACTGTCATAGTTATTTTTGCACGCATTATTTTCACAGCATATACGTAGGTGCCGGCGGTTAAACTGCAGGTCGTCCCCGACGACCTATATTCTTATCTGTCTTCTCGCTTATGACCTGTAGATACACACACACACACACAGAGAGAGAGAGAGAGAGAAACCATCTAACTTGCATAGCAATGCAAATAATAAAAG
Organism: Trinectes maculatus; assembly: GCA_016785345.1. Taxonomy (NCBI): domain Eukaryota; kingdom Metazoa; phylum Chordata; class Actinopteri; order Pleuronectiformes; family Achiridae; genus Trinectes; species Trinectes maculatus. The sequence goes on along the minus strand of JAFBJQ010000332.1, from coordinate 51,305 downwards.
AATAAAAGAAAGACTGTTTAAGCCTCGGGATGCTGTGATGATTAGATTTAACCAAAACAGTATACTATATATTTGCATGCAAACACTATTAGGTTTGTTTTTATTCTATTGTTTTTAGATATAATGCAAATATGCCTTGTTCCAGCAGAAACCCTCTCTCGTTATATAGTGTGAGAATATTACAATAATAATAATAATAATAATAATAATAATAATAATAATATTAATAATAATAGGATTAGATTATTTTTTATTTCAGTGTCAGTTGTTGTAAGTTGAAAGGCTTTGCATGCTCCTTGGTTGTATCCTGCTGTATGTATTTAACATGAACACACATCACATAGCAACACAAAAAAGACCCATCCTCTTTATCGCTCAACAGCTTTCCTGCCAATAGTGAATAGTGTGTGTGTGTGTGTGTGTGTGTGTGTGTTTTCATTTTCATGTGATCCTGTCCGATTGTTGTAAACATACAAACTGGATGAGAAAACAAAGGGCCAGAGCTGTTGTGATCATCGTATATGATGATGATGATGATGATCATGATGATGATCATGATCATGATGATGATGATGATCATGATGATGATCATGATCATGATGATGATGATGATGATCAGGTGAAGCTCCTGTTGCGTGCAGGTTTGCGGTGTGTATAGTTGGTCGATGTGCATAGTTGTTGAACACACTGTTGCGTCGTTGCCAGTGTTTGCTTGTCATTTAGCTTCCTCTTTCACCCAGGTGTGCAGAGGTAAAGTGCCTGTGTGCATAAAGAGGCCTTTTGTGTTGCTGGTTTGATGCGATGACAGCTCATGGTTATTGAGACCCTGCTCAGACGCACACTCACGACAACATCCCAGGACACGAGCTGGAATTTACCCGTAAAGACAAAAGCAGCAGTTGGGATCGTTCACACGTTATTTTCAATCTTGTTTTTCTTCATGGTCATGAATCGTTTTTCCCCCTAGTGGCAGAATTTAGATTTAATTCATCTTGGTTTTAATCGAGAGTCAACATTGTGGAACGCTGATCTGTGAAACACAAACTCTACTCTCTGCTTAGCCGGTTCTCGTCAACATTCCCCAAGCACTGATTCACTGCTTTATTTTGCCAAGGAGCATATTTTACTCTAACAATACACAAACAGCATGAGATAGCACTCATACATATACAATGTACAACTACCTCACTGTGTACATGGACTTAATGTTGAATCATTTCTAACTGTGCCCCCCCCCTCCAGTGCTGCTGAGCCCGAGAAGAGCGCGGAGGATGGAGAGGCCTGGGCTGACAACATCGTCTCTGACAACAAGAAGTCTTCTCTCTATGCCACCGCACCCAGGTCAAAGGTCAGCCCTCTGCATTTACTTATGCATTACTAGTACTTATTCATTCAAGATGGATCCTTTTCATGCCTCATTTTCTGAAAGAAAACAAACAAGCAGTTCACTTGTATACAAATAATGTTTCACTCTTAGTATAATTATTCAATTTGTGTTCATCTGTAGTGTCTTGCCACTACTTTATTCCATTATCATTTGGCTAATTACATAAGTGGGAAAACAGAAATGGCATCAATTATTGTGGTTAGTGATGATGAAGAGCTGAATGTGGAAAGCTGTAATAAAAGTAATTGTATAGTCCATATATTCACACATGAAATGCAAATGAATCAAAGGTAGAAAATCCCGCTGTGATTTTTGCATGTGAAGATAGTAATTTATTTAAATTTATTTTGTCAGGTTCTTTTTATATTTCCATCGTAGGCGTAACTCGTATGTGTGTAGAAGATGATTTTACTTGGGGCTTGTATTTTCTTGTGTGAAAGACGACGACTCCTCTCAGGTGACATAATGATCTGCTCTTTAGCAGAAGCTACATTCCTGCTGAAGCACCAAGCCCCCTGAGGGTCTCACTTGCATAACTCTGTGACCCCTTTAAAATGTCTGTGTGTGTGTGTGTGTGTATACACATATACTGTATATATTTATCATACATTTATACATAAATACACAGCATGACGCTGACTATGTTTCTGAGTTGTATACGTTGTATAAAATAAAAAGGAAAAAAAAAAACTTTGTGTCTTCTCCAGAAGAGGGAGCCAGCACTTAACGAAGCAGCAATGTGGACAGATGATGATCCTGATCCTGTGGGTCACATGATATGGGGGAGAAAAAAATATGTGATTAAACAGTTGTTATATTATATAATAGAATATTTTCTGGTCTAATTGAACAGGTGAACGCACAGATGTGATTGTTGTTGTTGTTCTCCTTATAATGCAGTGTGCGCCGCATATGCACATAGGAAGGGTTGTTGGATTCATATGTGTGCAGTCGTGTTTTTTTTTATGCAGAACTGGCTGAAACCACTGTACCAGACCAGTTACACGTGTGGGACACGGTGGATTGACCCCGTCCGCCAACCTCACGTTCGACTCAGACGCCACTGATTGTTGACTTTGTTTCCAAACTGTCCATCAGAGGAGGAAGAACGCTTATGTCAGGCACACCCAGTTAGAAACATGGCAGTGACAGACAGCTTTGTTTTCCATTCAGCTCGACTGCCGTTCAAACTAAACACGCGCACACAAACACCAGAAGTGCGTCGCTTCTGCCTCCCTTATCAGTGTTTTCCATCTTGCATTTCTTTAAAGTCTCCTGTAGCAACAACCGGGGCCCGGAGACATTTCTAAGTTACTTTGACATACTCGTTTAGGTTTGTCCCACCAATAAATCAATAAATCAATTAAACGTTGTAAAGACGATTGTGTCTTCAGTGATTCAGTCATTGTTATGACATTGTGCGTATTATTATTACCTTATGACCACATATTCTGTCTGCTGCAGGATATGGAAATGAGTTGAGTAAAAGTAGGACTATCTGACATAACCTCTTACCAAGCCCTCCACACCACCTCATCTATCAGCAGCTTGTAGGTTTAGTTGATCGTGTTCTACAAGTCTTTCATTTTTTTAAAGGGTGGAGCATCTTTTAGTGCTTGGAATGAAGTCAGGGTGTCAACTCGCTTTTTTCCCTCTTGTTTACAATGGTAACAACTCATAATCTTTGTGGTTGAATGATTTTTAATTGTGCAGTATCCTCATTCTTATCGCTGATGGAAAAAAAAGGTTTTATAGTGATTGCCACCCACTTAAAAACGGGTAGGTATGTCTGGTATGCATTTTTTTTAAAGTGGGATTTGTTTGATATTTCTTTATATCTGGAATTTTATGTGCAGCAATGATGCTTTTAGTAACAAGTTTTATTTTTCCGTCGTCTTCAGGGCAAAGAGTTCAGCTACTCCGAGATGGACCTCCGTAAACCCAAAAGGTTTGCTACCTTTTCATTTGGTCTCAAGAAGAAGAAGAGGAAGGAGGCAGAGAATATCTCAAAGAGCGCTTTTGGCCTGGATAGCTCAGCCATCGAAGACAGTGAGGAGGTATCGACACTCACTGAGTGTTAATTGTTGTTATAATATTATTAACACGCTATAATTATAATTAATTTTTATGTATTATGTTTTCTAAATCATTCTCAGTGACAATGTGATTTATTTCGTTATAGGCCACTATGGACCTCAGTCAGCTGGAGCTGGATCTGGCCGACACCAAGACCATGTTCAGTATGTCACAACCAGAACTTGACACCAACCGTGTATTTGACATCCCTGCTCCTCCCCCAGTGACCTCTAACCAATTCGACATCGCTGCACCTGAATCACAGCCGGGAGTGCAGAATTCTGGGAACGACTCAGATCCTCTGGATGTGGATCTACATGGGGAAATGCCAATGGCACCGATCGCCTCCATCCCTGAGCTCCAGCTGGATGACGAGATTGTGAACGTTCCCTCCAAACTACCTGCTCTTTCAAGTCACACAGAAAGCATCTCTATTCCCGGTGCCCAGACGGCACCAAGGCTTCCAGATACCGAGCCTCCATCTGTGCTCATTGCTTCAGATTACAAAGCTTCAGCCGTGGAGTCAGTCTATTCAAGCGGCAGGCCCTATGATAATGATATCCTCCATCTGTCTGACACGAAACCAGAAATCCATCTACCTGAATCCACCGGTGTTACGTCATCAAATCATCAACCTGATACCCAAGACAACGCTGAGAGTACAAGTCCAATTGAAAGCCCTCTGACAGTTGTTGATGCCAAAGCTGATGACCCAGTTATAGAGTCAGTTCCTGTTTTTCACAGTGACACTGTCGACTCTGCTCCGAGCGCAGGTTCTGCCTCCGTCCATTATGAGGTGTTGGTTCCTCACGCTGAGAGATCCGTTCCTGAAGCTTCCAGAAGTGTCTCAGTAGCCAAAAGCCACGATAGTGACGACGTCGTCTATGGAGCACTGTACGAGACGCTTTTCCCTCAGAGCTTTAGCTCGGAGATAATGTCGTCCCTCTCAAACCCTCCGCCTCTAAGCCAACCCGAGAGAAGACACCTGATTACCACGACGGAGCCGGTCATGGTAAAAACCCTTAATGAATGTCACACCGAGACGAATGTCATACAGTCCCACCTGCCGTCGACACGGGAATTTGCTACTGGCAGAATGGATGGTGCAGATAGTAGTTTTATCCATTTTCCACTAGCCAGCTATAAGGGAGATTCTTACAGCGAGAGCTCCAGATATTCCTCTCTCCAAACAGACACAGACATCCACCACCGATATCACCCATCCCCGGAGTCAGTCGCTAAAGATATCCCTTATTCAGAGCTGTCGCGCTCCCGCTCCGAGGCCAGATCCGACAGTTTCAGCCTCATCCACGACACTGTCAGGTCTGCCCCAGTGTTTGGGAGCTTTGCCCCTCCTGTTACTGACTATGTAACATCCCAGGGGACGGATACTCAGGTTACTGACTCCAAACACAGAGTGATCCTGGTCAAAGAGTTAGTCACTGAGGAAGCGAGCACCGACTCTGGACGTCCCTCTCCTGTCCTCGATAAAATGAGCGCAAACAACAGTGTTCAGATACAATTCGAAGCACCAGAGAGTTTTTACGCTTCTTCTGGTTCTGGACTGGTCGAGGACTCTGAAGGGCCTTTAAGCCCGGCATATCTGAGCGTGGGGTCAGACGATGGCAGCGCCATGGAAGTCTACTACAGCGCTGAGGAGGACAACACAGATGGAAGCGAGGTGGAAGAAATGTACACGATGGACAAGAGAGAGGTCTCTGTGGTGGAGGGTGTGAAGGAGAGAGAGCTTGTAGGGTTTGCCGAAAGAGGGAGAAGCAAGACGGACGAGGGAGACCAAAGGGTTGTGATTGTTAAAATGTGGAGCGAAGGAGGCATCGTGGGCAACAATGAAAACCAACATGATCTCGAGAGTCGCATGGAAACGCAGCAAGTTCGGGCGGAAGAAAGTCAAGTGTACGAAATCAAAACACCAGAAATACTTGTCAGCCGCGATGCAGAGAGGCAGGAGACGGCAGTATCAACCACGACACTGACGCAGATTAAAGAAGAGAAGGAGGAGGAGGAGGAGGAGTTACTGGCCACACCGGTTTGGCCGGTGAACACGCTGATGGAATGCGAGATTGCTCCACCCTCCAGTGAGCCCCATGTGCAGGGGGAGTGGACGGAGGCAAATTGGACCAAGGACCTAGAAATTGAAGACCACCTTAATGGAGAGAAGCCACTCCAAAGCCAGGAGATAGAATATCTTGTTTACAAAGACACCAGGAGCTCTCACTTTGTACTCGCCGCTTCAAATAACACAAGAGAGGAAGACGAGATCACTCCCACATGCGCGGAGGCTGAAGAGCGGGTTTCCCAGGCTGCAGAAGAACGAGAACACGCGAGCAAAGAAAGCCTAGAAACCAAAGGTAGTTTGACAGGAGCAGAGGTTGTCAGGGGTATTTCAACATGCAGCTCTGAGCTGCAATCAGATGCCACAGAGGCTCAACACAATAGGGCCCCGCAGAGTAGTAAGTGGGTGGATACAATTACTCAGAGCACAGACGAAAAGAGGATGGTGCGCGAGTGGGCGGCAGTCGAGCTGTCACACCTGAGCACGGACACACGCCGTCCTGATACCGAACCACCAGAGGCGCTCACAGAGAGACACAAGCATCCGACTCAACCCCAGTCTGACCCGAATCACGGGTAAGTGGCATTTTAAAAAAACACAAAACAAAAAGTGTGTTATCCGTTTGAATCCACTGCTGCAGGTGTAGTTTGAGTTTAAGCTCAGGTACGTGAAAATGTTCTTGTGTCTGAGTACCTGTCGAATCATCAGGTTCTTATTTTAGGGTGAAAACAAATAGGTGTGAGTTGTTTCCACAAAGTTGACTATTATGTCATTTGGGAAATTGCAGCCTTTGTTGAGAACCTCAGACGAAGTGTGATTAGCACATTGGAGAAGTGTGCCTTCGAGGCGTTGTGTCACAACGCCTGCACGTGGTTACCGTTGTTGAAGAGTCTATTTTAACCATAACTGAGGACTTTTCTTCAAACTGGCAAAGTACGTTTGTTGACAAAACTCAATCAAACATACCTGTGACCAGGGGCGCTGTATAGGGGGGAAAAGTTAGGACGATTCCAAGGACCCCAGACTGACAGGGGCCACAAAAAATAGGAGAGTGTATATGTATGCCCAATTGGATTTTTTTGTCATGGGGCCCAAAATTCCTGTCCGTGACTGAAAACTGAAGTCCCTGACACTTCCTGTGTGTTGATGTCTATTTACATGAATTGACTGCGAGTCGTAGAGGATACATGGGTAACTTTGACTTTCTCGCCGCACCGTCTGGTCATCTGATAACGTGTGATGGCTAAACATTTCCTCCTCGGGTTAAAAAGGGTCAGCGGCGGACGAGCTGTGTTGTTTACCAACACACTGGTCTACATGCGGCACCTGTTGAACACACCCTTTTTAATTCACCGCGTCTGATCAGCGAGTGTTTTAAATTCCCGCTGTCACATGCTCTCATCTCTCTTATTTTAATTAGCAGTAGGTTTAAGGTGATGTTAGAAGGAGGCGTGTCTGACCAGACTTTGACCTTATAACCCCTGGCACTGCAGACTGACCCTGCATTAGCTGAGCATGTGTTGTTTTGTGTGTTTATTTGATGCGGGATGCAGATTTCTCCAGAAACAGATAATATCCAGGGAATGTGACAGGTGACATATCATTACTGTTATGTAACGTAAACACAGCTGCCTCTTAGTGCAGTGCAGGGTTTTATGGAGTGCGCTATCTTTTTGTAACCACAAGATGGCGGAAAAGACACGTCTTTTACGTTAGCTGATACCGCTTCAGGTCTATAACATAAAGAGGCGAGGTGAGAGAGTCTCTTCAGACAAACACGTGCAGCTCATCAAATCAGATTTTATTTGTATAATCACAAATCACAGTTTGCCTCATAGGGCTTAAAGATAAAAAGATTTTTTTAAAAAAAAACATCAGTCACGTTTAACTCGCAGAACAGTTGTCGATGTTAATTAAACATAAAAAAAATTAATTTATGGACATGGCCGACGTTGAGTTCAAGTGCCCAGCTGAAATATACCTGTTATATAGTATGAGAGCGAGTTGTTTGTGCAAATTCTCAAAGACGGCATTTTTTTTCTCCATTACACATAACAAACTTCCTATGTAGTGCGACGGTAAAGGTGCAAAACGACTTTTCAGAAACGAGTCATTAGAATCAGTTTGATGAAAAAACGTTGTAATATCAGCTACATCACCGTGTTTGTTTTTACGTGAATTCACCTTATCCGTTATTATGTTTCATGATTATTCCATGAAATCGTGAGACCTGCAGGTATCGAGATCTGGAGACACACAGGTGGAATGACAACCCTGTGGTGAAGGGAGTTTATACCACACCTTAAACCTGACCGGAATCATGTTCAGGAATTTCAGGAATTAATTGCCCATTGACCTTTTGGCCTTCTTGTGTCAAGAGCCGTTTGTGATGGCCGTGTTTGTTGTTGTTGTTGTTCGTCAATTTGGCACTAAAAAGTAGTGAGTGAGTGAACATGTCCTCTGCTGGCTGAATCTGTTTCTACAGTCCTATAAACAAACTCTCCAGATCATTATTAATGACGGCTCCACCCTAGATGCAATGTTTGTAGTAGTTTTTCAGAATTTTTTGTTTGTTTTTTTTTGGTCTGAGTGAAATATCCCAAGCATGCAGTCGTACCTTTGCTTTGCACATGGCTGTCATTCTCAGATCTGGCTGCCTGGACTTTCTTGACAAAGTTCTTGTGGCCTTTGTGCTGCAGGTTAGGCGAGTTTCACTGTTTCACATTTCTACAAACCTTACGGGGAGAAGAGCCAACAGTTGTGTTTTCTTTACTCCGAAAACAACACTGATGATGCAATTCTTTGATCCTAAGACTTAAATACTCAGGAAGCTATAAAACTCTGTGTCAGTGTGTGTGTACTTTGGGTTTTCCTGGCTACTCGTAACTCATTATGTCAAGTTTGATGTAATTTGAATGTCACACACGGGAGGTTTTGGGATCAGGGCCAGATTTCTACAGGCGTCCCCAGGTGTAGGTGTGGTTGGAGTGCGCTCGCACCGTCCCGGGAGCGCTGGTCGTCAGGAGGGAAATGCGAAAACAAAAATAAATGAAGCGGGATGAGTGTGAGTTCCCGGTTTGACACGGTTCAGTGAAAGTGCTGGTTGTGTTATGGAGGAAGAGGTTAGTCGCATTAAAGAGTAACCAAACTCTGGTTTGTCGTTCAGTGCTCATCTGTTCAGGGACACTGATATGCTGGTATTTTATTTTCCCACATGAACCAATGTGTTTTTTTAAAATAATGAAATTCGCTTACACAAAGGGATAAAAAAATACCACAAAGATAATGAAGCACATCTCGTTATACTTGAATTAATAATTAAGCAGTGTTTGGGATCCACTGTGTAAACCTACACTTGCAGCTATTCAGGGTGGCGCTCGCTACTTGAGGGAATTATATTCTCATGACCTATGAATAATTTGCCTTCACAGTCATGTCAGGCTTGTGAAAGTGGGTTTCATGACTCCATCCAGTTACTTTTCCTTCATGTGAGACTTTTACTGTCGGTTCTTTGAACCATAAAGCGTCAGGAGATAAAGTCAGAAACAAGGAGCCATAATGAGTCGAGGCATTCAGGGAAGTCTTGTTGTCATTTTGCATTGCTGCTGTTGCGTGACCACCACACCCTGCAGCACTTTACGCCCCGCGGACCATCTGCCATCACTTTGTCTTCTCTGGTTTTGACTGACATTGTTTTGTTGTTTTTTTTTTTCTTTTTCCCTGTTTGTCCAGGAGCCCGACGCCTCCAGTCGCCGACACCGCTGCGTCAGAGGACCGACACGCCGACGCCGACCAGGAATCGGTGGACAACATGAATTCAGGCTACACCAGCCTGAGCACCAAACTGACCCTACGGACCCTGAGTCCTACCAGAGAGGATGACTCCAAGCAGCGCTTCCATAAAGTGTCTCTGATCAGCGAGGATGCGGTGGACTTTAGTGGGGGTGGCACCACGGGGCCTGAGGCAAACGGCACAGATGTGGCCTCAGACTACAGCTGGAGGAACCGATCTGACAGGGTTTCACCGTATCAACCATACAACCTGCAGGACTCCTCTTTGTCTGACTCTCTGTCTTACAGAACGTCAGACACCTCCTCCGGTTCCTCCTCCGGTTCCTCCTCCTTCTCCTCTGCTCTCCCCGAGGCCACGGCGTACAGAGACTTCAGCAGCACGCTCTCCTCCTCCTCCCTCTCCCCCTCCCGCTCCTCCTCTTCCGAGGAACACCTCACCCCTAGCAACTGGCTCAGTGACAAGAGCAGTGTGTATCTGAGCCATGGGAGCGAGCGAGCGGGAGAGCCAGAAGATGAGTGGAGGAGGAGCTTGGTGGGGCAGGAGGAGCCGGCTGCACCTGCAGGTGAAGGAGAGGGACACAGACAGGGAGAGGCAGAGTCACGCTGGGACTCACAGCAGCTCCCTGACTCCCACTTCTCCTCGTCCTCCTTCGAGGACGACGACTCATCTCGCTACACCGGGCTGTTCAAGGCCACGCTCGTGGAGCTGGTCGGCGACCCCGCCGCTCCACCCTCCACGCCACCGGCCTCCCCCGACGCAGACTCCTCCAACCGGTCTGACATGGACAACCTGGTGGACACGCTGAAGAGCATGGGACCCTCCTTCAGGCCCAGGGGCACGCTCCCCCGCGCCGCCCCTCCGGCCCTCGTCTCATCCCTGCCTCCCATAGTGGAGGACGCTCCCAGCCCCGTCGCCCCCGACGTTCCCGACGGAAAGGCGGAAAGCGAGTCGCTGAATGGAATTTACGCTCTGCCTGCAGACCTGGGACTGAAACGGAGCTTCCCCAGGGACACGCGCTCACCACTGGAACTCATGAAGCTGAGTCAGCAGGTAAAGTTGCCTGACGGCGAAAGCAGTTGTCTGTGGTTTGTGGAAAAGCTCATACACGTACGACTGTTAAACTATGATCTGTTACCTAAGTTTAAAGTCTCAAGGTTCACCCAGATTACACAATGGAATGTTAGGGTTAGGGTTATACTTATGCCATGTCAGCAAACAACTCCATGCATTACTGCCTATTATTATTATTATTATTATTATTATTATTATTATTATTATTATTATTATTATTATTATTATTATCATCATAATTATTATCATTATTATTGTTATCATTATTATTGTTATTATTATTTTACATTACAACACATTATATTCTGCCTCTTATTATCAGCAGTGGTTGTGATTGTGTTACCATGGAGACTTCAACTCCAGGAAATGCTGTAGATGTAATGAACCATTTTGTAATTAAAACGTCACAAATAACAATAATCGATACTCGCCGTCATCGTATCGACGTTCAGGCAGAAATCAGAGCCACATATCTCAAAGACAAATAAAACCAAAACAATCTGCATAGAGATATTTTTTGTGACGTGATATTTGTTTGCGATGTGATTATTTATGACAACGTAGCTGTTTTGCAACAACCTTTCACCATACTGTCGTCCTAACCGCGTGTGGTCAAACACCTGCAGGACCAGCAGCTACAGCCCGGGTCCAGAACCCTGACCCTGCCCCTGAGAACATCAGCCACCCCTGATGATCCACAACCCCCCGTGCTGAACGGAGATGGAGTCCTTTCCCCCACCAGCACTGGGTCTCGCCTTGACAACAGCATCATCTTCGCAAACTACAGGTCATCGTCCATAGATCAGACGGTGGACAACGGGAAGACCCACCGCTCGCTGTTCCGCACCAGCTCGCTGCCGGAGCTCGGGCCTCAGCTCGGTGAACCTGGCGTGGGGAAAGAGGCCGCGGGCTCCCGCTTTGAGCGCCTCTCCTTCCTCATGAACTCCTCGTCGTCAGGCTCCCTGACCGGAGCTGAGGACCCCGCCGCTCGCATGAGTCGACCTCCGCCACTGAGCTTCAGTTCGCCACCTTCCAGCAACAGTCCCACCCGTCTCCTGAGCCCCACCGGCTCCATAGACCTGCACAAGTCGTTCAGCTACACAGACTCCCCCTTATCTCGCTTTGGCCTGACACAGGGGGTGGGGGTGGGGGTGGGTAGTGGCACGCAGGGCAACCCCATCCTGCAGAGGAGCTTCAGCAGTGAGGGCATCATGGGGGTCCCGCAGAGTCCACTGTTCAGCAACGCACATGGGGGGTCCCTGTTCAAGAGCAAAGAACCAGAGCCTGAGAAGAATTTACTGTTGAAGTACCGAGCCTTCCCTGATGCTTACGTGAGTAACGACTGGAGTTTTTAATATCACTTTTCATTTGTAATTAGGTTTCAGTCGTCACATGATGAATGATGAATGATGCATTTCTGCAGTCGGAGGCGAAGGCGAGTGTGAAAATGAAAAACGCAAAGAAAAGTTATCTTTTAACTTGTGATGAATCCGGTTTCGGAAAAAAAAAAACAATTTTTAACCAAGCTTGTTAGATCATTGTTGTTGGTTGCACATTGTGCGCATAGTTTGCAGTCTGTGGATTGTTGAGTGAAATGGTAACATGTTATCATTTAGATTCCTGTGTGTGTGTGTGTGTGTGTGTGTGTGTGTGTGTGTGTGTGTATGTGTGTGTGGGCAGGTCCTTGTCGACCTCTCAGCTCCATTGTCCTCGCTGTTGTTGTTGCCAGACAGACAAACAGGTCATCTTACAGTACGACAACTCCAGAGTGGTGACTTCACATGTGGTTTGTTGTGCACACAGAACAAACGGCGTGTTCTGTGTCGTGTTGTTTGCGCACGTCGACTTTGACACATACAGTGCAGCCGCAGTGTTTGTTAACTTAAATGTTTGTCAAACAGCGCGAGTCAGGAGAAAGCGGCTGCTGATGGTCGCGTAACGACCAAATGATGATTTTTATAAATCGCCTTGTCGTCAGGTGCATGATGGTCCCACACAGCATCACAAAATCGCGCAAAGGTTGTGTGTATAGATTTTGACCTCACCCATGTACGGACTCGTTTTCCCTGCAGCCAGCCATGTGCACATTTACATGTGCGACGATCTTAACTCATTGGGACGTGTCTTACAGTGGTTGCTAATTGAGAAACATGTACGAGCACATTTAACCTTTGACCCACCTTTTTTATTTTCTAAATTAGATAAAAGATCACGCGGCCTCTTCCTGTTTCAAAGAGCCATAACACATTTGGAAGCTGCCGTAAACAATGGTATGTTGTAGTTGCCGTGTTTGCGACCCCTGAGGGCAGGAGGATGTACTGGGAGAGGCAGTAGATCCAGTTCCGTGCGTTGCGCTGTTTGTTGGGTCGTTGATGGTTTTATTTCCGTCAGCTGGTTTCACAGTGCTGCTCCTCATCAGTCTGCAGCTGCCCTGTGTCTGCCACCATACAAATATTTGCACATGTTGTTCAAACAGTGCGACACTGGAAATGGCATCGTTCCAGCGAGTCCCTGAAATAACTCGATCACAACTCAGCCACTGATCCTGGACTTCAGAGTGGTCTGAGGGAAATGGATCATGGATCATCACCACACGTCCCGTTACTAATAGATACACGTATTCCTGCCTGTGATAAGCAGCTGTTTAGAGGTTGGCACACACACACACACACACACACACTCGTTTGAACAGCCAGTGAGTAGTAATTAACTGTTTCCTGGTACTTTTAATTATACATATATTTATATATTTATAATTATATATATATGTATTTACATGGATGGGACCCAGACAATACATCCGACTGGTACTGGTACTGTGAGGGGACGCGGGGTCACGCACATGTGACTTTCAGGAAGTTGTGGTCAAGCAGCGTTAATGCATCAGTGGATTTGAGCTTTGCTCTCTTCTTAGTTTTCTCTCCTTTTTTTTTTTTTTTTGGCTTTGACCAGGATCTCCACCCATCCCAGCTATCTGTCTGTTCCTGCGGAGACACAACCACACCTCGCCCTCTGCCCTTTGTGTTTCTCTTTTCTTTTCTTTTTTTTTTTGTGCATTCCTCAGCATGTTTGTGTGATTTTTGATGAAGCGGGGGTTGACAGGGTGGAATGAGATAGTGGCAGGTGATTGTGGGATTTGTTTTATTGATTTTTTCTTGTTGGATGCGTCGCATGCTATATTATATAAATATTGCATATTTCCAGTTTCCAAGACTTCCAGGCAACTGGGTCTCATTCAGCTGACATGAAGAAACATGGGCTATAAAATGTTCATGCATTTTTAATTTTACAATGGAGTTTTACAATTCTTACAGCATATATGGGATTGATTGATTGATTGATTGATTGATTGATTGATTGATTGATTGATTGATTGATTGACTGTAAGTCAGCCTGAGTTGACCCGACCCAACCGACCCCGACAGTTTACAGTGCTGTGTCAGTCAGGTGTAAAGATGTGTCACCGGGCATTACATATGTCACTCAGCAGTTCGGATTTTCTGCCACACACACACACACACACACACACACACACACACACACACACGCGACACTATACATTTTACCGTGTCACACTAGAGGAATGTTGTTGTTGGCACTGCAGCAGCATGACAGTATTTCCTGTTGCAGCATTGTTGTGGATAACCGCCTCCGCCTGTGGTTACATCAGGACATATGTACATGTCAGTAAGAATTTGGCCACGCTGAATCGCACTGACGTTTCTTTATAAAATGTCTGTTGCCGATGTGAATCACAGTGAGCCACTTTTTGATTTACTAGGTCAGTTCTGAAGAGTTTCTAATAAACTTGCAGTTTAGAAAAGGGGGCCATAAAGTTGTTTTTTTTTAAATTTGTACTTTTTGTGGGTTTAATCAGAAACGGTTTTGAATTTTTATTTTTTATAAAATTGGAAGAGTGAGTGGATCTAATGAGGCCAGCTGGAGTAATGGAATCTCTTTCTGCTGGGTAACGTGATCCAGATGATGGCCTGTTTCCTACCCGGCTCCCAGAGAGCCGAGGCCGAGTGATACCTGAGACCAACAACACACACACACACACACACACACACACCTCTGCTAAATCTATGTGCAAACTGTGCACTGCAACATTGCATTAATATTTCAGCCAAGATTTGTCCAGTAGGAAATACACACATCAGACATTACAAGTGATGCCTTATGGCAGTTTTGTCTGTACTGAGGACGTAGTGTTTGCATTGTGTTAAAGGGCGGAGTGTAGCGACACCTGTCAAAGAGACGCCTGGTCTGCCATGAATGTCGACCCGTTTCCTGGTGACATCGACGTAAACAATGTTTGGATTGTTTGGCATGTGCACGTAAACCAGGTCGAAACTATGTGTCAGTTACACAATTGCGAAATTCCAATTTTGTGTCCAGAATATCTATCTATCTATCTATCTATCTATCTATCTATCTATCTATCTATCCATCCATCCATCCATCCATCCATCTATCTATCTATCTATCTATCTATCTAATATATTCTTCTTTTTCCCCACAGCTCACTAAAACGAAGGAGCATGGGAAACTCAACCCTCGGCCCGGAAAGGTGAGTCCATAGACAAACCACTGTGCACAGTGTCTGCCACACTAGCTGCACACACACACACATACACATGCGCACACACACACATATGCACGCACACACAAGTTCTCAGTCAAAGCTGATGCTTTTTCCATTGAAAAGCCATTTTTCCATTATTCCATTTCCATGTGACTTTTACTTTCGCCAATAGAAAGATAGATAGATAGATAGATAGATAGATAGATAGATAGATAGATAGATAGATAGATAGATAGATAGATAGATAGATAGATAGATAGATAGATGGATAGATAGATAGATGGATAGATAACAGAGGTGGAGACTGACATTTAGATTTGACGCTGCAGGGCCAACTGGACAAAACACGTCTGTACTGCGTCTGTGAACACAAACTGGGATTAACAAACAATGGCTCCCAGTGTTTATTCAGGCTTGAAGTGTACACCTTTAAGCCACAGACCATAAAATGGTTTCAGTGTTGATGTTTTGAACTGTGACAGGTTTTAACTATCCTACTGTTGACAATTACATTTTGACTGGAGCCTTAAACTTGGAATATAACTTGATTTGTTTCGTTTGTTTGTGGATGATGTCGGATCTCTTCTTTAATTTTCTATATATAGCCATATATTAAATAAACAATCCATTTCGCACTCTATCGTCTGTCTGTGTGTTCTCCAGATATATATATTCGACCGACCAGGAATGTGCGGCCAGAGGATTGAGGTGCGCAGTGATGTGGTTGATGCGACGTCCTGGGAGCTGCAGGAGACCATCTCCATCAGGGTCGTCAGAGGAGGGTGAGCAGAGTCTCTCCTCCTTTTTTTTCCTGTTTGCTCTTAAAGTTGGACCTGTTCAACCACTAGGGTTTGAATAATGGTGACACACACACACACTCAAACGCACACACACAGATCCAAAAACCTGCCGGTGATAAACAAACAGGCCATTTTTCCACTGAAGACACTGTGACATGCACAGGTGTCTTTCATAAAAAAAAAAAATGGCTGAATTTACCTGGAATGTGTCAAAACGTCAACATGCGCACCCCCCCTCCCCCCAGTCGCCTTGTTTTTCCTGAAATATATTAATATATGTATGTGTATTTGTGTGCATGTGTGTATGTGTTTTCCCATCTCAAATTAAAGGCTAAAAAAAAGTTGTATAAATGATTGAAATGCAGATTGCAGGATCATATTTGAGCAAAGTCAACTATAAAAAAAAGATTTTGCATGACATGAACCAGATCTGATTTGATGTTTGTTGTTTCCTCTCTCCTCACTAGATGGGTGCTTTACGAGAAACCCAACTTCAAAGGGGAGAAAGTCGCCCTGGAGGAGGGAGACATGGAGCTCAGCTTCCCCTTCAGCCTTCCAGAGGAGCAGGTCCAGAACGGACGAGAGGACGGCGAGCAGCACAATGGACAGACGAGTGAGGAAAAGACGGAGTCCCCTCCACCCAGGAGGTTTATCATCGGATCTCTACGAAGAGCTGTCAGGGTAAGACGACTTTGTCCTACACACACACACACACACACACACACACACATGTATCAGATGGTTATGATTAAGATGATCTTATGTTGTTGTTTTGGGCGTAAAAGGCCGAATAGTTTGCATAGCTTAAACACTGTTGAGCTCAATAGCTCCACCTGGTGTTGAAAATAAGTGTAACATGTTGCCTTTTGGATCATGGAATGGAATGTGAAGGGATGTGAGCCATTTATGTAATTAATAAATTATTATTAGTATATAAATAATTATTTAAAAATTGTCTCAGCTTAGTCCATGTAGAAATTGTTCTTATAGTCCCACAACTATTTACCCCTCCAGCTGAAATATCACTTGATAAAGGAGGAAAAAAGATTTTCTTGTGTTCATACCCTCATATGCTGTTAGCTTTTGCACATCTATTGCATCAATGTTATTGTTGTTATTGCAACTTGTCGTCTCCTCCGCTGCACCTCAGGACTACAGCGTCCCAGAGATCAGTCTGTTCCCAGAGGAAAACGCTGAGGGGAAGAAGGTCGTCTTCCGGGACACCTCCGAGGATGCCAGGATTTTTGGCTTTCCCATTAAAGCCAACTCTGTCATCATTAATGCCGGGCTGTGAGTTCGAAGGCAACACATGGTAATATTAATATTTATCATGTAATTGTTAATTGACTTGTTTTCTCTTTGCATCAGATGGCTTGTATTCGCAGAGCCCTTCTTCCAGGGGGCTCCACGCATCCTGGAGGTGGGGGGGTACACCAGCCCTGCAGCCTGGGGTGTAGAACAACCATATGTGGGGTCACTGCATCCACTTAAAATCGTAAGCGCCTCTGCACACTGCTATTACACTCCACTTGTAATGCATTTTTTTTATATTAACAATGTTTGAATATGTTTGTTTGTTTTTTTTTGACCAGGGGGAACCAAGAGTGGAGAATATGAGCGAACCAAAGGTAAAGCGCAGCACTATTATAATATTCAACTTGCAACAGCGTTGATATGATGCATTGACCGGAACTTCAAAATGTTTTCATGACGGTGTAAATTTCCCATTCCCATTTAACAACCGTCCAGCTGCTGATCTATGAGAAGCCGTACTTCTGTGGGAAATCCCGGAGCGTCACCACCAACACAAGAGACTTCATGAGCAGATCGGACCGGCAGGCGGTGTTCATGTACAACGCTGGTTCCCTGAAGGTGCTGGGAGGGATGTAAGTGCAGCCCGGTGATGTTTGCATCCACAGACACTCGAGTGATCACTGGTTAAATTATAATCCCAGATTAGTGCTTTTTAACCCACTGTCTGTTTCTGTCCCTGCAGCTGGGTGGGCTATGAGAAGGAGGGTTTCCGAGGCCACCAGTACCTGCTGGAGGAGGGGGAGTACCAGGACTGGAGGGTGTGGGGAGGCCGTGATGCTGAGCTGCGCTCTGTTCGGCTGATACAGGCAGTAAGTTCCTCTTTCCCAGCAGCCACTGCGGAACATCTGACTAACCCCATCGCCTATACAACGCAAACACGTTCTCCTGTTCCCCTGCAGGACCTGAGCGACCCGTTGATGGTGATGTTTGACCAGCCTGAGGAGGAGCAGGAGAACACCTTCGAGGTGACCGAGGCCATACCTGACGTGGAGCTGTTCGGCTACAAAACCACCACGCGCTCCATCCACGTACTGGGCGGGGCGTAAGTAGACGGGCGACTCACCCGCAGCTGCAGGCGGAGTGGTACGGGAGTAGAGTCGAGGGATGACGGTTTCTCCTCTTTTCAGGTGGGTGGCCTACTCCCACGTGGACTTCTCCGGGGACCAGTACATCTTGGAGAAAGGTTTCTACAATAACTGTGCGGACTGGGGCTCGCAGGACACTCGCATCTGCTCGGTGCAGCCCATCCTCCTGGTGAGGAGCACACACCAGAGGACCACACAGAACCCGAGTGCTGTGTGTTACTCACGTGTTTGTTTGTGTTTTTGTTTTCTCTAGGCTCCACATGACAACTCAAGGAGCGGGAACGAGGTGAATGTTATATTAAACCGATTGCGTTTCCACTTGCATGTGAAATAATAAATTGTACAGTCCACATTGTTAATTGCGTTTAAATTGGGAAAAAAAAACAAAACACTAATAGTTTAACCAATTAAAGGTGGATATTAGTTAAATATATTATAATAAATTTGTGTTGACGTGATCTCTGACATCTTTTGTTGTGTGTTTGTCAGATTGTGTTTTACTCGGAGCCAGATTTCCAGGGCCAGTGTCACATCTTTGACAGCAACCAGGAAGCGCCGTCGGAACGCTTACCGGTCAAGTCCTGCCGAGTGGTGGGAGGATGGTAAGGAAGACACGAAGGAATTAAACGGAATGTGGGGAAGGAGACGGAACGACACAGTGTGCATGTTGTCGAGATTCGTATTAAAAAGCTCTTATGGCTGATGGGGAATCGATCAAATCTCTGTTTCAGCTGGGTGCTGTACGAGAACGAACATTACTCCGGGAACCTGTACGTCTTACACGAAGGCAGCTACCCCAATGTGACCAGCATGGGATGCCCCCCCGACTGCACCATCCGTTCTTTCAAGCTCATACCAATGGTAAGAAAGCTGTCGAATGTGTTGAAGGTGGAGAGTGCTTTTTGTGTTCCGGCTCTGATCCTGCGTCTCTCTCCACCCGTCCAGACGTTCTCCGTCCCCTCCATCTCCCTGTTCGGCCTCGAGTGTCTGGAGGGCAGAGAGATCACCACGGAGACGGAGATCTTCAGCATGGCAGCCGAGGGCTTCAACGACCACATCCTGTCCGTCCGGGTCAACAGCGGCTGGTCAGTGTCTGTCTCCATCTATCCCCAATGGACACTTCCTGTTTATCTGCTTTACACATTTCTATGACACCATTAACCTACACCAACTTGACCTTATTAATTAAAAGTGTACAAAAAAAAACCTCATGGTACTATGGATAACAAAATTGCTTGTTTTAGTTTTGTCTTATTTTGTCTCTCCTCCTTTGCAGTTGGGTGATATATGAGTACAGCAACTACAGGGGGCGCCAGTTCCTACTGGAACCCATCGAAATCACCAACTGGCCAAAGTTTAGCTCCCTCAATGCTATTGGCTCAGTGTATCCAGTCAGACAGGTTTGTCAACAAGTCCTACGACAGCCCAGCACACTTGACTGTATACATATATATGTGTTTCTGTAGCAACCGCTCCATAAAGGAAAGTTTGTATTAAATATTAACCAGTCACATGATCCTCCCTTCAGCTCCACGGATCTGTAAGTTATTCCAGACTCCGTTATTTTGTCTCCTGCAGAAGCGCCACTTTTTCCGGATCAGGAATGAAGAGCGAGGTCAGTACATGTCGGTCCAGGGCGGCGTGGAGGAGATGAAGTCAGGGCGAGTGGTGGTGACCGCAGAGGTGGAGCCAATGAGCGACGTCTGGTTCTATCAGGACGGCGTCATTAAGAACAAGGTAACGCACCATTGACAGGTTATGACCTTGGCGGCATTTTTTTCCCCCCCTAAGCTAATCTCACCTTGTATTTTGTGTGCGTTTTTGTTTTGTGTGTGCGTTCTTTTTGTAGCTGTCCCCGAATATGAGTCTTCAGGTGATGGGCAACATAGAACCGGCAGCCAAGGTGGTTTTGTGGACAGAGACCCGGCAGCCCATCCAGACCTGGACGGCCCAGATGAGAGGCTGCATCACCAGCCTTACTTTCCCCGGCATGGTGGTGGATGTCAAGGGTATGAATAAAAAAATTAAAAAAAAACAAATTTTCCTGAAATAATGATATTAGTTTATATATAATGTTACCATTAACTTTTTTTCCCAGGTGGGAAAAGTTACGACAAGGACCACGTTGTGATAATGCCGGAGAACGAGGAGAGGCCAAGTCAACAATGGGAGATCGAGTTGCTATAAACACCCCATCTCCATCTTTACTCACCTTTCCAACAACCTTTATTTACACCTCCAAAATATTCCCTAAACATTCCGGGAAGTGGGAACCAGCTGCTGTCACTGCCCCGTGGGGTCACTGTGTTTTCTTTTTCCTGAACTCCGAACGATGCAACACTAAACATCAACACAAACAATGGACGGCACGACGAGCAGCGCCACACAGTTTCTTATACAGGAAAGTTGGAAGGACGAATTTCACAACTCACTCCACTGTATCCGGGTGCTTGGACCTTCATTTTTTTAAAATAATTTTGTTTACAATGCAGAAAAATAAGGTTCTCTAAAAATGCTTTATGAAGATAATGGTGGATTAAAATAAAAGCCAAAAGAATGTGCAGCATGCAAAAAAAAATATGATTTTAAAGATATTTTTATATACTGTACATGTATCATTGTTTCTATTGTGGGATACGTTGCATTTATACATATATATATATATACATATCTATATATACAGAGTTTATCACATTGCATGATGCAGTGCAACGAAATGGGTTGTGTGTTTCCAGTTTCTGTCAAGTTTCTCCATTTCCTCATTTACAGCTGTTACATGAAAAATCTGCATCACTGTATGTTTATATTTGATACTAATGTTGTACTGAACATGATGTAAGAGGGGGTGGTGTTAAAATATTGAAAACAAAAAATAAACACTATACTAAAATTACTTTTTGGTATGATTGTAAATAATCTCCCGAATAATGCTCATTGAGACGACTCGTGACTTTCGACAACAAATATGTGCTGCACGTTTCCGTCCTTCCTGCTGCGTGGCTGATAACGGATGTGAAACCAGTGTTGCAGAGGGCTGCGTTCCGACTCTGCTGAAGACCAGCTCTGTTTGTCCTAACCACACTCGTCTCATATTTCTTTGTGCTCTGCAGGTGAACGGCGGCAGAGGTTTGGATCGTGGCTTTAAAGCAGTGGGAGGGATACGGCGTATGGTCATCGCACTCAGGTACCACTGTGTTTTCTATTTGGAATTCCTTTGCTTTTCCAAACCTGATGCTTTGTATAGTGTGTGTGTGTGTGTTTTTTCTTTTCACTGTGTGTGTCTGTGTGTGTCTGGGGGAAAAGGGCAGGTCAGCTCAGGAGTATCAGATTGTGATGCCGCTCTGTCTGCCACAAACACAGGGGGAGGAAAAAGGCCTTTTGTTCAGTTGAATTTTCACTCGTGGGAGTGAACCTGAACTCTTTTACCCTAAAACTGAGTTTCAGTTAGAGCTAGACAGACAGTGGGTTTGTTGATCTGATACATGTGATTGAACCTGTGATCAATACGACACAGTCTCCAGTGGCGGGGGGGATAAATGATTAAATGACACAATTTGCAGGACACATGTAAAACAAACTGGATTTTCTGGATTCCTCGTGGAACTGTCCGCTGGTAGTGGGACGACACTGGCTGGTGATTGGTCAGAGGTGGTGTAAGGGACTTTGCACGGAGTTGTGTGTCTGTAATTGGGGTGGGTGTGGTGTTAGTAGGGGTTGGGCTGATCGGGGAAGGCTGTAAATACAATCCCACTACTTCCACACCTTTCCATAGCAGCCACACAGCGTTCTCTGACAGGTAGGAAGAACAGGCTTCAGATATAAACATAAATATTAAAGTGTATCTGTGTTGGTTCATGAAGTTAACATTTAACTTATACCTAGCTCTTTTGTTTTGACGCACAAAATGACATTAACATACTTAAGATTCCTCCGTTCATGTTTTTTTTATTTATTTATATTTATATTTATATTTATATTTATATTTATATTTATATTTATATTTATATTTGTTCCCATTCTTTCTTGCAGATAAAGAAAATGGACCCAGATTATTTCAAGTCTCATGTGAGTGATTTTTTTCCCCCGGCCCCGTCTTTACGCTGCTATTGCAACATCACTTTGTCTACTGAGATTCCATATTTGGAGATAACACATTGAATTGTGATTATCGACATTGTTTTTCATCTTAGTCACACGATGTGGTCAGCGATAGCGCTGGAATGCTACACTGTGACGCGATTAGCTAACTACTACTACTTCCTGTTCCAAACTGTAACCCGCCAACCAAGTAGGCTATAGATTCTTTCAATGAACTCTGACCCGTATCTTTACTTATCTTGTTGACGTATTCCTGGTATGTCTCTATATCCGTTATCATTCCCCCACGTTTAGTCCCCTCAGGCACTCAGTCATCACAGCTTTGATATGACATGACATGAACTGTGACCTCTGTCAGGGTTGGCGTTCACCTTCAGCATCATTTGTCTCTGGGTCTCCTGTAGGACATGTGCTGGGGGACCCTGGGGACGGTGCGTCCCTTCTCCAATTTCCACCCGGACAGAGATGTCATGGAGATCCAAGCAGCGCTGGCGAAGAAAGGTAAATCCTCCCAGTCAATTAACATCTAGGTGGCATTAGCAAGGTGTGCAAACAGGCGTGTTGACACATCCCTCGCCCCGTTGCTAAACGCTCATTGTGACATAACTGACGTGCAAACATTTTGCACTTGACACAGACGCGCCGACCCTGGTGAGAATCCTCACCAACCGGAGCAACGCTCAGAGACAGGTGATTGCCAACACCTACGAGGAGTTAACACAAAAGGTAAATAAAGTATGAACGGAACAAGTTTGCAAAGGCAATTTCTTTTTTTTTAATGGGAAGCAGGTTCGTGACGTAAAAGGGTTGTTGTTTTTTTTCTTAAATAAACTATGCATATACTGTAGCTTCATGTGGCGCTGCACTGACATGTCTGTTTGCTGATCTGCAACTTCCAGGTGTTTGCAGCCCAAATATTATCCGAAGCGCCTGAACGCACCCTTGTTTAAAGAGCAACTTCGCGTGTTTGCATTTAAATCATGTAACAGCGAGGGAAACCTAAGGCAGATCTTAAATGAATATCACGCCGTGCAGCATATATCATGTGTATCACTGTGACAGGAAGCTGATAGCAGTATCCGACAGACCCGCACTTCCATTCACACTGTCAGTGTGTCGTCAGACGGGAATCTCATTTTAATTGCACATGACATTCCAGCGCCTTTGTCGCCTCTTCCACGCAGCAAGTGGGTGTGAGCGACCTATTCTGCCCCCACAGGGATTTTTAGTATCATTCGAGCAAATTGCAGTGTCGGCAAAAACACTTTAGAGGCACCAAGTTTAAAAATAAGATTCGAATATTTTACAGTTTAAAGGGTTTTGAGTTTGACACCAACATGACATTGTCCTCCAATGATACTGAAACTATGTCATATAACGTAATGTGGTACGATACAGTGTAATATAAACTTACATCGATGTAAATTTACATCGAAGGTCAAATCTCACGACGCTTCATCTTAAAACACAATAATTAAATAAGAACAAACAATAGTCGACGTCTAACCTTCACTTATGGCTAATTCACTTATCGCTAATTCATTTATCGCTAATTCATTTATGGCGTACGCTCACAGTGATGACAATAGGACGCGGCTTCATCTTTTTTCTTTCTTTTATTTCACACACAAGCTGACAGACAACTTAACCCACACCTTTTGTGCGATATCTGTTTACATCTCCATTATGCAAACTATGCACATAAAGAACCCGCGATAGGATCTGAAATGTAAGAAAACCTGTTCCTCTGCGGTCTCCCAGGACCTGGCGTCTGGTGTGAAGAAAGCTCTGGCTGGAGATCTGGAGGTTCTCCTGCTGGATCTGCTGATGCCTCCTCTGCACTATGAGGCTCACCGCCTGCAACAGGCCATGGTGGTGAGTGGCTATTTTCATGGGGTATTGCCCCATCTATTGGTCATGTACCAGATTGCCATGTATTAAATACAGATAGAATATCTGTGTGCAGGGTTTGGGCACAGATGAGGAGACGCTGATGGAGATCCTCTGCACACGGTCTGGGAAGCAGCTCCAAGAAATCAGCGCGACATACACCCAACGTAAACCACATTCCTCCTTCCTCCTTTTTTCTTTGATTGGTTGCGACTGTTTCGTCATCGCTCATATCCCGACATCGACTTTGTTTTTGTTTTGTTTTTTTTGTTTTTTTCCAGTGTTCAAGAAGGACCTGGAGAAGGAACTGAAGGGCGAGACCAGTGGAGACTTCGCTAAGCTGGTGGTGGCTTTGCTGAATGTAAAAGAAGCCTTCACGTCCTCTACCCTCACTTTTAATCTCATCACTAATTGTTTGATTTTATTTTATTGATGACCTTAAATTGGCATTGTGTCGGTTTTTTTCCACCTCCTTTTTCCCAATAGAAAGAACACATTGCTGGCGATGTTCAAAAAGATATTGAGGTAATTTAATTTTATAGTGTTTGACGCTCTAGTCGAGTATGCGTTGCCAGTTTTTAGTATAATATCATAGTACGAAATAACACATATAAACAATTTCTCTGCATTAATGTGGCAATGATGATAAAAGCAATCAGTTATTTTCTGGTTTGCAGTGTTTTAACAAATCTATTTGTCTTTGAACTTAACTAACTAAATTTTTTTTTAAAAAGAGTAAAGAAAACCTAAACAAAATTTAAAAAAAAACTGAACTCCTATTGAAACGATGGGGTCATTTTGGTTTCAGTGGCTTTGTGGTACCTCAGATGAGACCGTTTGTGTTTTTCCCTGCAGTATCTCTGCGCAGCGCTCAATGGGAAAAAAGCAGATGGAGTAGCGTGGATCAACGTCCTGACCTCTAGAGACACAAATCATCTTAACAAGGGTGAGGCTGTGTTATATATGTCTCGTTCATTCGCTGCTGGAAGGTCTCTGTGAGTTACCAAGTCATCCGTGCTTTGAACTGGAGTGTGTTCATCGCCCTGACCCACACTTTGCCGTTTGCTGACAGTGCTGATGGGACTGGAGCTGGAGAGCAAACAGCTGGTGGAGGATATCGTGGAGAAGCGATTCACTGGAGACTTTCGACTGGGTCTGAAGGTTTTAGGTAAAGAGCGTGTTATTGTTCTGTTTGCCTGCGCTGCATAGAGCACAAGTATTTGTATTGAAATCTGCGTCATTACAGTGCAGTGCGTTCAAGGCCCCGACGTCTACCTCGCCAAACGATTAACTTCCATGAAGGTAAGACACATAATGTTCCTGCTTCTCAGCCACATCCTCTAATGATCAAACGGTTATACGATTAAAAGAAAGAATCATCTGATTATTACCCTGTTTTTCATTTGCTTGTTTTACTTCATAACTCCAGGGATTGTTTTTGTAGCAGGTTTTTACAACTTATACTATGTGTCGTTCACCACTTATCTGCATTCTTCTGGCTGCAGCCATTATAAAATTCATAAAATTATATGAACTAGTTTGTTTTTAATGCCTAGTGCGCAACATATATCATATATCATAATAGTGTTTCAGGCCCCTTTATGGTTGAACTACCCTCAAAGCAATTTGTGTATGAGTGGTGCTATATCAATAAATCTGATTGATGTACTTCTGCCTGGCTCTTGTTGGCATAATCAAACTCATCTGCGTTGAGCTGCGATTTATTATTCGCAATAAAATTTCATGAATTTCCATGAAAACAAAAACAAACCAAATAATTGCATCGCGTCGGAGACGTTTAAGCACATTGTTTCACTGTTGCAGACGTCAATAGTGCAGGGTATAATGGTGTCTCACTCTGAAGAAGATCTGCTGTGTGTCCGAGCTGCGTTCCTCAAACTGACCGGCACGTCTCTCTACAGCGCTCTGCAGGTGGGTGGCGCACCATATTCTTATAGACACGAACCTTTTGAAAAGCGTTTTTACATTTGAACCTCAATGTTTTTCCTCCACAGAGACAATTCAAAGGCGACCATCTACAGGCTCTGCTGGCCATCTGTCGATCGGAGGATTAAACAGCAGCCACATTTATATTCATTTCTGCCGTACTTCCCCTTTTGTCTCCCTAGAGAAAACAATAAACCTGATGTTCTGGTACTTTTCATATTTTATACTATCTCATTTGTATCCCGTCTTTGCATTTTAGTGACATAAGAAAGACATGCAAATAACTTTATTTAAAAAGGTTAGGTTGGTTATTATATATGGTGCACAGGTTAAGTATTTGTTTTCATGACTTATTTATTTGCAGTACTTCCTCCTCATCCTGATACATTTAGATAAAGTGTCT
The DNA here is from genome assembly GCA_016785345.1 of Trinectes maculatus. Lineage (NCBI taxonomy): Eukaryota > Metazoa > Chordata > Actinopteri > Pleuronectiformes > Achiridae > Trinectes > Trinectes maculatus. The sequence continues at coordinate 24,782 of JAFBJQ010000332.1, read as the reverse complement.
ATCCAAATTATGCTTCTAACAGGAAAAGAATGTCTGCTATTCACTTTGCAATTCCAAATAAAAGTTGATCGGAATGTTGTTTTTCTTTTTTAATTCATCCTAAATGTAACGAAAGCGCACTAGTCAGCATACGCACACACAAACACACACATACATATATATATGTAAGTATGTATGTATGTACATACAGTTTTGTACGTGTGTGTGTGTGTGTGTGTGTGTGTGTATGCACACAATACATATTAGTGGAACATGAAGAACAGCAAAGGCACCACAGCCGCCAGTCGAGACGCTTTGACTCCAGAGCCTCTACTGGGTGTGATGGTGTTTTGAGTGGTTGACACTGTTGGTGTCTTTGTTGTATTCACGGTTGTGAAGGTAGGTGAGTTGACATTTGTAGTGGTTGTCTGAGCAGGTGTAGTTATCGTGGTAACACTTGCAGTATTGGTTGTTGGAGCAGGTGTAGTTGTGGGATCAGGTGTAGCTGTGGTTGTTGGAGCAGCTGTAGTTGTGAGATCAGGTGTAGCTGTGGTTGTTGGAGCAGCTGTAGTTGTGGGATCAGGTGTAGCTGTGGTTGTTGGAGCAGCTGTAGTTGTCATGGGGAAACCTGCAGTAGCTGTGGTTGTTGGAGCAGCTGTAGTTGTCATGGGGAAACCTGCAGTAGTTGTGGTTGTTGGAGCAGGTGTAGTTGTGAGATCAGGTGTAGCTGTGGTTGTTGGAGCAGCTGTAGTTGTGAGATCAGGTGTAGCTGTGGTTGTTGGAGCAGCTGTAGTTGTGAGAGCAGGTGTAGCTGTGGTTGTTGGAGCAGCTGTAGTTGTGAGATCAGGTGTAGCTGTGGTTGTTGGAGCAGCTGTAGTTGTGAGATCAGGTGTAGCTGTGGTTGTTGGAGCAGCTGTAGTTGTGGGATCAGGTGTAGCTGTGGTTGTTGGAGCAGCTGTAGTTGTCATGGGGAAACCTGCAGTAGTTGTGGTTGTTGGAGCAGGTGTAGTCGTTGTGATGACAACAGGTGTAGTTGTGTCTGTTGGAGTCGTTGATGTTGAGGTGGTCATTTCTGCTTGAATCTAATGAATAGTATGAAAAAATAGTTACGTAAGTTGTTTCCATGTTGACCAAAAAAAAAACCCCACTTAAAACTCAAAGATTTTTACAAATTACAAATGTTAACAACAGTTTAACTATTTTTATTTTTACAGCAATACTGTAATACTGTAACACCATTATTTAAAAAAGGGTTTTAGGACAATGGGGCTAATCACCCAATGGACTTGACCACAAAAACATTGGCACAATTGACACAAAGACATTGCAATTAGCGGATTAGCAATTAAAGAGGTATGAATGCCTACCTGTAATAATGGCAGCAAAGCCAGTGAGCAAAATCCAAGAGCCAGCATCGTGTTGGTGGAGGCTGAAGAGGAGGATGAGCTGCAGCGGAGATAAAACAGAATGAAGTGCATCTCTCTGTGTGGCTGTCCGCAGGTGAGGGACCTTCCTGTTTGTTGCTTTTATAAAGGGCTGTCATGTTTTTTGTCATGATGTCATGTTGCATATTAATCACTACAGAGAATGGCTGAGGATGTGTAGGTGTGTGTGGGGGGAACATACCTTGTGTTTTCATATTTGGTTCCCGCTCACCATTCATTCTAACACTTCCTGGTTATGTTCCGTTGAGAATGCATTTAAAGGTTAAAGTGCAAAATCATTTTAAACTCTAATGCCACCAGTCAATTATAAGTTTTGACAAGGGAATGCGATCTTATAATTGAACATCTAACACCTGTTGACAGCTAATTTTTCTCAGATGAATTTAGCAATGCTTCTAAAATAAGGAAAACGCAGCATAATTGATGTATATCTTATTTTGAATGGCTTGAACAATGAGATGTTGGGCCGTGGTTTAATTTTTAACATTAACAAACAAAGTCATCCCCTCAAAATTCCCTGTTTGGATGGATGTGATATAAAAATAACCCAATTGAAGTTACACTTTGTGCAATGATTCAACGGCAAGCTGTGTATTACTGACAATGATTTGCTACCAAATGATTTCCTTGAGCTGGAGACACAGGATGAAGGTCTTTTAAAAACTCAATCACGTATTGATGGTTTATTATTATTTGCATCCGCTCTGATAGACAGTGCCAATACAGTGTCAACACTCTTTACACGACATACTGCTGGAATTTTAACACATCACATACTTTAGTTTACAGGCCTCCTCATTAAGCAGTGACGGCCGCACCTTGTGACGCTAACCTGTGACCTTGCGAGGCCGCAGAGGACATCGGTGCCCAGGAGGTAAAGAAATATCCTGTTGAAGATAAACTAACGTACATAACAATTTCTCCAACCTTGCTTTGGAGGAGACTTTGTGTGAGACAGATTTTATTGCTTTTTGTACCATAGTTTTTAAAAAAATCTATTCTCTGCTTTTATATGAAAACTTTGATATTATATATATATACTGTAAAAAAATAAAATAAATAAATATACGTATATACATATATATATATATATATATATATATATATATATATATAT
>JAFBJQ010000332.1:0-22153 GCA_016785345.1 Trinectes maculatus | reverse complement strand
TATATATTTGACATTTCCTACCAAAACAAAGCTAATGATGAGACACAGGAAGTACCATTGAAGCAAAACCAGAAGGACATTATTGTTTGATAATGCCATCTTTGTCACAGCATGAGTGGTCATTCTTTCTAGTTCTACCTTTTATACTTGTTCCGCTTTTTTTTTTTGCACTGAATATTTGAACTGGTATTTTAATGATGATTAAAATATGTATTTTTATTTGTGCTGATGTTGAAACAAATTACACAATTTTTAAAAAAAGTCTTTTAATTTAATCTGAAAAAAAACGTTAAATAAGGAGTTGTCTTCTAAAGGATTCCATGCTGGTCTTTATTCGGATGTTGGCTCAGTGTCCATCTTCCCTTCCCTTCTACAACAACAACACTTCCTTGTACAATACAGAACAAAACAGGGGCTCATTGTCTTGTGTCTGTTGTGTACCAACTGTTGTGTGCCAACAAAACCCATCATTTGACATCACGGAGAGAGGATTTGCATCAGACACACACATAGTGTAAGATAGAAAAAACACCACATTCACATATGGAAATATGCTAGTTTTGTTTTTCATAACTATATATTCTGCAGGTAAATATTGAATGGTGATCATGGAAACCCTGCTGTATTTGTACCATATTTAATTCGATGTTTCCATGCTACAAGTAAAACTAGTGTTTCCTCCACAGCCGACATGCTGATGTACTGTAGCTCCAACCCTGAGCCTCATGGGGGCACTAACTGCCACAGTGACTGAGGAACAACAGACCCACACAGCAGATGGATGGAGGTGGAAATATCTTTATTAATGGTAAATTCACCAATTACCTTAAATTTTTTTAAAAAAAATAAGTACCAGCACCATAACCATTTTTCTGTTGCAAAGAATATAAAGCCAAAGCAAAATGAAGACCTGAAGACATCACTTTTTTTTTTTAACTGCGAAGAATTGATCTTGATCTTTATTTACCCTGAAGGATCCATAGCCACTTTTTATATTTTTGGCAGTTAATGAAGTGTAGTTCTAACATTTGAAGTACTGCGTCGCCACTTGATTTGTGGAGATGCTGTGGTGCAGGCTCAGTCTGTAAAAGCAAAAATCTTTTTGTAAAAACAAAATCAAACTTTTATTAACTGAGGAAAAGAGAACAAGGTGTTTTTTTGTGGATTGCAATGGATGAAAGGATAAAAGTTCTTGAGAATGCCCTGCAGTATCCATTGGATGTAGGATTTTAGCGCAGTGTGCTGTAGAGGATCATGGAGATGACGAACACCAGTGTTTGACTGTAGCAGCCAAACAAAGCCACACACCCTCCTTTCACTGTTGTAGCTGTAACTGTGTCAGTGCTGCTCCCACCGGTCCCAGATGAGACTCCAGATGTTTGAGCTGATGTGGAGGAGGCAGCTGTGGACTGTGAGGAGGAGGAGGAGGAGGAGGAGGAGGAGGCGGTGGTGGTGGTGGTGGTGGTGGTAGAAGGTGGAAGTGGAGTATTGCTGGTTTGGTTGTTGTCGAACAGAGATGTGGTCACAGAAGCTGAGGTGGTACTAACATGTGCAGTGGTGGTGCTGCTCTCGGTTACATTTTCTCCCTGAAACAAATGGCATTGTCAGTGAGATGTGATAAGCCTGACGCGGCGGTATTTTTTCCCCCATGGGTATCTGTGTATGTGCATATAGTTTTACTTTAATTTGCATAGGTTTGAGATATGCATCATGATTTCCCAGAGGATTTCATTTACTGTAGCTTACCAGATATGGTCAGGACACAAAGGACATTTTTATTTTGGTCAACCTACACCGCCACACAAAACTTTTGACCAAGTCTTTTATCCCTATGCTTCCAGACTCAACTTTATGGCTCAGACTAAGACAGTACATTGACTGGGAAAGTAGGTTAGATTTCACTGATATATAAACTAGGTGAAATGAAACTAGACCCATCAGCGTGGCACAGTGAGTGAACAAAAAAAAAAGTGTAATTTGAGCGAATGAACCTGATGAATTTAAAAGATAAAAAAAGAGAAATCCAGTAAACAGATGATTGTGTCAGGGATAAAAACACAATTAAAGTAATAATTGTGATAATAAACAGTGACAGTAAACGTATGTTTTGGTCTATAAAATATGGACCAAAACGTGTTATATATTTGTCCCCCTCAATAAATCAGTATATATCAGTATAATATGCAGATGTTGAACTGTTGAAACAATAGTAATATGTAATAGTATAAATGTAAATAGCTATGCTCAATGTTAATTATCTTAGTATAAAGAAAAATTAAATATATTTTATTTTCATTCATTCATTTTCTACCACTTAATCCTTTTCAGGGTCGCAGGGGGAGCTGGAGCCGACCCCAGCTGACATCGGGCGAGAGGCAGGGTACACCCTGGACACGTCGCCAGCCTATCACAGGGCCAACACAGATGATATATACAGACAAACAAGACCCCCCGAACCGAGATTCGAACCAGAGACCTTCGAGTGCTAACCACTGCACCACTTTTATTTTATTTTATTTTATTTTATTTTATTTTATTTTATTTTATTTTATTTTATTTTATTTTATTTTATTTTATTTTATTTTATTTTATTTTATTTTAAAGAATATAAAATATTACACAATAAATAACTCAAGTCATTTATCCCACAGTTTGTTATTGTTAGCCAAATGTCCCTTACCTCAGTGCTGCCCAGTACCATGAAGGTTAAACCGACACAGAGGACAACGATCCCGGGTTTCTTCATCTTGGCTTTCAGCCGTCTCCTCTGTGTTATGGCTGTCCCCACCTTGCTGTCTGTCCTTTTATACCTGCCAGCTCTCTACAACACTGATGCTGATAACTGTTGGGTTAGATCCAAAAAAAAAAAAGAAAAAAGAAACATCAAACGTACTGGTAGAACTGACCTACATTACTAATGTTAAAACACAGCAGTTACTGTGGTAACTGGTTCGAGATGGAAACACATCTCTTTTATTTCCTTTATAGGTGTAACTTTCTTTCACTTACATCCAAGTGAACATGACTGTGATGAAAACATGGTGAATTTGTAACGCGTAATCTCACCTTACCTGTTGACCTGCAGCGAGAGGAGTAACGTGCCCCTGCCATGTTTAATTTTGATACTGAGGACAAACACTTAAGGTAAAACTTCTTTCTTATCACTTTTCTTGAAACTAAACAATTACTTTGCTTTCTAACAACTTGTAGTTACATTAGTAAGATTTCAGAATGTTTCGGTGGGAAATAAATACTTTTGGAATAAATGAAAGAAGTGATATTTTTATTAGCAGCTTGTGCCCTTTATAGATCGCCGTGTTATTTTCCCTATAAACCTTTGACTGGTCTGGATTTGTGGAAAAGTAAACAGATGTTTTGATTTTATTAAGTTGAAATGAACAACGTGATGGGTTGTGACAATGAGGCTGCAAGTGATAACAACTCACAAAGAAGCTTTTGTGTTCAGGAGCTATTTTAGGGTTCAGACTGATACTTGAGTACACAAAGTTACACTAAATATGTATATGTAGCAACTTAAATTTAACAAAAAATAATCTACAAATCACAAAACAAATAATTTTCTCTTATTAACTTTTATCATAACAAGCTCAAGGACGGAGAGAAAACCCTTCCTGTTTCAGGTTTCTTTGGAAGCTGTGAGGTCACAGTCAGTCCTTTGTGGTGCTTTATCGTTTGTGTTATCACTGCGCTGAGTATTTCCTGGTGCTGACATTTTAATGTCCCGTCAGATAACCAGATGCTGGACGTTACTGTTACAGACTCCGCTTCTGTCCATTTGTACTTTTTTCTACATCTCTCTTTGTATTTGTATTTATTTCGTATCAATACCTGAAAGTCAATAATTAAACACTACACACTGCTGTTTTGTGCGTCCTTTTGTTTGACGTGTTTCATCTGGGGAGGGAAACAGGATGCATCAGGTGATGTTTTATTGTCTCGGCCCATGAATTAACTTCCACCATTAAAATGAAAGAATGCGATTGGAGGAGGGGCGGGTCTCTCAAACATTTTATTTGATTCGATGAATCACTGTTATCCAATGTTTCATTTAACAGTAACATCACTAGTATTTGCAATTCCGTTTGTTATGGCTACAAAGGATGGACTGTAACAGCCGTGTTTTTGTCTTTGTCTTTGTCTTGGACATAAACATGTTATGTGCTGAACACTTAGGCCTTTTAGTTTTTTATCAAATGCAGATAACACCTTTCCTTGTTACTATAAGGTCAGCCAAGGCCTTTTAAACACTAAACCACATCATGCGGAAAACAAAATGGACTTCCTTAAACTCCAAGCTCTGAGCGAGAGCCGCCACCTTTGATCACAATAAAGGAAGGGACGTCAACACACGGATGGCAAACGAGCAGGCGTCACTGAAACTCGTTGTATGGTGGTAATGGTTGTAACTGCAAATGGGTCAAAACAATCCACACAATTTTTCTAATGTTGTATAATATAATACTAACGCAGTGATATTTTTATGGTTGAATATTTGTAGAAACTGCAGCCACGATAAATAGTTGAATTTCCCATGACGTGTATAATATGACCTTCCCTGGTAACAGATTTATAGTTAATAGTTAATAAATCTTTGCTATTGTGTAAAATTACATATTTTTGAAAATATTAACATGAAGTATCCATCTTTAGGATGAAATAACACATACTAAATAACAATACATAATAAATAATAAAAAATACAGTTGTTACTGACTGTGAGTTATTGTGCAGATATTTTTTTTTAAAAAAACGACTCCACCTACTGGTAGAAAAATGTGCTGCCCGTCGCGTACAGGAAGTGACGATGTGAAAGCGGAACACGCTGGTCGCTTTGAAACAAGACGCTGCAATGGTCTCATTATGTTTTGTTTAAAATAATAGAAAAAAACGAAACTAGTCTTACTTTTTGTAACAGCTGCAACGAATCGGAGACATTTAGAAATCATCTCGCTAAAGGACTTCAGAAAAGGTATGCGATTTTCTGCGTTTGCCTTCAGCTAATTAGCTAGCGGCAGGACAACAAACTAGCTTCCCTCAGTATGGGTCTTTATTATTTAGCCTAGCATGATTAGCCACAAACGTTAGCATTTGACTACCATTCATTCAAAACGCAGTGTTTCTCTAGTATCTGCATTTAAGTGCGTACATGACTTTTTTTGTCTTGTGACTTTTATGAAATAGTACAATTTATTTACTGTTCACAAAGTGGGTATGTCGAATTTAATATTATCGTTCTGAAACGTTTTTCAGTCGATTCGCATTTGTTATTGATATTTAAAAATAGTAGCATGACACTAACAGTGTACATTCAACATCAGGCTCACATAGAATTTGTGTTTTACAGCGTGGTATTAGCAACTGAAGTAAATGGATGTTCAAGGATTGTTTATATGATTTTTCTCACATGTTTTTTGCTCTTTCTCATGCTAACACCCTGTTCTGTGTAGCCATGGCAACTTCTCTACCCCAGAAGTCGAGGATGGCAGCGATGCCCCCCCAACAGCAGCCTCTCCTGCCCCCCAGCACTGCGTCTGCCCAGGGTCAACAGCCCATCCCCCCCCAGGTTGCCCTGAGAGAGATCTCCCCAGTGTTCCTCTGTCGGATTGGACAGGAGACCGTCCAGGACATCGTTACTCGCACCATGGAGATCTTCCAGCTCACACGAGCCACACAAGTAATGGACATTGCTGTTTGTCAGCTAGCCTGAGATAACATTGTTATCAAAGTTAAAATTCAGCAGCATCAGTGGGAATTAATTCTAAGGCCTGGTCTAGAATTACTACACTTACTTGACTGGAAATTGCCTGCAAACACATATAAAACAAACCGAGTGTTGTCTTCATTTGCTAATCAGATGTGTGTGTCTTTGATGTAGCTTCCTAACGGTGTGACCCAGAGCCAGGCGATGTACCAGGACCGCTTTGGGAAGCTCCAGGAACACCTACGGCAGCTCACCCTGCTCTTCCGAAAGCTTCGGCTCCTGTACGAACGCTGTGTGGAGATGACCTCTGATCTTCAGGAGGGACCAGCAGAGGTTAGGAAGAAACCCTCAATTTCTGCTGAGATAGCAGTTCAACAAAAACATAATTATTTTCTGTACCGTTTAAATATGATGACCACGTGTCAGAGGATATTTTTTTCTCAACCATTGTTGATTTTTCTGTCCTTGTTATCTGGGCTTGTTGATAATGAAGTTATAATTTTATTCTTTGCATTGTCTAACACATTCTTATTTACTAAAGGAAGAAGGGTTCTTAAAATAAAGGCAAGTAGAGATTCTCAATCTGTGCCTTCAGCTTGTGCCATATGTTGGAGAGGAGCTGGTTTCAGTCAAAGTGGAGCCATCCAGTAATGCAGTCAGCCTGGAGAGAAAACAAGTTCTGGAGGTTTGTGTCTGCTTTCTGCATCTCTGAAGTAATAATCCGAAGAAATAGTTCATCTTTAATATGTAAATTTTATGTATCTATAAGGTTTCAAATATCAAATTCTGCAAGTAAATTAATGTCCGTATATCATAGCTGGATTTATATGACTATTGGCATACTACAGTTTCCCATAACCAAATGGGATTTTGTTTTTTATATTGTCTACTAGAGACTATTATTCCAAAAAATGCCTCTAGGTGGCAGTGCTGACATAGGTCACAGTGGCTACCCTGTGCTGGTAGAGAAAGGAAAAAGCCCCATATAACATTTACATTTCAAAGATCATGGTGTGGTTTGTTTGTATATTTAGAAAGAGAGTAAGGGAATTAAATTTGGGAAAACTTTACTTGAGGCTTGCAGGCTTAAGATTAATTATTGATAAAGTGAAATTCTGTTTTCATTGAATAATTTTGGTTCTGTCCTAATTGCTTTAGATTGCAAAGGTGGTAAATATCTATGCTATGGCTCATGTGGTTCTTTGGTTCACCTACAGAAGGTGCGTCAGAAGAACCAAGAGATGAAGGTTCTGATGGATCAGATGAGGAACCTGCTGTGGGACGTTAACGCCATGCTGACTCTCAGGAAATAATCCCTCATTTGATGCACAGACTATGTAACTGAGGTGGATTCCTCCACTGGAGAACAGACTACATGATGGAAAACACCAGGTGAAACAAGGGCTTTTTTTGTTGGAGTCAGCTGCTCCACCTTTGTGTTGACACAATGTCACTGAAACTGGCACATTATTCACAACTTCACCCAAAATCTTGATGAGATCGTAAAAAGCTTAAATTCAAGTTAAAAAAAGGATCATTATTGTCTAAGCGTAATATACTCTAACTCAAAGACCTCTTATTTTTTTTGTATAAAGCAACAGCCTATTTGATGATTGCCAAGTCATTTTCCCTCTGTTTATTCAAATGAGTGATAGTCATCTGTTTTTATACTATTTACATAATGAGTTGAAACCTGCCTTGCCTCAGGTAAAGACATAAATTTTTTTTTTAATGTATTGATGGTGTTTTGCCCTCGGGTTCCTTCTCAACACCAGACACACTTGAACTGACTGCAGGTAATTCTTGCAGAAAGCACAGATGCTGATCTGACGACTGTGTTTACAATAGGAACAATTGCCCTTATTATTCTCTGCCAGTTGTAAATACACTACGGGTTCAGATTTCAAATGAGCTCCTTGGCAGCTATGTATCTCAGGTGCTCTGTACATATTTATGTGTGTGTGTGTGCACGTGTGTGTGTGTGTGTTCAATCATATTAGTGTTTGAGTGTTAGACAGCACACCTGTTTACCCTGAGGGTTTTGATACTTTTCTTCTCTGTGAATTTATTTTTGTAAACTGAGAGTTAGTTAGTCAACTGAGATCTTTCTGTTTTGAATAAACATTTTAAATGAAATGCCTGAACCTATATGTTACAGTCCCGCCCCCTAATTCCAGAATAACCATATCCGCCTACACATAATGAAGCACATTCTGACCCTTACCCCTTTGTGTTCGTCTTTCATCTTCCCTTTTGTAACTACTCACTGGTGTAGTGCTCCTACTCTTCATATTCTGAGACTTTATAAAATGAATGCCTACTTGTTTACGCTAGAAAACAGGTTCATTGATTACTTGTTTAAACCAATAGAAATGAAATAGAATTTGAAAAGATGTGTGGCTGCACGAATGTATACGAGCCCTATATAAAGTCCTGTCCGTTGAATGGAACATCTTTATCAAGTAGTCAAGAGTCGAGAGTTTGCATTTACAAATCATTTTAATTGCTTTCCAGTCAACATTTTCATGTGAAATGATCCGTTTCCTTGGCAACAGTCCCTACATGATAACAGTGAGACACATTGACGGCTGGACTGCATGGCACCAATACCAGTCCCTCGGGTGCTTCTGGGATGAGACGTTTCCTTCGTATTTGTCGCCGCGAAAGCACAGAGAAGTGTTCACATGCGTTGCCTTACTTGCTGTCCAACAGAGAGTGTCCTTTCTCAGTGAGAGGCCCACTTACAGGGGCCCTTTCAAGGCCCCTCCATTTCTTCCTTTGTGGTCCTCCCAGAGTCAGGGAGATGGCAGAATCGTTTGAGGCTCGTTTCAAGCTTTATAGGCCCGTTTCCCTTCATATCTAAATTTATGTAGTCCAGAACAGTCCACCAGGGTCTGTCTGAAGTTAGCTTTATTTTTTATCTGTGGTGCAAACCATATTGTCCCCCGTCCCCGACAGTCCTTGAATAAACACATCTCGACTCTCCGACGGTGTTTGGTCCAATTGTCTGTCCAAAAGGCCACTCGACGAGACCTCCCACGTTCCCCCGTGCCGTTTCTGCCAATTTCACGCCCTCTCCAAGTCTTTGTATTTCTTGCGGAGGACAGACACCTGATCTTTGAAGAGCACAGGGTCCAGACGAAACTGAGAGTGGACCAGAGGCATGTGGCCAAACCAGTTGGCAAAGGTGTTGACACACTCCTGCCGCTGGTTGAAGTGCTCGGGGTTGGCCCAGGGGACGCTCTTAGTACCCTGGGAGGAGAAAACGCGGCGTGTTGAATTGACAGTATCCACAAGCTTTAACGACAAAGGCAAACGGTCACGTACCTGTGGGCTCGGCAACTCTTTGTACTGTTTCCTTTGAGCCACTTTGATCGGTGGCAGGTGAGTTACAGCGGAGACCAGGAAGTTCATCAGGATGTCCTCGCAGTTGGATGTGCGGTCCACCAGAGTGCGCAGAGACTGGGGCAGGTAGTGGGAGAACAGGTAGTGGTAGTACCTGTGAAAACGGGTGAAGTGTTGCACAGTTGTGTGCAGGTAGTGATGTTAGAATATGAGAAACAGGATGTTTGTATTCAGGATATTCTTAAAGAGATCAACAGGGAAAGGAAATGTCACAGGTTGGATTCTCAGAGTTGCTGCTGCGCTGATGTTTCTCATCGTGCCCCCATTTTTCTCTATCGTGACACATTAACGCTGTTATCACATCTGTCACCAGTGTGAAATCTGGTCAGTGTCACTATTATCACTGTTAAATCATAATTGTAGGTTCTTCTACAGCAGCATTCACAGAATAATACGTCTTAGCTGAGTACACCATCTGGACTCCTTCCATTAAAAAGAAAAAAAAAAAGGAAATTACAAAATAAAGTGATCTTTGCATAAATTATCACGGGGGGGCAGAACTGCTTGCACCTAAATGGTAACATGTATGAAAACATCCACAGCAAAGTGGATGATGTGATTTATGTTGATGATATGTATCTGGGACAGTTTAACCATTTCACCACCAGTGGGATTTGATATTTATAGTGCACAGCTAACATGCGGATCAATGTGTATGTTCTCTATTCCTGTGGTTTCCAAGTATGGGGATCGTAGTGCAGTGCTTTCTGTGCTATGTGCACTGTTGGACAATTTGCAGCTATATTGTAAAAAAGCAATGGGGTGTGCGGTCACACCATTTTTACTAATATGCCATGCATTTTAGTAATTTTTCCTGTAAAGATCAGATTGAGGTTATTTCTCTGTTTTAGTGGTTATGGCCATTTGAGGCTATGCTGATAAGCTTTAAAATACCGTTGTTCCCAACATATGGGGTGCAAGAACAGCTTTTAAATTACCCTGCCTGTGTTTGTAAGTGGATTCATATTGTATCACGACTCCCATCCCAGTGCCTCTGCACACATCGACTCAAGATTGTATTGTTATATTTTGATTGTGATTTTCCGCGATCCCAAAAGAAATCTTTTTTTTTTCTCCAGTTCACATAATGCACATAATCGTCCATTTACATGATTTAATTTCTGCTTTTTTTCAGCTGGATAAGCAGCCTGAATGTCATCATCATCGCCCCCTGCATCTTCATCAGCGCTGACCTCGTTTAAATTTAGGTACAGTATGTGCACAGTGAATGCATTTTTATTAAAAGCGAATGATGAAAACATTAAATATTAATGTTACAGTCTAGTGGATAAGATGCAGTGGAGCAAATCCACATAGTAAATAGTAAAATTTTGCACTGGATTTTAAAAAATATATATTTATATATATATACACACACATAATTGAATTACAAAAGAGCATAACACAGAGCTCTACATGGCATTATTGTGTTGCTGTGTTGTCGTACCTGTGGTAGAAGGCAGCTCCCGTCAGGACGATGGAGTAGTCGTTGGTCCATTTGGAGGTGTAGCCCCACGCTCGCTTCAGGGGGTCCCAGAAGTGGCTCCTGGGAGGGTAGCCCACTATCCGCTCCGGGAAACTCCGCCACACCAAGAAGGCAAAGTTCACCTGCATGTGCAGACATGACACATCTGTATTCTGTTGTTTCCACTTTTCGAGGAATACTGATCTTCCTTTGTTTTCATGTGTGCGTGTTGCAGGTGCGGCGTTGGGTTATTATTAACGCAGTGACACAGACCTCGCTGGTCAGCAGGACCGTATCCTCGTCCAGACTCAACACTGCCTCTGTCTCTATGGCAACATGAGGTAGGAACCGACTGGTGGTCTACAGAGAAATACAATAAGAAATCTTAGTTCTGGCACTGGGAGCTGAATGTTTTCGTGCTTTTAGAGCATTTGTGAACGAATGAAAGAGATGATGTTCGCAAAAACGAAGGCCCCACGCGTCAGTGGACATTTCAGATGTGCGAGGACGGGAAGCCAAGGTGGAGGGAACATCAAGGAGAGAGACAAGTGGCCAGACGGAGGCACAGACGCAAACAAACTGAGCAACTGACAGTTTGTCACGCTGTCACTCAGACGTCGGCGTGGGCCGCGGGCGAGAGCGGCGCCGGTCCTCACCTTCCTCCTGCCGTCTGTCACAGTGAGGGGGACGGGCATGGGAGGCCATTTGCTCCGACCGGGTGGCGGTTTCTCGCTGTTCCAAAGGATTATGATCTGCAGCAGCAGACGCAGGGGAAGAAAGTTTTATGTAGCACATGCACTGATGCATTTGACGAATCATCAGCACTGTTAACGTTTGTTTTACCCGAAGGCTAAATATCATGAGCACACTGCTACAGATTTGATATAAAGCCCAGACAGCTGAGTGGATGTTGTTGCCAAAGCGTGGGCGTCTGGTAAGAGTCTTGTTCACCTGTGAGCAGTACTTTGACCTGGACACCACCTGAAGCAGCTTCATGATTGGCTGGGACTGGGAGACCAATGGGGAGACAGCGTGTATGACAGCAGTGAACTCCTGACCTGGACTTACCCCTGGATGTGGTCACGGAAAGAAAAATAGATGAGTAATCAGAAATGTCATCAGCTGTTATTGTCAGAAACACATTCAAACCAAAACAATTTGTTGATGTCCTAAATTGCATATACAACATATGTTCTTATCGGCACCACACATCTAAAGTAATCTCCAGTCTCATCACAGTCCATGGTATGAAATTAAAATGAGCATTCCGAGCAGACAGATAAAAGTTCCTACCTAAGCCCAGGTAATAGAAGGGGAAATGTGCGAGGTGAGTGGAGTACTCCGGCAGGACCAGCAGGCCTCCCGGCAGGGAATTCCACATGTACTTGTTCCTCGATATGTGAGAAAACACGCGGTCCTTAATGATCTGGAAGGAGACGGGAGAACTGGATGAGAGTTAGGGGAATCGGCTTTGTGTAGTGAAGTAGCTGTTGTGCTATCGTGTAGAAGCCTGTGCGGCTTTTGTTTCCTGCTCTAAGTTCTGATGAGAGTTTTGGAGCTTGATGTAAACGCCGCCGCCAAGTCGCATCCTGACATGCTCTCTGCACTTCCCATTTTAGGCCAACAGGAGGCGTCCATGCCGCAGCGGCACCAGGATCCTCCGACTCGTTGACCCCAGGCTGACTGCACAGCTGGATCCTATGGAGAGAGGTTCCCCTCTGCACGCTGTATGTATATAAGCAGCTTATCAGCCACCTCCAGAACCTCTCCTTTATCATCTCCAACATAAATTCCCAGCAGCGACTCTACATAAGGGCGCATTAGCCACCCCCTCACACTGTGTGATACATCTGTTGTTTAACCGCACAGGCAAAAATGAACACTGGCAACACTGTGCAGAATACTGGCAATATGAGGAGGTTGTTATGACCGCGTGGTACTTATAGTATTTTCTCATGTTGACAAAAGTAAATAAAAAAAAAGATGAAGAGAGAGAGGGAGAGATAGTATTAGTATCCGTATTTACCTGTAGCCCTGGAAAAGAAACACTTCCCAGTGCTGACAGCGGGCGGCGAGACAGGAAATAGCGGGTTGAGACTGATGTTTGTGGCGTAATGATATGTCATTCCTATACATTAGGGGATTTCTCTTCGACTTGAGGCAGGTCGGATGTGGAGCCGCTTTGAAAATGTTCAGAGGACCTAACGCGCGACAAGCACAAAGCTAAAAGAGTGGGAATTTTGGGGCTCGGGCCGGGATCCAACCCGGTAATCATAATGATGGATGGTTAGTTTGACTCAGATGTGAAAACGTGGTTGGGACAGAGTTTCTGGAAGTGGACTGATGATAGAGAGGCGCAGAGAGTAAACGGCAGAGAGGGAGCGACTATGGCCGCGCGCTGCACGGAAAGCCTGTGTTTATGGCGGCGGCTTCTTTTCGGAGACGTTTTCTCTGGAAAGGGACGCGGCGCTGCATTTTTCCAAACACAATTGCATGGTAGTGGAAGCTCCGAGCGTCCAGAGTTGTAAAACGTTTCAGTTCGGGGTTGGGGTGTGGCATCCGAGCCGCTTGACGGCATGGATTTATGAAAGCGTGGTGACCTGCTATCAGATTTATGACCGGCATAGTGGTAAAGGTTGTGACCTTTTGTGGGTATGCTGAGGCAGAGAGTGCAAAATGACAGAAACTGTCATTGGTTTAGCCGCTATCTCCAGTGTCAGGGTATAAACGGCTCAACGGAAAAGGTCTTTTCGGAATTGGATTTGGAATTTTGACCACTGGGCTTCGTCACCCTCATCATTCCACGTATTATTTTCTGTCCCTAGTTTGTTTTTCTTAATTTTCCAACGCTGTGAAGTGGATATGGCAACCTGGAAAGGTGCTATATAATTCCAAGTTGTTATTATTATTATTATTATTATTATTATTATTACTCAGTAACTGTGTCCCATTACACACGGCCTGGCCGCCATGGTCGTCCGGTGGCGACATAACTGACGCCTTCATAACGGAAAATACCGTTGGATCCGTATGAA
This sequence comes from Trinectes maculatus, assembly GCA_016785345.1. Taxonomy (NCBI): domain Eukaryota; kingdom Metazoa; phylum Chordata; class Actinopteri; order Pleuronectiformes; family Achiridae; genus Trinectes; species Trinectes maculatus. Next base: position 8,526 of record JAFBJQ010000332.1, on the reverse strand, counting down.
AGGAGCTTATGTTTGCACCTAGCTCTCCAGATGGTCCTCAGCGGGTACCTCCTTCTACAGGCGTATGAATTATGTACGTGGAGCCAAACAGAAATCCATTCTGTTTAAATCTGTTGAATTTTGTTTTGATGCCAGTGGCATCAGATCAGTGGGCGACACGGCGTGATGTGAACAGGGCGCCGCGCACGCAGTGCAGTGTCGTTTGGGTTGAGCGCGGCTTAGCGTGCTGAATGAGCTGACCTCCAGCGTGGTGAGGACGATCTTGTCCACAGAGGAAAAGTAGGCTTCCCACAGCATCTGGGTCCTCTGCCTGAGGGCCAGGATCCGCTCGTTCCCCACCGCCCTCACTGTGGACGGCACCTGGCGAGGAAAGACCAGAATGACTGAGGTAAAACAGGGAAGAAAATCTGATAATCTGAAATCTAATTGGACGTTAATGAATAAAAAGTCCAGCAAAATCTGGTGGTTTCTGAGTCAATCACCCAAAATTGATTTCATCACTTAGTGGCGCAAAGACAAGCGTGAAGTCCTCACACCGTCAACGCGTTCTTCTAGCGAGTGGCGGCTAAAGACGCCGACAGGCCGCTAAATCTTTCACAGTTTTTTTTTTGTTCCGTTAACTGTTAACTCTCAGTTCACATTATCCCTTCATCCTCTCCTCCCGTCTTTCCTTGGAGAATGTATGAAAGACAGTTCCTGCCACACATCCAGCCTCGGCTGCGAAGGCTCCGCCCTCCTTTACCTCAGATCATGAACGTATGTAAAATATGAATATGTTTCAGTGATATATGACAATATGACAGCGCCTCCCCTCGTACGAGCTCCAGTTTATTCGTTTAAACGCCAATTCGCTATCGGTCCAGTTGACAGAGTCATTACTGACATGAGACATGATGGAACTGGTGCGAGCGAGAGAGCCATAACAGGCGCAGCTTTGCTTGGCTGCTCGTTGTGTGGACGTTGTGTGGACGTTGTGTAGACGTTGTGTAGACTGAAGCTGGATTCAGGCTTCAGCGTTTGTTTCACAATATTGTCATTATCATCTTATCACGTGTGTTATGGTTTTGTCGTGTCAGTCGGGTATCGGGCCTTTAGGATGTTGCAGATGTATGTCTGTGTGTGGGTGCACTTGTGTGCGAGTGTGTGTGTGTGTTACCTGCAGCAGTAATCTCTCGTCTCCCTCGATGACCGCCTGGTTCCACTGTATGATGTCAGAGAACGGCAGCTCCCAGCCGTTACTCAGCAACACGGGGATGCACGCCGCCTGCACGCACACACACACACATATATATTTGTTTATGTGTGTGTGTGTATAAATATATACTGAAAATTCATTGTGCATCGGATGCAGTTTTGACTGAGCTTCTCTTTGGCCGACCAGACAAACACATTACACAACACAACTCACAACTGTGAGTTCAGACGTAGCTGCTTGGCACTGTGATATCACAAGCTGGGTACATAGTAATGTGATCGACGGCCCTGTGTGCAGATGTGTGTGTGTGTGTGTGTGTGTGTGTGTGTGTACATGTGTACATGCAAACACCGATGTGTCTGACAGGTGCTGACTTTGTGCGCTAATTGGGTGCAACTACTGAGGGACAAACGTGGAGAAGCAGGTAAACAGGGAGAGAGGAGAGGGATGAGAGGGATGAGTGGGGGAGAGAGGGGGGGGAGGGGGAGCGGGCATCGCGCGATATTGAAGTCGAGTTTTGATGTTGCTTTATTTCTTCGTTCACTGACAGCTTTTTGATGTTTTTTCCGCTTTTTTCCTTCCTCCCTGGTCGACCCCTCTCTGTGCTCCTGTCAGTTTTTCCTCTCCGTGTTCCCTCTTTCCCCGTTTCTCCCCAACACACTCACATCCCATCCCTCTTTGGACTCGCCGTGGTCCAGAGTGTTGATAGGTCTGTCTGTTATTTAAATTTTTATTTTATTTTATTTTATTTTATTTTATTTTATTTTATTTTATTTTATTTTATTTTATTTTATTTTATTTTATTTTATTTTATTTTATTTTATTTTATTTTATTTTATTTTATTTTATTTTATTTTATTTTATTTTATTTTATTTTATTTTATTTTATTTTATTTTATTTTATTTTATTTTATTTTATTTTATTTTATTTTATTTTATTTTATTTTATTTTATTTTATTTTATTTTATTTTATTTTATTTTATTTTATTTTATTTTATTTTATTTTATTTTATTTTATTTTATTTTATTTTATTTTATTTTATTTTATTTTATTTTATTTTATTTTATTTTATTTTATTTTATTTTATTTTATTTTATTTTATTTTATTTTATTTTATTTTATTTTATTTTATTTTATTTTATTTTATTTTATTTTATTTTATTTTATTTTATTTTATTTTATTTTATTTTATTTTATTTTATTTTATTTTATTTTATTTTATTTTACCTCTTTGGACTCGCCGAGTGTTGATAGGTCTGTCTGTTATTTAAAATTTAATTTAATTTAATTTAATTTAATTTAATTTAATTTAATTTAATTTAATTTAATTTAATTTAATTTAATTTTATTTTATTTTATTTTCATTTTATTTTATTTTATTGCTGGTGTCAGAACGGCGCAGATCAAACGTTCTTCACAGCCCAGTGGGGCCCACCATGCTCACGCATTTCATCTGCTGAAGGACACGCCAGCAAATGGGACTTGTGCACATGTGTGTGTGTGTGTGTGTGTGTTTGTGCCACAGGTTGCAACAAGGTCACACAGAGGCTCTCGGAGCGATAATCCGATGCCTCTACGTTTGAAATGCATCCCAAGGCCTGACCGAGCCTCCGAGGCGCTCTGAGGGTCTGCTGCCTGGATGGAAGGATCATCACGTGATGGTGTCAGGATCAGGCTGAAACTGCCAGGTCTGTGGTCTCGAGTGGTACGAAATGAAAAAATTAGATCAACAACCATCATCATGGGAAGAAAAAGACAGTAGGAGCGAGGGAGAGAAAGAGGAGAGAAAGAGGAGAGAGAGTCGACAGAAGGAGGAGAAGGACCATGACTCCAGCCTCCTGCCAAGCTAAGTGGCTTGTGTGGATTTGTCCATTCAGCAGACATCAGCGGTGGGGCAGGCTGCCACTTCGCGGGATGCTTCCGGAACATTCATGCACACACACACACGCGCACACACACACACGCAGCTAAGTAACGCACTGTAGCAGCCAGAGAGTTCAGTGCTGTGCAAATCTAAAAACAGCCTGGATCCTGCTTCCTGTTCTGGTGTGAGACTCGTCGACTTGGGTGGCGGAGACACTGAAACTCTTCCCCCACTCGGCCGCTTCTCCATTGTTTTTTTTGTTTTGTTTTTTTTTGCGTTCCCGCGCGTTTCACTGATGGACCCGAGTGAACTGCTCCATTGTTTGCGTAAGCGCGCGTGCACGCGCCCGCCCGCCCGCCCGCCCTCGCCGCGTTTTAATGGCCCCACTTTCGTGTAAGAGGCCCAGCAAATAGCAGATAAAGCCTTTATGGCGAAAGGGCCGCACTCAACACAACACAACACAATGGTTTGGGGAAAACACTTGCAGATGTGAGCATTAAGGTGTCGGTAACAAAACGACCGACTACACCGTCGTTGTGGAGCGTCAACATTCTGCATCCTGTGCCCTCCCATGCTGATTTAACTGTATATAAACTGGATCGCAGTCGACCGTGGCTGTTTCCTGTTAACGTTTGAGTCAGTCCGCCATTGCTGCATAGAGGCAAATGCTGCAGCAGTGTTTTTTTTGTTGTTTTTTTTTTTTAATGGGCCTTTGATTGGTTGAGAAATGCTTGATAATATGGGTAAAGAGATTTCAGTAATTGGCACTGTTGATGGTGGATATCATATAGAATACAAACAACGCACGCCTTACCTGGAGTGACTCCAGGAAGCGGAAGGAGCCCAGACGTCGACCTCGAGGCACCAAACAGAAGGTGGAGTTGTGGAGAAGCTCCTGGTAATCAAACCTAATGAAGAAGAAAAGCAATTATAATGCCGTTTGAGCAGTTCTGCAGTTTACGAGGAAAGTACTCAGTGAAGTACTCATGAGATCTATGCTTGTATAAAGATGTGTTGGATAACAGATGAGATCTGTGTGTGTGCAGACGTGTAAATATAAATCTGTTGCTCTGTTCCACTCAAATCGATTGAAACGATTGAGAAGGCGTCTCGTTATCGTCCTGGCGTTGTGGGTCAAACGCTCGCGCCGGCGTCGCACATAAAACAAGATTTGTGCGGCTTTTCATTTCTGATATTTACTCATAATGGCTCCGAGTGTGTGCGGTCGTAAATCTTTCACATACCGCTCCAACCCGCCCCCCCCACGTGCACGTTGGCACCACTACAGACAGCTACCGTACGTTGGAAAATAAATCCATCGCCGAGCTGGTAAGTAAATATGCCTTAATCCCGGGTCTCTGCTGATTTGTGTTGTAAACAAGACGGTCTGAACCGGAGCCAGAGGGAGAAATCCCGAGTGTCCTGCTGTCATACGTCAACGGGGGGAGCTCCACCACTTTATTCTCATATTTCATGTTTTTTTTTAATATTAATTTTTAAAAAATGCTAACGTAAACCTCCGAATCAATGCGCTCCTTCATCCGCCGAGTGGCAGAGCAACGGCTGAGCGGTGTAACGGTGGAGTAAACAGACCAGGAAACAAACAGGCTCTTGTGGGAATGTTGAGCTTTCCTTTCCTCCTCATCTCATTCCACCACACCTCCTCCCTCAGCTCCTACCCTCCTCAACCCCCCCCCCCCCCCCCCCCCCCCCCCCCCTCAAATATGCCCCGCCATTAATCTTCTCAGTCACACTGGATGAGAAAATTGGGATTTCACTGCTGATGTTGGCGTCCACTTAAACAACTACTCCGGGTCCTTGGACGTCCACATCTGAATGGGTGTGTGTGTGTGTGTGCATGAACACACACGTGTAGGTACACAGGCGTTGGCATCAGTTTACTGAAAGGCAGCCCTTGTTTTGCTGTTAGCTACGGTTCTCCTCTGATAGTGCTCCACCTGTTGACAGAGCCTTGCCATCGCTGCTGCATGTATGCATGTGTGCGCGGGCGTGTGTCACGGGGGTGATTGATCTTTGTGCGTCTGCGGCGGTGTAAGTGTTGACGTACATTTACAATGAATGTTGGGGCAGACATATCCATCACCGCGGTTCAGGAGATTTACACAGTGCATCTCTGTGGGCTTCTCTGCGTCCAGATGTTGTTTGGAGAAAAGGGTGAACGCTGGTGTTTAGCTGTGCGTTGAGTCAATGAACGCGTAGATTGCATCTGTAAGGATGTGTGACTCCTCTGTGTATTCATGTGTTTGTGAGGGCGTGAGAGAAAATGAGTGTGTGTTGTTTTCAGAGAGAAACATATTTACTTCTGCTGGAGTAAATATATCGTGTATGGAAATGTTGGTGTGAGAATACATTGTATTTTGCCTGGTTGTGTGTATGTGTGTGTGTGTGTGTGTGCAAGGTGTACACGTGAATATTTGTTTTGCATGTACGAGATCTCTTGTGAAGCAGTGGGGCTCTTTGCTTATTGCAGACGTAATGAGACGAAGCCGACGAGTCTGAACCACCTCGCTCTCTGTTTGTGTGCGGACTTTTTTTTGTGTGTGTTTGACGATACATAACTGCAAGTCAGCTTGTGTATGGAGTTGTGTGTCTGTGTGTGGATGTGAGTTTGTGTGCAGATGTTGTCTGGCCCGTTCTGCCTGGTGCTGTTCTTTAATGAGGGATTGTACCTACAGTAAATGCAGGGAACAAATAAATCATTTAACAGCACTTTGTTTCCAACAACAAACGACCAGGCCTGCTGCCTCTCTCTCTCTCTCTCTCTCTCTCTCTCGCTGACAGTCACTCCCCCTCTTTTTTTGATTGTGCATGTAGACTATGTTTCAAAGTTTGTTTGTGTCATGTGCATATTAAAACACCGGTACACACATTAGAACTAAAACAGTTAATCTGCCGTTTATCAATGAGACAAATACCTCAAATTTATTTTTTACATTAAACTTCATATATTGTTCACACGAAACCATCAAACCTCATGTGCTCATAAACTTTCCAACTTGAAGATAAAACTTATTAGTTAATTGACAAAGTCGCTACACTTCCTCTTTTTTTCTAATTTCAACTTTGTTCAGGACACAAACCATTAAAAAAAAACATATATTTATTGTGATATTGTGTATTTTCTGGCAAATAAACTGAAGAAAAGTCAATGGTTACGTTATGCACAGAGGAGTTTCGTTTTTTCCCAAATGTGTATAATTTAATATCTCGAGAAACTTCATCGCTTTGATGAAAATTCAGTGTTGCCATAAAACAGTGCAGCTCGTTTATTTGCGGCACTGACAACTTCAGCCTCGCACAGCCAGAGATACTGAAGATCAGCAGTTCGTAAAAAAAAGGGGGCAGATGAATTTTGATCATCTAATAGAACGTGTTATCATATCACCCACATCAAAACATGATATAAGTAAGAAAACATAAACACACTGTAAGATCTCTTGTGAAGCAGTGGGGCTCTTTGCTTATTGCAGACGTAATGAGACGAAGCCGACGAGTCTGAACCACCTCGCTCTCTGTTTGTGTGTGGACCTTTTTTTGTGTGTGTTTGACGATACATAACTGCAAGTCAGGTTGTGTATGGAGTTGTGTGTCTGTGTGTGGATGTGAGTTTGTGTGCAGATGTTGTCTGGCCCGTTCTGCCTGGTGCTGTTCTTTAATGAGGGATTGTACTTACAGTAAATGCAGGGAACAAATAAATCATTTAACAGCACTTTGTTTCCAACAACAAACGACCAGGCCTTCTGCCTCTCTCTCTCTCTCTCACTCTCTCAATTTCTTGCTTTTCCCTTTCTACATATTATTAAATGGTGAATTAAATTAAACTTCATATATTGTTCAGACAAAACCATCAAACCTCATGTGTTCATATACTTTCCAACTTGAAGATAAAACTTATTAGTTAATTGACAAAGTCACTACACTTCCTCTTTTTTCTAATTTCAACTTTGTTCAGGACACAAACCATTTAAAAAAAACATATATTTATTGTGATATTGTGTATTTTCTGGCAAATCAACTGAAGAAAAGTCAATGGTTACGTTACGCACAGAGGAGTTTCGGTTTTTTCCCTAATGTGTATAATTTAATATCTCGAGAAACTTCATCGCTTTGATGAAAATTCAGTGTTGCCATAAAACAGTGCAGCTCGTTTATTTGCGGCACTGACAACTTCAGCCTCGCACAGCCAGAGATACTGAAGATCAGCAGTTCGTAAAAAAAAGGGGGCAGATGAATTTTGATCATCTAATAGAACGTGTTATCATATCACCCACATCAAAACATGATATAAGTAAGAAAACATAAACACACTGTAAATATGGTGAACCACCCCAAGTGTGTGTGTGTGTGTGTGTGTGTGTATTTGTGATCGGTGGTCGTCTGGTAGCCAGACCGCGCCGAGCAACAGTGACTCACTGCGTATTCATGTGCATCGCTGCATGCATGTCATTTCAAATTGCGCACGGCAAAGGAATGTACCCTGCCAGACCCCCTGCATGTTAATGTGGGGAAGCATGCATACATTATGTGAGACAAACACGCACTGCACTGCACTGCACTGCACTGCACTGCACTGCACTGCACTGCACCGCACTAACAACACAATGCCCAGAGGGTTTTGATGAGTGCTGGGTGGCAGTTTGACATGATTGTTATCTGGGAGCATCTCACTGTGAATGTGCTCAGATCTGTTGATACAGTAGATTGCTGTTGTGTTATTGTTGTGTATGGACATTATAACAAACATGTAATATTATTCTACATATATGATACGATGGTATATGAAGTTCCACATTCTTACGTATAATAATTATGAAAAGACTTTGTTTTTTTAGGGCTTTTTAGCTACTTTAGCTAATTGTTTAGTTTGTCTTGCCTGAAGCTCTCGTCAGCGCCTCCTCTTGACGCAGTACTTTACATAATGACGCTAGATGTTGTCTGAATATATTTTCATCTCACCCGTGTTGAGATCTCACTCGCACTTGATTGCACATTGTGTGTTTGATTGATGTTGATTTTTTTTTTCAAGATTCTGATTATGTGTACACATCTTTAGAAGTCAGCACTGCTTTGCTCGTTTGTTTTTATGTGTGTGTGTGTGTGTGTGTGTGTGTGTGTGTGTGTGTATGTCCACGTTTGAGTGTGTTTATTTGTGTTTATATGTCCACATGGCCCCCCCCCCCCCCCAGCAGTCTCCTCACAAGATATATAGTAAAATATTAAACATCCGATATGGAGCCAGTCTATGTAAACGGATAGGAGATTGTGTGGTAACAACAAACACACAAAACACACACACATCTTTGCTTAGGTCTCTTATTCTCACTCATACACTGTATGCCAGTATTCTCGTCCAGAGTGAATATTGACTGAGTGAAAGTGGAGAGGTGAGGGATGGAGGGATGGAGGGAAGGGAGCGTGGGCGTGTGGAGGCTTCCTGATTGACA
>JAFBJQ010000328.1:21152-94920 GCA_016785345.1 Trinectes maculatus | reverse complement strand
CGGGGGGGGGGGGGGGGGGGGTCGGTTCTGTAACGTAGTTACACTTACTCTTAGTTTGTTTTTATTTTTTGTCACTTCACTCACTCTCCTGTCATTTCAGATCCTGCCCTTCTTCCCTGCCATGCAATCAGCTCATTCCCCTCACCTGGTTTTCCCCACCCATCTCCTCACCTGCAGCTCATCTGCTCATTTGTTCCTCAGTATATATTCTAGTCCATTTCCACTTGATCCCTGCCAGATTGTCTTGTGTTGTTCGTTGCCAAGCTATCCAGCATTTTTCCAGTTCTGCCTTCGTGTTCTGATCTTGTTTTTGCCCCTCTTGGACTTTGGATTCCTGCCTGCCCCTTGTCGGATTTGTTTGCCTGTTTTTTGATCTCCTGGTTTTGACTCTGCCTGTTTTTTGGACTAAGTAAACTGATTTCCCTTTCAATTCGCCTGCCTCGTTGTTGTGCTTTTGGGTTCTCTTTTGCCAGCACCAGTGGTCGTAACAATAACAGCATCCAAGATGGTTTGTCTGTCAGGACACAAGGAGGAGAGGAGACCAGCGTCTTTTTAAGGTGGTGGGGCTTTATTTTGACACTCGCACACACACAGGTGTACAGACACACGCACGGTTACTTCAAACAAGATGAGGACACGGCAGCGAGAAACAACAGATATAACAAAAGACTGGGTGATTGTATATTGTATATAGTGTATTGTTTCTGTACACTGGTGTATAAATAAACTGATACTTTATTTCATTTTATTCTATTTTATTCTAATTATATTTTGCTGTCAATGTCATGTGACAAATAAAGATTCTTGATTCTTGAATAAAGATTCTTGACATGGTTCAACAAGTTAACCAAGCAATAAAATACTATGGTACGAGCGATACTCACATTTCTTTATACTAGACCCAGGGTGTCAACACGAAGCACACTTCCAAACACATGTCAAAAACACAGGAAGGTCTCAGGTCTGCGATCTCTCAGGACCATGAAAACTCCCAACAGGAAAGGTAAGAAGGTTCATTAAGAAAGGCTACCATGTTCCCCTCAGCTTCTTCAAGTGGTGCCGTACTGACGCCCTGTGCATGGCACATTTGCATCAAGTAAAAGGCTTGGAGCTTCAGCTGAAGAACAGAGCGGCCGACTTTGACTGTTTTTGTCTGGCTTTGGATGAGAACTGCGATGTACGTGACACCGCCCAGCTACTTGGTGTGGCCCTCTGACACAATTCAGGTTTCTCATGTGGCCCCCTGGATAAATTAATTGCCCACCCCTGAGGTAAGTAGTCCCTTATGAACATGGACCCGAATTGGTCCACCAGGACCTGGGAATGTCCCCAGTGCCTACGGCTTATGATCTCAGCCTACACCACCTGAGGGAGTGAACCATCAGGCTGCCCCATGAGCAAACTGTTTGGTGTCACAGGATCAATGTCGGCTATGTCAGCTGATACCTAACTGTTGGGATCTCAAACCATGTGTTCAGGGAGAACAAAGGAGAGACCTGCGTTTCTTCCTCAAAACCAGAGATAGAGTTAGCTAAAAAAGGTAATAAAACCAAACCAGAACCCCCACAATTTCCTGAGTCACTATTGCGCTCAAATGCAACCACTGCATGACCTGTGGCCAGCATCAACTGCCCACCCCAGGGGTCCCCCAGCACCCAGCAGATAAAAGAGGCCCTGCAACCCTCATTCTTAGCGCCTAGGGCTTCCTGCTCTTTGCTCTTTGTCTTCATCCCCGGTCCCAGTCTTGGAGAGAGACTCCAGGCGTCCATATTGAACTAAACACTGAAGAAGTTCAATAGCAATAGCAAAGTCGATGCAGTAGCAACGATGGCTGAAGCAGAGGTGCATAGTGATGTTAGCGTGAGACCGCGAATGTCTAAAATCTGGGAGTATTATCGGGAAAATAAAGAAAATAAACACGTCAAGTGCACTATCGGGAGTTTTGGCATCCAAAGTCCCGGATGGGTAAGTTGTTTTCTTTTTTTAGCCTACCTTTCAAAAAATGCATCTCTCAGTATAAAGTAACAATAGCTAGGCTACTTTAAGGCCCCTTTCTTAAAAGATGATGTTAATTTAGTTTACACGTACCAGGATATCCAAAGCCGACGACGACCGTCATGTTACGGTGCTAAAACTGTGTTTCACCTTTTCACGTGTCTGAGGAACACCCGGAGTTTTTCAAAGTAAAGTTAACGTCATTTTCAGTGACTGAAACCTCCGGTTAAGCCCCATTTGAAAAAAAATATGTCTTTACTATTATACTATTATATGCATCACTAGTGGACACATTGCCTCTAATACTTGTCACAAAGCTCAATACACATAAAGACACACTGGTTTTCAATGAAATCCAATTAATACCCAACTTTGTTAAAAACGGGAAACGTAGCAAATAAATAATCGATAATCGTTGACTAATCGAAAAATTAGATTATAGATTAGTCGACTACAAAAATAATCGTTAGTTGCAGCCCTAATTGTGTGTTTACTTGGAATACTTGCTGGATTGCCACAGTCAGTGCTCGATTTCACACTTTAACATTTTAAATTTTGAGACTGTAATATTAAATTCAAATTGGTTATTGGTCCCTGGTGACAGGGTGGCGCCCCGAGGTTACTATTTATAGTAAACATTAATATTAAATAATATAAAATATTAAAATATTAATGATTATCTTTGATAATCATTAATATAATCTAGCTAATAACTAAACTGACCCTACTTGGTTCAACATAGTTGGTACCCACGTGAGGCTATGTTAATACATGCTGTGGCCTTCCCAAACATAACCTAATGGTTTCGAGATGAGGATGGCCTTGACTTCTAGGAGCACGGTGAGTAGCACTTCTCACCGTGCTCCTAGAAGTTTACACATGTGTAAAGTGCTGACTAAACTGATAGAACTTCCCGCTCCCATACTCCACTGAAATGGGGAGCAGCAGGAGGGTTAAAGTGGAACTTGACCTTCTGACGGGCAAGCCGTTGCTGCAACACTGGAGCCTTGTTCTTGAAGGCTTCCCTGAGTTCTTGTTCAGCTCCTTGCAAATTTGTTCGTTGGTCTGATCACAGTTCAGCAGGGGTCCCTCTTCTGGCAATGAACCGCTGCAACGCCATCAAATAGGCATCAGAATCCATATTTTTGAGGATATCTAGATGCAGGGCTCTGGTCGTTAAACACTTAAAGCTGATTCCCCAGCGTTTCTCTTGATGTCGGCCTACTTTCACCATCATGGCAGAGGAGTAAAAGGCGTTTTTTTGTGTAAAAAGCAGGAAGGTCAGCCATTCTTGTAATAGAAGGTTGGCCCCTCCAATATTGACACTCGCAGGCCCGTTGATGCTCGCAGACTGCCTCTCACCCTCTGATGATCCAGAATGATCTCTGCAGCTCTGAAAAAACATGCTCGGGACCTGTGTGATGCAGATCACTGTCATACTTCTGGATGAGCAGATGGGTCACAGGATGTAGGGGGGCCTCAACAGCCTCCAACCATCCGAGCAGACCACACACTCTTATTAGGCCAGAGGTTTGACCTTGTCATCCATTAGTTCTTGCCAGGAACTATATCTTTTAGCATCGGGCCTACAGTCAGCAGGTGAAGTGACTGTAGCTGCGCAAAAGGCAGCCTTTCGGAGCTCTGTGTGATTCTCTGGGGGTTCAGTGTTGGGCCTTTCTGGTCAGCTGTCCGGGCTTTGCAACAGGAAGGGAGGTCCCTGGGACCATCTGTTAGGATCTTTGAGCTCTTCCAATGTTTTACCTCTTGTCAGGTCATCTGCAGGAATTTGGTCTGAATCCACATAGCACCAGGTACAGTTCTTGAGGTCAAGGTCGGAGGGCATGTATGCTTGAGGAAAGGTAAAGAGAGGCAAGAACTTCAACTATTCCTCCCCGTAGGACCAGGTTCGAAGCAGTACCGCAGGTAAGTTTGGGTCATCCCAACCTCGCTGCTTATCCCACAATTGTCGGATGATGAGCTTTGCCCTGGTGGAGAAAGGCAACAGGTAGCCTAAGGGGTCGTATTGGGAAGCTAGGACCTTGTAGATGTGCCTCAGAATCAGAGCATTGTAGGACACTGGCCTGTGCTTGTAGCTCAGGGAGTCTCTCTACCAGTGCCAACTGAGACCCAGGGTTGATTCTTGAGGGTTGGCCCTGTCTTGTGGCAACCACAGGTCTAGGCTCTGTGATCCAGGACAATTGGCTCATTGTAGGCCCACTGTTCCAGCTCGAAGCCTGCTGAAGACAGAAGATCTCTAAGGTCTACCAGCTGCTTGGCTTCCCATGGAGTATGCACACTCTGTAGGCAGTTATTGACATGGAAGCAATGGTCGATGGAGAACCTCAGGATGTCTTCAGGTTGGCAATGATCAGTTACGTGGCGCTGCAGTGCATACGTAGTGCAACGGGGGATACAGGTTGTACCGAAAGGCAGGACCTGCCACTTAAATACTCTTGGGGGCTCATCCACTTTCAGGTCACGCCGCAGGAACCTCAGTAGAGGGCGAGCTTCCAGAAGAAGGCAGACCCAATGAAATATACCCTTGATATCTCCATTTACTGCGATGGGATGCTACGAGGGTGGGGCAGGTAGTAAGTACTAAGTACTGTTTAGAGTTTGCCCAAGGTATTGGTTAGAGCAGTTAAAGACAAGCTGATGCTTACCATTGTGAGCAACCAGGTGATGTAGAATGTACCAACACTCCTCTGGTGGGTTTCATTGGGGTTCCAACCTCCTGAACAGCTCCAATGAGCTTCTGCATTTCTTCTCTGTAGATCCCTTCACGTTCAGGGTCTTTCAGGAGTCACCGCTTCGTACTCCGCAGAAGGGCTATGACTGACTTCTTAGGTGCCTGCAATGGGGCCATGGCTGTATGACATAGCAGTGGGGTTGCATACCTCCTCACTCCTTTGACACGAGTCACTTCTCTTTCTGGTCGGTGAGGTACAGTGTCCATCCGTCAGAGCCTCTCAACATGGCGATAGAGGTCATCTATCTTTGGTGGGAGGGAAGTAAAGAGACATTGCTCAGAATCAGCCGCCTCATGGAACGGACAGGACCTTGGAGGCTCCATCCCAATCTGGTGTGGCCTGCTGCAGGGCCACCAGGCGGTCCAAGTCCAACTGGTTTTACAGGTGTTATAAGATGTGACTAATCAGAGCCAAGAAGGAGCGATGGCTCGGCATTTTTCAAGGCAAGTATAGGAAGCCCACGGAGGTGTTTATACTTTTTCTGAAGTTGCTATATAGGGTAAGTATTCCGGGCTAGGCTGAGTTGACTAGCTGTGAGTTGACACCATTGATCTTATAGCTCACCTTGGGTTTTGCAGCTGGAAAAACATGAAAGGATAGCTTATGTCCATGGAGCACCTGGATGTCCTGCCGGAACATCCGTAAAGGAAGATCTTCTAGGGCAGCCTTTATTCCCAGTGAGGGGAACTGGGAATAAAGGATGCCCTCTTCCTTCCTTGCAGCCTCCTTATTGCTTCTCTCCAGCCTCAGATTTATCTCATGTAGAGCTAGGTGGTGTTTCACTTGACAGATGCTGCAGGGTTTCTTCAAGGTGCACTGAGCTGCTTGGTGGTTCCATGCACAGCACCACTTGTTAAGTTGAATCCACTCATTTGGCTGCTCTTTAGACATTTTGGAGACCTCACTGCACTGACTGAGGTAATGTTCACCACTGACAATAGGCACAGTAGGCCTTCCCCATAGGTTTCATCTTCCCAGAGCTTCCCTGTTGGTTCAGTCTGTAGCTGCTGTGACTTGAGGCTGAGTTAACAGACAGTTGCATATCCTCCCACAATGAGCGGGCTACACCTATTAGCTCCTTCATTTCTTTTTGGGCTTTGTGCAGTTCCTTTAGGGTAAACTGGAAAGTCTGTTGGGATTGTAGCAGCTCTGCGTTCTCTTCCTGGATGACTCGGATATCTGGATGGAAGGAGGGGTCTCTATAAGAGCTCCGCAGCTGTGAGGTGGGAGCTCCAGGTGGCTTTGGGCTAGCTGAGGTGTCTTGTAGTGAGTAGCATCCCTAGGGAAGCCACCAAAGGGTGGCTGAGGTGAGCAAAGGTGGCACAGATTAGCTGGACTATACTGGGGGAGGAAGGCAGCCTGTTCTGGGGCAGGGAAGGAGGGTGGCGGTCTCCACGGTGATGAGTCTTGATGACAATCTCCCATGTAGTCCACCTCATAATCCTGGAGTCTGGCAGGTCTCCAGGATGTGTCTGACACTTGGGTCTCACATCAGCGAAAGGCTCTTCATTTGACTGGATCTTGAATGCTATTTCCGGCTCAGAGGGGTCGCACACAGAGCGGTATACAGACACACGCACAGTTACGTCAAACAAGGTGAAGACAACAGACACAGCAGTGAGAAACATGCACATTATTGCCAATAAGTTTCAACAAGTTAACAAGGCAATAAAATACTACGTACGAGAGATACTTCCAACTTTTCATTTACTAAACCCGAAGTGTCAACACAAAGCACACAAAACACGGGAAAGTCTCAGGTCTGAGATCTCTCAGGAACGTGAAAACGTGGAGGGTTTCCTCTCAGCTTGTTTGAGCAGTGCTGGTGTCACTTCCCATGGCAGCAGGAAGGAGGAGACTATGGGCACACTTCAAAATAATAGCCTTTGTACACCTACTGTAATTGTGACCTCACGTCTTAACCAGTGGGATTTCTGAGACACACACCAACACAGTGAGATCACTTGTGTGACCATTGTAAGATAAAATGCTGAAACATGTAAGGCTTGAAACGGAACTAAGAGTTTGGGTGAAATGATCTAGTCGTCTCAGTCAGTGAAGTTTCATGTCCAGTGGCCTGGTTTCTGTCAGCATCTATCAGGTACCTGAGAGCCATACATACACACACTGATTATTCCCATAGCTGAGTTATCTGGCATGAAGAGTGGGGGGGATCAAAGGCACACACACACACACACACACACACACACACACACACACACACACACACACACACACACGCATAGTGATGTTAGCGTGAGATCGCGAATGTCTAAAGTCTGGGAGTATTGTCGGGAAAATAAAGAAAATAAACACGTCAAGTGCACTATCGGGAGTTTTGGCATCCAAAGTCCCGAATGGGTAAGTTGTTCTCTTTTTTTAGCCTACCTTTCAAAAAATGCATCTCTCAGTATAAAGTAACAATAGCTAGGCTACTTTAAGGCCCCTTTCTTAAAAGATGATGTTAATTTCGTTTACACGTACCAGGATATCCAAAGCTGACGACGACCGTCATGTTACGGTGCTAAAACTGTGTTTCACCTTTTCCCGTGTCTGAGGAACACCCGGAGTTTTTCAAAGTAACGTTAACGTCATTTTCAGTGACTGAAACCTCCGGTTAAGCCCCATTTGAAAAAAATATGCGTCTTTACTATTATACTATTATATGCATCACTAGTGGACACATTGCCTCTAATACTTGTCACAAAGCTCAATACACATAAAGATACACTGGTTTTCAATGAAATCCAATTAATACCCAACTTTGTTAAAAACGGAACCGTAGCAAATAAATAATCGATAATCGTTGACTAATCGAAAAATTAGATTATAGATTAGTCGACTACAAAAATAATCGTTAGTTGCAGCCCTAGTGACCATTGTAAGATAAAATGCTGAAACATGTAAGGTTGAAACGGAACTAAGAGTTTGGGTGAAATGATCCAGTCGTCTCGGTCAGTGAAGTTTCATGTCCACCGGCCTGGTTTCTGTCAGCATCTATCAGGTACCTGAGAGCCATACATACACACACTGATTATTCCCATAGCTGAGTTATCTGGCATGAAGAGTGTGGGGGATCAAAGGCACACACACACACACACACACACACACACACACACACACACACAGATTTTTATTATGAGGTGAAGAATAAAAGCTGGCAGAGAATGAAGGGACTGGCTTTGACTTTGATTTATGAAAAGATGATAATATCACAAAGCTTTAGTCTGCAAATGACCTCCAGGTTGTCAACAGTGCACAGACCTGCTCCATGAAACACACAGAAGAGATACCCAGGGCTGGATGGATTCACATTAATATGTACACTCCTTTATATTTTAGTTGATTTCATTAAAATATAGGTCTGCAGTGGGGCATAAACATCATATTGTGACTGTTCAACAACTGTGGTATATACCAATAGACCACAAAGTGAATGACCGTTTTAAGAGTGTGAGATGGAGTTCTGGCGCCCCCTATCTTCCAGACATGTCCTTTAAACATATGCAATTATTAATTACTTTATATCATCCATTGAACGTGTCATACAATTCGCAATGGCGTCACATATTTCATATAATTTTAATTTAGGCTGAGTGTCAGAAATCGTGGTCTCTGGCTTGACCTGAACCTGTTTTAACTCAGGGTAAAACAGGTTAGGGACAAGACCTGCATTTAAAAAGCTGGAAACTTTCCCTTTAAACGCGGTCTGGTGATAAGTGACATCAGCTGTCTTCTCTATCAGCTGATGCCCTACAGGAAGCTTACCGAAAGTCAAACCACACCGACTCAGACGTGAAGGAAGTTGGGCGATACTGACTTCAAAGTAAAGTAGCAGGAACTGATCCAACAGTTGCCAAGGCAGTGGGTCAAACCAGTGCACGGGACATTCCATGTTACCAAACTAACAACTACCCTCCGTCTCAGGATGGTCCTTGTTGTAATCAAAATGTTTTTCCAGTCAATTTCACCTAAATGACGTATCTGCAAACAACTTCTGTTTTTTGTATCATAGATTATCGGTTATCTATATGACATCATTTTCAGTTTTGTATTTAAGAAATATCACATAGTATGTTGCATCAGAGGTCGTCATTGGTTGATTCTAATGTCAATTCAATGTCAACGCATGATTATCTGATGAAGTGTTGAACAGTGTAAAATGACAATAGTAATTTATACATTACAACAGATGGGTTTTCCAATAAAGCCAACTATTTATATTTCTTTCTTAGTAAAATACATTTTCGTTATGCGGATTGAATTCCACAGAGCCAGACGGCATCATTTCATTTGGAAAACCACACCCGGAAATACATTGGGTCAGTGCGGGTCTCTTTGCGCTCGTGGCGCTCTTCACTTGTTCTCTGTGCGTCAACTCGTTTGCGTTGATTCGCATCAGGTGTAAGCGTCGTTAACGCACGCGGCGTGCACATGTCCGGCAGGAATCCAGAGGAGGAGAACGTGTGCGAATCAGCGGGTCAGTGGGACTTTTAATCATTTTAACATCACTGCACGCAGAGTGCATTACACCTGTGTGTCTGTGTGTGTATATGTGTGTGTCATCGCGGGTCGTATCTGAGTCGCGTCAATAATCTGGATTAGTTGTGAACCCCGATCAGGACCTGTCCGGACCATCATGGCCTCTGCCACCTCCACCCCCGCCGCCTCCAGCGGCCGCTCCAGCCGCTCCGCAGCCCGGCGCACAGCTGCCGGCCTGTCCGCCTCCAACACCAGCCCCAAGGCTGAGCTTCGGCATCTCAACGACCGGCTCGCCAACTACATCCAGCGGGTCCAGGAGCTGGAGAGCGAGCGCTCCTCCATGCTGATCCAGCTGGAGGAGAAGGAGGAGTCGCAGGGCCGGGAGATGGGCAACGTGCGGCGGCTGTACGAGGAGGAGCTGGCCGACGTCAGAAAGTCCCTGGACGGCCTGGCTGGAGAGAGGGCCCGGCTGCAGATCGACTACGGGAATGTGTGCGAGGAGTACAGGAAACTTCAAGCCAGGTACACCAGATCCCACCTCAGCTGAGACTCTGCTTATGCATTCAACCTTTTAACCACACAGACAGTTAGTTAGTGAGAGTAGTTGTAACTTGCCCTGTAGAGCAGATCCATGGTGCATTATTTGTTTTCGAATATGTTTTAACTTTTGATTTATAGTTTTCTGTTGAGAACCAGCAGGGAGGAGTGACAGATGATGACTGACAGTACATTCAGGCGTCAGATGTAAATAGACTCAGTGACGATGGATTATTGGCTGAAGGATGTTTGTAAACATCCTTAAAATGTCAAATGACAAAATCAGGTTTTGGTCAGCGCTAATTGAACTAAACTGAGATGACACACTGTTGTGTGGTACAGTATCACGTATGTGGGCCAGTGACTTATGCACCAGTTAACAGCCAAACATTTGAATGATATGAAAGAAAGGAACCTGTCTTCTATGGACCTCAGTTGATCTTTTGTTCTCCCTCGTCAGGACCCAGAAGAAGGAGAGTGATCTGGCCAATGCGCTGACACAGTGGAAGCAGGCTGAGGCATATCTGAGCTCCAGCGATGCTGAATGCAGTAAGCTGCTGTCTGAGAACAGGAGACTCCAGGATGACGTGACTGACCTGCAGGGCCAACTGGAAAACGTATGCGCTGAAGCTAGACAAACCCTACACTCAATACTAGAGATGTAATGATGATGTGTAGGGCCGGGTATTGTTAAGAACCTCGCAATTCCATTTGATTTAGATTTTCCTGCCCATATGAACAGCCATGGATTGCATTACATCAACATTGTATACAACAATAACGTCAGTATAAAGGTATGAACATATCTATAGATTTATAGATGCTGATATTTGACACACATCATAACTAGCTACCGCTACATACAGTACACTCTGAACATTCATTCACGTATTAAATATAACATATTAGCATTAGCATTAGCTTTAATAGTAGTATGTGCCTCATCTGCTCTCAGCAGTAATACAGACCTGCTGTTTCCACTACAAATGCTGCATCACTGAAGTCATGCTGAATGAGCTCTGTACCACACTGAATGCACTGGACTCTATTTTTTTCTTCTCACACACTTTAGACAGTTTCTGCCTTTTGTCTTCTCTGAGCTCTGCTACAGGGATCGAATCTTCAGAAAATCCTCTGAATCGATATTGAATTGGGGAAAAATATATTGCAATGCATTGATGAAACAATATTTTTACCCACCCCTAATGATGTGTCTGTCCGTTCTAGACTGTGTTTTCTAGAATGTGAGCCAGTCTGGGACATGGCACATGAAGTTTTTCATGATCTCACCAAACACTCAGTGAGGGTATACAGAATTATAGAGTTATGAAGAGACATCAAGAAGTCATCCTCTATTTGCATCGTTGACTGGCTTTTTTATGACAGACTTTTGTTTTCAGTTGTTTTTTTTTTAGTCTGAAATGGTTCTTTTACTATAGCTTGTTTCTTCGCTGTGACATCTAATGGTGACGTTGCAGATTGCAACTGACTCTCTATCCCTCCCATTATTCCACCTCTTCAATTTGTGACCTTCAGGTAATATTATATACAGTGTGTGCTCTCTACAGAGCCACTGTTCTGTTTGGCTATTCCTGGCTACTGTAGCAAAATGGTGGTTTACGGAAGACATGATCGCTGGATTGGACAGACAGACTGGCTGGCTGGCTGACTGACTTTATTGATCCCAAACTGGCAAATTACAGTTTTTACATTTCACAATTTGGCTCGTGAAGGCTTGTTCCTAGCTAATGTAACTTTTTTTTTTTCAGGTCCTACCTTTATGCCGTGGAATGAAATTAAAATCACAAATAACATAATTTATATCAAATTTCACAATAAATGTCTAACTTGTGTGACTGGCAGCAACATTCATGAGTTTAATGTGCAGATGCAGTGAATGGTCATGAAAATGCAGTATGACTCAGATTGCACTGGGTATTGTATGTTTGAAGAGATTCTGTGTGGCCAGGTAGAGGGTGCATTGTCAGACACCAAGAACCAGCTGAGCTCAGAGATCCTGAGGAGGGTGGACATGGAGAACCAGGTGCAAACACTCAGAGAACAGCTCCAACTCCAGAGAAACCTAAGTGAGCAGGTATACAAACAATACAAACAAACAGATTTTCAACCAGTGATTGTGTGGTTGTTTCTCTTTGACTGTGGTGTAGCTCTTACCACTCTGTGTCTTGTTCTTACCTGGTAGGAGATCTTGGAGATCAGAAGCCGGCACGAGAGCCGTCTGGTGGAGGTTGACTCTGGGAGGTGCCGAGAGTTTGAGAGTAAACTGGCTGAGGCGATGCAGCAGCTCCGTCAGGACCACGAGTCTCAGCTGCTGCAGTACAAAGAAGACATCGACAAGGCTTTCAGTTCAAAGGTGCAAACACACAACTTGACATGTCCAGATTAATAATTTCGTTTTTCTCTGGACATTTTAATGAAATTATTTTTGACGTGAGTTTTTGGTGCTTCAGTTAGAGAATGCCCAGCAGGCTGCATTGGAGAAAAACGACGTTGTGTCAGCCACCAAAGATGAACTGGATACCACGAAGCTCAGAGTAAAGACCCTCAGCTCCCAGGTCCACCAGTACCAGAAAGATGTAAGTTGAGACCATAACAATCTGCCAAGAGACATGTCAACTATGAAAACAATACCTATGTAGCAGATACATCAACAAGCAGCCTTGTTGGTTTCCATACTTTTTTTTTAAGTTTAGACGAACAGATGTTGTATTTTATACTTCAGTTAAGTCTACACCTGTAAATCAAGAGCTGGTCTGTTGTCCACTTTTATCAGCTCAGGTGTGGAAATACAGTTCTCTAAACATTTGTGCACCTCCGGGCACACAAGGATATTAGGGGATATTTGACGATATCTGTGAAGCTTTGTAAGTGTATGCCTTTACGCACATTTTAAAAATATTTGGTGAAAGCAAACAAACGACTAGGAAATTTGAAAAGAAAATAATTATTAGAACATTCCACTTAACTTTAATGTCTAAAATCAGGGTAACTCAGGTTATTTACCATCTGACCTGTACAACGACAGATCTCGTCAAGAAATCTTCTAATCATTCATTAGAAGATTTCGTTAACACAAATTCTGCCAACTTCAGAAATATATCTTTGTTATTGTTGTTATATAGTGTGTGATTATATGCCAAATTCACTACCGCACACACAGTGACACTGGGTTAAAAGTCTTGTCCAACATACACATCTGTACACAGACAGTAGGACCCACCCTACTCTCCCCCAGAGCCACAGTTTGCAGTTCTGTGAAGTAATTCTCTAGGTTAAGACTACAGTAGAGAAGTGCTGTATAAATTCAGACCACGTATTGTTTAGCCTTGTGATTTCTCTGTCAGAAAATGATGCTGGAGAGTCGCTGTCAGGAGCTGGAGAGAACTCTGGACAGGGAGCGGGACATTTGGCAGCAGAAATGTAGTCAGAAGGAGCAGGAGCTCCTCAACATGAGGAGCCAGATGTACAGCCAGCTGGAAGACTATCAGAACCTGCTGGATGTCAAGCTGGCCCTGGACATGGAGATCAATGCCTACAGGAAGATGCTGGAGGTAGAGGAGCAGAGGTATAGTGGTGCTTTGTTTTACTGTCTGCTTTTAGAGATCAACATATGTAGGCCTGGCTGCTCCCAGTTGTTGTCAACCAAATAGACGATTTTGATTTTTGTCAGATTGCAGCTGTCACCCAGCCCCTCCCAGCGTACAACTATACCACGAACCCATGAACGTAGCAGCCGGAAGCTCCGAGGGAAGAAGCGGAAACATGAGGGAGGCTCTGGCACCTCGCCTGCCTATAAAATATCCAGTCGATCAACAGACCATGGCCCTGTGAGCGTGTCAGAGGTGGACCGGGACGGAAAGTATGTCCAACTGAAGAACAACTCTGAAACGGTAAGTTGTGTCCCATTTCCATCTCAAGTTAGTCTGCGATACAGTGTTTTCTCAAACTACTGTACTACTGTACTCAATGGAACAGTTCTAGATCTGTTAAACACAGCTCTGCAGAGGGCACCGTATAGATCACCTTGTACACCTGGCACCCCCTCCAGTACTACTGCAGTACTTCTGCCGGGCAGCCCTTCGCTGAGTGCAATGCCTCCTCTCCTGGGGTCTCATGAACAAACGTTGCCTATGCACAAAAATATGGTGTACTGGTTACTTTGGGTTTACTGGGGGGCATAGTAAATGGCTGTATCTAAAGGCAATGGGTGTTTGAAGATCACGCTGCTTTACTGGCCAATGATGACAAATGTCTTATCAGCTGGGCGGGCTCTATGTGGTGGAGGCTGTAAATGCGATGGGGTCGGACTCTTGTGCTTTTGTACTAATTCGGCAGACATTCAGCTTTTTTCGGGTCATATGTTCAGCTTGTTCAGCAGAGTTTCGATGTATTTTCATCGCATTGCAGGCATTTTCTTCAGGAAATGCCCTTTTTCTAGTTCCATTTGGAATGAGCCAGTGAGCCGAGAAACCCAGAGTGGTGGGCACCGGTAAGGGAAGTGGCGATGCGGAACTCCTCGCCATGGCTCTCTCAAAGTCGCTCCCAGCTCAGCACACAGTTCCAACATGATCGCTCCCATGGCAGATCTAAAACAGCTGATGAGCCGTTCGTCATCAGAGGCCAAAAACTCGAATGCGATCTTGAAACACCCGTTGCCGTCGGTTCCGGCCATTTACTATGTCCCCCAGTCAACCCAAAGCTGCCACTGTTATTATTCCATCCTTTACCGTATGCGTTTGTACAGTATATGCAGGTATAATTAATAACATGTCCATGTTTGTAATAACATAATAATGCTTCAAAACTGTAATAATAATAATAATAATAATAATGATGAATAATTACTTTAATTTGTAATCCGACTGATCCAACATTCCCAATCTCTGCAATTCACTGCATCGCCTCTAAGTGTTGCCAACGGACAAAACCTCAAAACTGATTAGAAATGTGCGTACGCCAGGTAAGAAGCTGATGTGGGGGTCTCCACATTCTCACGTTCATTTCACTCTTGTCTGTGAGCGTGAAAGTTGGCATAAATGAGGCCTGAGCTGTCATAAGAGCCATCATGTTGGAACTCTGTGCCAAGGTGGGAGTGGCCTTGGAGAGAGCTATGGCGAGGAGTCCCGCATCGCAACCTCCCTTACAGCTACACAGCTGCACTGAAAATACATCAACACTCTGCCGAACGAGCTGAACAGCCGTGCTGAAGAAAGTCAAACCTCTGCCGAATTAGTACGAGAGCAAGAGTCCGACGTCACCACATTTACAGCCTCCACCACACGGAGCCTGCCCCCCACTCAGCACATCAGCACTTGCTGATTGACATACATGCAGTCCAGTCCAAGAACTCTTCCTTGAGGATGCTACAATATTATAATGAGTCTACTTGTGGCCGGAGAAAGGGCGGAGTCCTGTGTTCACGCATGTGTGCTCAATTTTACGTTGATTGACATGTACAAAGGAAAAGTACTTGGAATCTGATCTGTGCAGAGTTTGATACATCAGAAGTTTTTGTGCATGAGCCATTTTTCATCTTTGTGCGTATGATCGTTTTTAGCGTGAATTGTAAGCATGGTTTTGTACATGGGGTCCCTGCTCTCTTGCTTTCACACTATCTATCAGATGTCGACACAACAGAGTGCACGCACACACACACATATCTTCAGTCAGTGTGGTACAGCATGATCATGATGAGCTTTTATAAAGATGATAAAGTCTTTTATGAAAAGACTTAATCACCTACAGGTGATTGTTGGTAATGACACGAGACAAACCATTGCATTCTCCACCATTTTAACAAAGCTCTATTTAACTGTAATTAGAACAATTCACTATAAGTTGCTCCACAGTAGTTTGAGTTCAGAGGACTTGAGCCAGAGCAGTTTTGTACAGTGACCATTTGAGTACATCTGTTGCCACCTGGCATGCATCTCTTGTGACCACCTGTAATCTGATCTTAGGTCCCGGCTATTTTTGCAAATACATGTCATCCTTTAATTATTGTGACTGTACAACTGTGTGTCTCTGTCGGTTTGTGTGTCAGTGTCACAGCCTGAGTGAGTGAGCAGTGGAAAAAGTGGCTGACCCAATTATCGATCTGACTGTTTATCAGGGACAATATTCCTCATTTGCTAGATCATTATGTGTCATTTTTGAAAATGGATTCTAGCCTCAACAGTTATGTTACCAAAACAGGATCGCTTTCTCCCTTCCATGCTGTTATGACCCATTTGCAGTTCATCAAAACCAGGAGACCATTTGCAATCAGCATCCTGACACTACCACCGCTCATCTTGCAGCGGTCAGTCTGCTCTCTGACTGCACTCACACAGCACACGCATTGATCACGTCAGCTACATAGCATGCACCCCCCAATTGTAGTTCCAACATGGCTGTCGGCATATTTAAAATGGTGCACTTTGAATTAAGTTACCGTTACTCTCAGATTTCAGCACAAATTAAAGTTTCACCTGTTTAGTTTCTTTTTACATTTCAGTTAATATAAAGTCTTGCAGAAACTTCCCTGCACTCTTTGCTCTTAATATTATACATGTTATGGTAAAAATAATTAAAATGTGTACTTTTCAGTTTTAGCTTCTTGTGTTTTAATTAATTGTTTTACATTATAAAAGTGATGGGAGCTCTTTTTATTTACATTTAAATTTAACTTTAAAAAGGCTGCTAGGATGTTGTAAGTCAAAGGAACTGCTAAAAAGTTTTGTGTTGAGGTTGTAATATCCCAAATTCAAATTTTCTTTTCTGCCGTAAAAGCAAATTGGCTGTGAATATCAATTATTGGGCTAATTAACTACTAATAATCTGTATCAGTAACTGCCCAGTCGGACAATCTAAAACTACCTAAACTACGCCACACGCACCTCTAAGATGTTGTGATAGTCTAGTTATGTTTTATAAACACAGTTATGTTAACATGAGATGTGGATGAATTTTGAAAGATGTGGCCCCCAGGTCTCCAGCGTTTTCACAGTGTGGCCCCCTGATGAATAAACAGGTCAACTGCTGTCACCAAGAAATGGAAGCCAAGGATTTCCAGCCCTATTTACTTCATTTTATCTTTTTATTCAAAACATGAATACTTTGTTTCAGCAATCAGTCGCACATGTAACATTCTAACTAGTTTTTCTAATTGCTTATTCCAGGAACAGCCGCTGGGGGGTTGGATCGTTCGGAGAATTTATCCTGACTCAGCAGACGTCTCCTTCCACATCCCTTCCTCCTGTGTCCTGGCTGCTGGGCAGACGCTCACTGTAAGTAACTGTAAAATGAGTCCTTTGTGTGTGTGTTTGTGTGTTTGTGCTTATTCATTTGTGTGTGTCTGTGTGTGTGTGCGTGTGCTTGTGCAGATCTGGGCAGCCGGAGCAGAGATGGAGGCTCTTTCGGGGGACTTGGTCCTGCAGGGCCATGGGAGTTGGGGCCTGACCTCTGATGTAAGGGTCGTCCTCCTGAACCCCAGCCATGAGGTAACAGCATCGCCCAGAATTCACCAGAAATGTACAAACTGGTCTTGGCACTGGTACCTGCAAACTGGTACCTGCAGTAGGGCTCTCAGTATTTTTATGCTATATTGCAATACATGATATATAGCTCTATATAAATGTTAAAATGTGAATGCACCCAAATGCACCGCAAAACCATCTCAACCTTTTGCGGTGCTTTCGTTTGCTTTCTGTAAATTCCGAATGCACACTGCATATGCCACTTTTGTGGCATAGTTTGCAGACAACCGTATTTTGTTCCACGTCAAGTGACAGATGTAATTAATGTGGCTGATTTCAGGAGATGGCTGAGCGCCGGGTGTCTATGCAGGGCGGAGGTGACGAGGAATCTGAGCTGGAGTTTGATGAAGAATTTGTTGCAGGCAGTGACATCCAGCGTTTTCAGAGGCCGGTAAATGCACAGACCTGTTTCATCATGTGACAGTTGTAGACTCAGATGTTTGTTACCTCACTGTGGGAAGAGTCTTTTCAGATACCTAGACAAATGCTTTAGTATGTTAAACCTGACCTCCGTTTTCCCCTGCCTACCCTGAAGCCAAAGCGAAAGAAGAAGTGCTGTTCTGTGTCTTGAGTGCAGAGCAGAAAGTAGGTGAGGAAGGTGACTCCAGCCCACTGAGGCTTTCCCCTCTGACTGGCTGCTTGGACCTACTGTGTTTGCATGGCTTGTTTAACATGTCAGATTTGCTGCTGCTAAACACCCAGGCCTATATCGCAGAGCAAGTTTCTGCTAGTCTGCTCGACCCCTAGTATTATGAAGCTGCTTTTTTACTTACCTCTGGATGAACCCACTCGCAGTATCTTTTTTTCATTGCATGTTCAGGGCTAACCAGACTGTCCCATGATGCTTACTGATTCTGTGTAACTTCTTTTTGTTTTTTCAGGAACTATCTAAAGAGGCAAGCTGTGCTGTTATGTGATTGTGGCCATTTTCTGCACTGTATTTTTTGTTTTACCAAAACCAATTTAAAATAAAGTATTCCTTTTTTGACTAAAGTAGCAGCATTTTCTGTAATTTTACGTTACTTTCCTTATGGCAATATGTCAATGTACTGACAGTGTTACGGATTGTTAAAGTATGCAACTGCAAATATAATACAACAAGAGGAAGGAAAAGTTTGTCATTTACACAACTTCTTAACTGCTTCTTTACCAGTCTTTAACCACGTGCATATTCTGCATATGTACTGTACATTCAGAATCTGTTAGGACATAAGACAAACTCTATGGATATAAAATGCCTACAGAAAAATTCACTGGTTGTGTTTTGTGTGTGTGTGTGTGTGTGTGTTTATGTGAGGAAATGTTTAATTTCTGTAAATAAAGAACCAAGTATTTTTAAGGGCAGATTACTACTTGAAAAGGTTTTCTCTGTGTTGCAACCAGACCTCACTAAATATGAATGCAAGAACCTGAACTGAATTGCAATGAAGGACATTGAGTTTGTACAGATGCATTCACCAAGCACTTTATTAGGAACATTGGTACACCAGCTGATTCATACAGTTAGCCAGTCAGCCAAACATGTTACAGCATTACAATGAATAAAGTCCCGCTGGTCCAGGTAAAGGAGCTTAAGCTTATGTTCACATCAAACATCAGATTAAGTGGTGTATAAGAACAGAGGAACAGATCCACTGGCAATTTTGAGTTGATTCTAAATGAATGAAGAACAAGAGGATCATCATAGATTAGTTCAGCGAGGTAACTGTTCTTCAGGAAATGATGATATTGATTGCCAGTGTCACAGTGTTGCCACAGTGATGCAAATACTCCTGGGTCTTAGTTTCAACAATGGTGTTTGCAGTGAAAATCTGCAAAGGCTGGTTTAATAATATCTCCTTTGGAGGTGTCTCTAATCAACTTTGGTTGTGATTATTGGGATGTATCCTGAGCTTCATCACTCACTTCCTTTGAGTTTAAGGAAGGCTCTGTAGGAATCTCCACCATAGTCTCTTTGTTGGTGGCTTTGGTGAGGCTGTTGATGGACAGGGTCTGTGGGTTGTGTGTGGTGTGGCCAGACAAGGGAATCTGTAGTCGCACTCTCTGGTCAGTCTTCTTCCATATCTTAAACAGATGCATGTGGTAGCGTACAGATACCTGTGAAACAAATATCGATATATTTTAGTACAGTTCATCACCAAAGTTCCAAACTCCATGACATTTGGTTGAAAATCTGTCAAAAGTTAGTTGGGGGACTTTAAGTTGGGACTGTCATGATGTTGGTTTTCTGCATTTCCTGTTTTATTTTGAAAGGACAGTCTTTTTGTTGTTAGGTTGCTTTACTTCCCTTTCCCTTGATTACCTGATGGATTTCACCTGTGTTTTAGTTTTCCCGCCCCCCTTGGTATATATACCCTGTGTTTGCCTGTGTTCTTTGCCAGTTCGTCTCACTCCCAGAGTATTCGTTCCAGCGTTATTTTCCTCGTGTGTTTTTGTGCTTATACTGTGTTTTTGGACCTTGGATTTGGATTTTGGATTTCGAGACTGCCTACTGATTTTGTACTGTTGCCTTTCCTGACTGCCTTCTTGTGTACCGAACCTGTTTCTGGAATTAAAGACCCTGATTTTGCTTTCAACCCGTGAGTCGTGCTTTTGAGTCCCTTGCTGTCAGCCTTACAGGGACTTTGTGAAAGTGCAGTTTCCCAAGATAACATACAGTATGAGCTTTGAGTCTCACAAGTTACATTTTGTGGCAAAACATCTGAAGGCCTGATAAATACTATAAACTATATACTACACTATAAACAAACAAAATGGACCCTGAACGTACCACAGTCCAGAAAACATATATAGTAAACAGAGCTAGTGTGAGTATGAGGAGCCCTAGAGCCTCAATGCCATTGGTGTAGTGGAGGTCAATGGCTCCTTGAACACACAGCCATCCTGACAGGCTGGCCAGTGGTGTGATGCACAGGAAACATATGGCATCACCATACAGTGTCTTCCTCTGCCGCTGCATCGATGGTGCATACAACCACTGTGGGGAGATAGAAAGGTAAGATATGACTGATATGTATAAATGTCACCTGTTGTGGAATACATTACTGGTGTTTGACCAGAAGGTGGTGCTAAATACGTGTATAAACTATCGATAAAATGATTCGTATAAAATGACAGTTGTAGTGTACTAGTAAAAAAATAGTAAGTGTCTTGAAATGGTGTGAATGATACTTTTCGCCTCTATTGGTGACGGGGCCAAACAACAACAAAAAAGACAGCACAATTTTGGACACTATGTGTTAATGCTTAACATTAGGTCTTTACGTATGGCGAGTGTTTAGCACTCACGTATATGTGGGTTTCTTCTGGGTACTCCAGCTTCCAAAGACATGTCTCTCTCTCTCTATGATATATGTATACTCTGTGTGTGTGTGTGTGTGTGTGTGTGTGTGTGTGTGTGTGTGTGTGTGTGTGTGTGTGTGTGTGTGTATCAGCTGACAATCCCAGCTGATATATATATAAATAAACTATATAGATAAACTCCAGCTCCCCCACTCAAGGGTAGAGTGGTAGAGAATGATGAATGAATGAATGAATGAATGGATGAATGAATGAATGAATGAATGAATGCCTGTAAAAGAAAAATAAGCTTATGATTTTAGAATGCATCTAAATTCGATATCTTCTTTCCTTATTGACGGAAGATCATAACATTGTTAGCTAATTGTTTCATTTATAGGGCCAGCACACCCCCACAGGTGGTTGAACCGGAGGTCACTGGACTATTGCAGCATGCACAGTGATCTGTATGACTCTGCATGTGTGTGCATGTGTGCTGCAGTGCCTTACAGCAGCAGGTGTATGCTGTCCACTGTGGCAGGAATCAGCTGATTACTGGCTGTGACCACACATGCAACAGGTAAAGCTGAGAGGCATCTCGTCTACCTTGCAGAGCAGAAGGAAACATCTCTAATCAGGCTGTAGTGACACAAGAGGTCCAACTAATATCAGTAGGTTCTCTAATGTGGCGGCAGGTATTCCTCACCAGTCTCCTCCCACTGACTGTGACACGTGATCCCTCATTGACAAAAAAAGTCATTTTGTTCTTCAGTAATGTTACTGTTACCTACATTGAAAGACCACTCGTACGTCACTAGCTTGTTGAAAAAAGCTAAAGAAAACAAGCACTGAACTTTACCAAGATTAGAAAGGCAGCATAATGTTAAAGCACGCGTGAGCATTTTTGCATGTTCTTTCACCCATAATGTTAAAAGAAGTTGGTAAACGCCAGTATCAGTAAAACATATATTGTTGTGTATACAGTTTGGTTGCATTGTGTCAGTGTTTCAGATGGTGTGACGCTGACAGCTCTGTGTGGTGCCAGACCTACCTCAGCGGAAGGTTTTGGCAGTCGCTCCAGCACAAACTGGTGGTGGCAGAGTTCACAGTGACTACTGTTGGAGGTGGTGAGCCAGTGCTCCAGGCAGGCCTGGTGCACCACGGCCAGGCTACCAGAGCACTCACAGGGGGACAGCAGCTCCCCTGAGGTCATGTCTTCATGGCAAATCCTACAGACTGGCTCCTCGGCACACACACTGGTACACGAGGAACAACAGTCATGTCAGTGGACAATGGTCTGCACCTGTATGTACGTTTGTACACACTATACACACGCTCTCATCTCATTGAATAGAAACTGTTATGCAAGATGATCAGTCTATGAGGAGGCACAGGATAATGGAGATGTTAACTGACTGTATTACTATTCTAATTGATGTGTCTTTGTTCCACTTTGTGCCGTCACCATAGCCAAAATAGCATAGCCCTGAGAAATACAGGGTGTCCTCGAGTTACGACGGAGATCCGTACCTGAGAATGTGTCGCAACCAAATTTCGACGCAAGTCATTGTGCCATTGTGCATACATTGTGCCACTAGATGTCGCTATAACACCACCCAACAATAAGAGTTTACTATGGTGAATTGCCTTTTGTCACTGTAGGGGTTGATATCGCGAGTGTAATGAGCATTTTCTTTAGATTTCTGATATCAATCGTGTAGACCCTGTGTTGTGAATAAACCTACGGTATTGCCACGAGTAGCCTAGCTGTGCTGTGGAGGTGTTCGAGAGCCGGCAGGCGCGCTGAGAGACAGAGAGCGCTCACCAACTAGTTCCCGTGCGAAGTCTGTACATATTTACGGGGCAAACCGCTTAAGCCGAAACAAGGAAGTTCACGGGAGATGTGTCGTAACCATGAAAACAACGTAACTCGCGACCGTCGTAACTCGAGGAACCCCTGTAGCCTACATGGTGCAAAGAATTTATTAATGTGGAAATGTACAACACTCTGCAACAAACAGAAAGGAGCATAAACACATACAGAGATAACCCACACCAGTTTCTCTGCGGTAAGACAGGTTTATTTCCAATCCTCCTTTTCAAGCTGCCATCATAATCTACTGCTATTTAGTTTTACTCATGTACAGTAAATTCACTCGGATGATCTTGATCTACTTTCTGTGCTTTCTACTATCTAAATTCGATATCTTCTTTCCTTATTGACAGAAGATCATAACATTGTTAGCTAATTGTTTCATTTATAGGGCCAGCACACCCCCACAGGTGGTTGAACCGGAGGTCACTGGACTATTGCAGCATGCACAGTGATCTGTATGACTCTGCATGTGTGTGCATGTGTGCTGCAGTGCCTTACAGCAGCAGGTGTATGCTGTCCACTGTGGCAGGAATCAGCTGATTACTGGCTGTGACCACACATGCAACAGGTAAAGCTGAGAGGCATCTCGTCTACCTTGCAGAGCAGAAGGAAACATCTCTAATCAGGCTGTAGTGACACAAGAGGTCCAACTAATATCAGTAGGTTCTCTAATGTGGCGGCAGGTATTCCTCACCAGTCTCCTCCCACTGACTGTGACACGTGATCCCTCATTGACAAAAAAAGTCATTTCGTTCTTCAGTAACGTTACTGTTACCTACATTGAAAGTCCACTTTTAAAATGTGTTACTTTTCTTGTACTTTTTTGTTTCTTTTATAAGATAATAATAATAACATTCACCAGAGTGAAAGTTGTACGTCACTAGCTTGTTGAAAAAAGCTAAAGAAAACAAGCATTGAACTTTACCAAGATTAGAAAGGCAGCATAATGTTAAAGCACGCGTGAGCATTTTTGCATGTTCTTTCACCCATAATGTTAAAAGAGGTTGGTAAACTCCAGTATCAGTAAAACATATATTGTTGTGTATACAGTTTGGTTGCATTGTGTCAGTGTTTCAGATGGTGTGACGCTGACAGCTCTGTGTGGTGCCAGACCTACCTCAGCGGAAGGTTTTGGCAGTCGCTCCAGCACAAACTGGTGGTGGCAGAGTTCACAGTGACTACTGTTGGAGGTGGTGAGCCAGTGCTCCAGGCAGGCCTGGTGCACCACGGCCAGGCTACCAGAGCACTCACAGGGGGACAGCAGCTCCCCTGAGGTCATGTCTTCATGGCAAATCCTACAGACTGGCTCCTCGGCACACACACTGGTACACGAGGAACAACAGTCATGTCAGTGGACAATGGTCTGCACCTGTATGTACGTTTGTACACACTATACACACGCTCTGATCTCATTAAATAGAAACTGTTATGCAAGATGATCAGTCTATGAGGAGGCACAGGATAATGGAGATGTTTACTGACTGGATTACTATTCTAATTGATGTGTCTTTGTTCCACTTTGTGCCGTCACCATAGCCAAATGAGAAATACATGGAGCAAACAATTTATCAATGTGGAAATGTACAACAGTCTGCAACAAACAGAAAGGAGCATAAACACATACAGAGATAACCCACAACAGTTTCTCTGCGGTAAGACAGGTTTATTTCCAATCCTCCTTTTCAAGCTGCCATCATAATCTACTGCTATTTAGTTTTACTCATGTACAGTAAATTCACCCAGATGATCTTGATCTACTTTCTGTGCTTTCTACTGTAAAGAACGAACATGAAAAACGATCAACGTGGGTTAAAGTAAATTTTATATAATGTAAATTTTCTTTTCTAATAGAATTGTGTTAATGTGTTAATTAGTTAAAATGGCTATAAATTATTTACAGATTTTTTTTTAAATGTTCATATACCACACCTCATCCAGTCTTATTTATAAGTGATGGAAAAAAGAGAATGTTTTTGTGTTTCAAATATGAAATCAATACTCACTTTCACCCCACCACAGATTGTGGGAACTTTTACCTTTAAATAGGGTAGTGCAAGGAGGTGTTTCCACATAAATACCAAACAAAACAGAGCAAGCTGGCCCCCCACAAAATGAAATTCTGCTGAAACCATGCAGGATCACATAGTGTACCTTTAAGTATACACAACCACTGACAGCAGCAGTCAGAATCAGATTTACCTGTCAGAGGCTGCAGCACATTGCTCAGTGGGTATGTCTGTGTGGTACTGCACTGCATCTCCGCTGTAGCTGTGGAGTTCCCCCCCTACTCTAGATTCAGGTATTAACTTGACCTCACCCATGAGGCTTAACACCCATGGGCCAATGGTTCTTCTGCTGACATGTCCAGTATATAAAGGGCCATTCACTCATGTGAAGGACCTAACATCTGTAAGCATACAGGGGGGTAGGGGTGGGGGCAAGACAAGCATGTATGATTTCAAAAGCATTCTTCATTTGATCTGGCCTGTAATCATCATACACAAATACAAACAGAAAGGCTGGTGCTGCTTCTACCAAGACGTCTTCTTCCACTTTAATTAAATACAACTGGGGATACACAATATTGCTATAATTAATTTTCAGTAGTTCTGTTATCCTATCAATAGAATAGAATAGAATAGAATGACTTTCAGGTGAACCTAAAGAAAATTGAGATGCTACAGAGCCAGATAACAATTATACATACCAGACCTAAATGTATGAAGGGGCCACAAACACCAATCCTCATATACGTTGCTCTTTGCTGTAAAAGGACAATAGGAATTGCCATAATAATTCTGAATATAATAATACTAAATTGTTGTGCAGCAAACAGAGTCAGAGACCTGATTAAGAATATGTCACCTTCTCCTTTTAAAATTGTTGAGAAATAAAAAAGAAATTCCAGGCATTTAGATTTAAACTGTGCATCTGTGTTGTTGAATGCAACAGACTCAGCCATAAGCACTTGGCAACCCCTTCTTTCAAATTACATTTTACAGTTTAGTAAAATATAAATAAAATACAGAAGATTTGCATACAGTTGGCTCAGATTATCAAAAACTTCATCTATGAAATGATAGCAATATCTGCTCATCAGACATACAACACACATGACACATGCACCATGCACCGCAACACTGAGCAGCTGCAGATCAGTCAGTCACACATACAGTCGAGCTAAGCCAATAGACGTCTCACCAGACTTTGTACACAGTAACAGGTCCAGGTTGTACAGTAGTCTTACCCCCTGCGTGACGTCCACACGTCCTCTGTGAAGCTGGGATCAGTTATACAGGACAGGATATCGTTTCCCCCCCGTGTTTATCTGCGGGTTGGTGTGTGGAAGCGTCTCCTCCTAAAGCCTGCCAGCAGATTAGTGTGTCTGATGGATGGGAGAGAATAGTGTGTGGGATTAGGCTGAGGAGAAAGTATGGGCCACGTCAGACGAATGAGAATCACTTCAGAGTGAGTAACACCAAGCAGGAGCAGCACCTCACCATATCCCCCTTAATCCTGTTAGGGGCTGCTGGACAGGGGAGGCCTCTCTCTATGGCAATGTAGGCTGGTGCAGGCTGGAGCTGCGGCCATGGATGAGGAGGGATTGTTTGTGTTTTGTTTGGTTTGAAACAGGGAACTTTACAATAGTATTGTTGACATGGACATTAGTATAAAAACATAAATGTTCTCATTAAGAATATAGCTCTATTGCTGTTAATCGTTGATATTAATTGTTTTGATTTTATATGCTTCTATTTTTTTTAGCTCTTCCCAAAATATGACGAACTATTTAGCAAGACCTGCATTTTCAGACTTAACCTGTATACTCAACAGGGGTGAAGAGACTGTCACAAACACCTTTAACAGTATAAAACAGTATAAAAACCACAGAGAGCTCAGAGATTCCCTGTGAGGATGAACAGAGGTGTAACAGATGATGTCTCTGCAGAACAGTGACATAACAATGTGTGACAGTT
Organism: Trinectes maculatus; assembly: GCA_016785345.1. Taxonomy (NCBI): domain Eukaryota; kingdom Metazoa; phylum Chordata; class Actinopteri; order Pleuronectiformes; family Achiridae; genus Trinectes; species Trinectes maculatus. Next base: position 68,486 of record JAFBJQ010000328.1, on the reverse strand, counting down.
ATGGTTCTATTGATTGTTGTGATCCTCTTACTGCTATAACTTTGCACTTGTTTAATTTTGGTATGTACGTACAGTATACCAGCCTCAACTATGCTGAAAGGGTTCATATCCATCTGATGGGTTGCTGTTAGCTGCCAAGCTAAAATGACGGAGATCATTGTAAGTGTAAAATGTAAAATGAGTCAACAGTTTAAAAAAAAAACTGAATGAAAGTTTTACACGGCTTTGATTTGACCAGGTTCTACAAAGAAATCAGTCAACCCTTACCAGATACAAATTCAACACACTGAACTTGATTCTAAGTGAAATTAATTCTTTGGACATCAGATTCTAGTTTCTAAAAACTAAATTACACTCCAACTTTCCAGGTATTATTACTAAGTAGCAGAAAATGTATTGTTACCCTTTTCTTTAACTGAATCATGAATCAGTTCCTGTTATCATCATTATCTTATAACTAGTATTGTTGTAGCAGGAGAGTTCTTGTTCATTTTGTTGTATCGCACAATGCATAAGCAGCTACCAGGGAGGGAGCACATTTCCATTGTTTGAGTGTCCAGCATCATGAACTGGAGTAAAACATTGATTTAGGAATATAAATGCAGGCACAGAAAAGTTTCTTTGTGTGTCTTACTGTCTTAAGTGTTTTACTGGAAAAAAAAAAAGAAATTTTGTGCAGAATGATTATGGACACCAGTTACAGTGAAAATGATTTTAGGTCTTTGGGTTGTGTACACATGTTTCTACACAGAGTGTAGAAACTGTGTATGATGAGAATGATGCAGCTCTGCAGGCAGCTAAGGAGCCCATCAGTGTAGAGAGAAGTCCTCCAGAAAAATTACTCCTACTACTTTTTCAGTACCTCTCACTCTGTCTCGGTCCTTTTTAATCTTGTCTGGTATCCAGTCCCACACTGCTCCTGACAAAGGCCAGAGGGAATGCACATCTTTGGGAATTCCTTCCTGAGCAGACTGGGAGGGCGGATAATTCCTGTGACAGCAGCAGGACAGCAGTGCACAGAGCGCCAGACATGCTGGATAAAAACATGTCCACACAGCGCGTCATCACGCCATGCTGAAAGAAATCCACTTCCTGTCTTCTCTGTTGCTGATTCGGGGTGTGGGTCTGCTGAATGCTGCCTCTGGCTGCAGGTATGCATTGGCTGATGTTGTGTCTGGGTTTTAGTCAAGGTCTACTTGCAGTCAGTGAAACCTCGGTCCCCCTCCTCCGTTTTGCTTTGTTCCATGGGCCTGGGGCCCTTGCTAATCCTGTTCAGGGCAGGAGCAAGGGGCCACTCTCCAGTCTATCGATCTCTTGCTTCATCAGGTCCCCAAACAGCCTTTAAAAGATGTTAATCCAGCGTGTGCCTCAGTCTGGATCGATAGCAGACAAAAGCACCATAGGAGGCTGTCTGGACTTCAACTCACATATGTGCTTCATGCTTAACCTGTACAACCCCATCATGAAACCTACAACAGTAAATGTAAGGTGTAGGGTTGCTGTGATATTTAAGTGTTTACTGTTGTAGTGAACCGTCCTGGTTCATTCTGCTTTATGTGAAATCTGGTCATTATCATTGTGCTCCTACAGCACAAATAATCATACAGATGGATTAATATCAGATCACTGAAGAAAACAGTTTGTATGTATTCAGTCGGGATTCACTGCTGGGCAGCTACTGAGCAAACCACATAGCAGACACAGAACAATTAGCTCATTCAGCCAAGAAAGCTGTGATTACTGTTAGGATTTTATTTTTTAAGATTTTGTATTTTGTGCATGAAAGTTGGTAGTAGAGTAGGTTTAATATGTAGTTCAAATATGTAGCATTTTTGTAGTATATTTTGTAGTAGTAATGAAACCATTGATGTAGTTAAATTGGGTTCAGTGAAAAAACAAACTGAGTAGACAGGCAACAAATTCTTTCTCTGAAGCAAGATAGCAGAGGATGTTTGTCTTCATCACAGGATGAAATGAAGTCCTGCAGTGAGACAAATGGTTGAGCAGATGCTGCTGTTTGTGCTATAGGATGTTAACAACAAGAAGGAATATAAAATAACTATACACATACTTACAAAACATACTTAAATACATTTTTACATAATCACAGTTCTAGGTGAAGTTGCAGACATGGTGTTGTACATTTGACTATATTTTTATATTATATTTTTTATTACGTGAATACATATACTTATTTAGGATCACCATAGTTGTAGATGACAAATAATTCTAAAATTACCATTGGTGTAGTTGGTTTAATTGTAGTTTTAATTGAGTTTGTCTATAATAACAAAATATAAACTATTTATAAGTAAATGATATTAAATAAATAGCCATACATGAATACGTAAAAAGGCCAAAGGACAACGTCCTCATTGAAGACATAATCTAATCTGGTTGGAAGAAGAAAAGTGCCAAAGGGGCAGGGACCAGCTGAATTTACCAACGAGAGCTAAGTTTAAACCACGGCTCCTCTCAAACTTCAGACCAATGAGATTAGAGTTCTTTGTCTAGATGAGGTCCTCAACATTACACTGAAGTGTTGTTTCATAATAACTACAATGATGCGTTCTACCTCACTGAAAAAGGTTTTATACGTATAAATTCCAGAGTTATATGTTTGTTTGTTAATGTTTGAAGTTTTATCAAAATATTTGCTTTATGTTACAAGTCACGATTTACTGAAATGTAGAATTGTAGAAATTGAACAGGTAATAGAGATTAATTCATTCATTTTCTACCGCTGAGCGGAGCGGGACTCAATCCCAGCAGAGACCCTGGACAGCTTGTCACAGGGCCGGTAATATAGATACTGTGCATATGTTAATGTTTATATATCAATATTATATATAATATTATATATAAGTAAAAACAAACAGGTAAACAAAAAGAGCCCTGCCAATGCAAAAACCTCTACCCCTGAATTAAAGTCTTGATGTAATGACTTTAAAAGAAACTATTTCAAACTTTCATCATCTTTTTGTGGGAAAAATAACAGGTGAGAAAACAGACTGAAATCCTGTTGCCTTCAGACAGCTGGCCAGTCACTGTGTATGACTGATAGACTATCTGTTAAAGAAAAGTCACAATATAACTGTAAGGTGCAACACTGTTCAAAGATATTTAGACCTTAAAATATGACGTAGTACATTTAAGGAAAATTGCATTTTTGTTTAAACCTGTATCAAGTGTTTCTTCTCATGTCATACATATAAAACGAGTCAAGGTCTGAGCTAGTCAGACAGAGCTTGCCAGGCCTGTTTGATGTAAGGTAAGGGGTCACTGAGTGCCTTATCGGAGGGAGAAGACGATCCTCGTAGACCTTTCAAGGGTCTTTTTTAAAACCCAGATAAAGAGGACTGGCAAGTGGCTAAAGAGGGACAGTCCAAATAAGCCCTAGAAGTGAAAACCTGACAAGACACGGACTGCAATGCTTTATTCTCAGTTTATTCTCAAACCTAATGTTTGCATTATTTTGTCTGCCTTAATTATTTAGATATATGACTAAAAATATCCAAGTGTCATCCAGAGCCGGGTGGAGAGCACTACTGTCATCATCTAAAATATGTCTCGCCATTAAAGGAAAAGCCCATTAGCTCTCAAACGACTAATCACTGAAGAATGCTCTATCAGTCGGCACTATCAGCAGGTCCTCTGCTGAAGGAAGGGAGATGTCTCTTGGTTTTAAAATGGATCGTGAGAGAGAAGTGAGCTCGCCAAGTGACTCGCGTCAAGTGGACATCCTTATCTGTAAAAGATGGGATGGCTCTCCCTTGGCAATGGCTCCACCACTCTCAAAGCAGCCAGGCAGGACAGGCAAGCACTAAGACAGCAAAGCAGAAAGGACATCGAGCGAATAGGAGGGTAGGTACTCTGACTTTAACAAGAACTTTCTTTTTAAAAAACGAGAGTTAAGAGTTTTTAGAAATGAGAATGCACTGAAGAACAGAAGGGAGAGTCGAGTATGAAGTAAGACGGTGTGAGTGACACAATTTTCAGGTCTTCAGGACAGGAGTTCAAGTTGTCAATAAATCCAGTCGGGTAGGAGTTCCAGAGGAGAGGTGGATCAGTCCAGTGCAGACTGCTTTTCCCCAGCCAGCTTGTCCCTCCTCGAGGCAGCCATCAGACACAGGCCACCATGACGGAGTGGACCCTGTTGAAACGTCTCCTGGATGCTGTCCACCAGCATTCCACCATGATTGGTCGCCTGTGGCTCACTGTCATGGTCATCTTCCGGCTGCTCATTGTGGCTGTGGCAACTGAAGATGTGTACACCGACGAGCAGGAGATGTTCGTGTGCAACACCCTGCAGCCTGGATGCTCCACCGTCTGCTACGATGCCTTTGCTCCGATCTCACAACCTCGTTTCTGGGTGTTCCACATCATCAGTGTCTCCACGCCGTCCCTCTGCTTCATCATTTACACATGGCACAACTTGTCCAAGCAGCCCCACAACACCAACCAAAGGCCAGGACAAAGACTGGGAGACATCCAAGGGCAGGGAGGTCCACATGTTGGGCATGACAGTGGTCGGGAGTTGTATGATCAGAGCTGTGACTCAGACAGCTGCTCCATCCGCTCCCATAAGCATTTAGGCCACAGCCTGGCAGATGTGCTTGAGGGCATCACAACGCAAAGCATCCAGAGAGGAGATCAAATAAATGTAGTGTCCTTGACTCAGGCCCAAACTTCCTCCTTCAGGGAGGGGAGCTCCGAGGGTCATGTGGTCTCAGGAGGGGTTCTGTCCAAATGTTACATATTCCATGTGTGTTTACGTGCTATTCTGGAGGTGGGATTTGTCCTGGCTCAGTGGAAGCTGTTTGGCTTCCAGGTTCCTGTACATTTTCTTTGCACCTCGCCCCCCTGCAGCCAGCCGGTGGACTGCTATGTCTCCAGGCCCACAGAGAAGACCATCTTCTTGTGCTTCATGTTTTGTGTGGGGGTTTTCTGTATCCTTCTCAACCTGCTAGAGCTGAACCACCTGGGCTGGAAGAAAATCCGGCAAGTGGTAAAGCTAAGGGAGAGGACATCGTGGGGAGGTTGCTCAGGTATGAGGGAGGGTTATGAAACCTTTCCTCCAGAGAGTCCCTCTCTCACATCCTCGTTAGGCTTCCAAGATGTGACTAGTACCTCTTCGCTACCCACCTTGGACCTGGTGGTGGGTCACCAGCCAGACTGGACATGTACTGTGAACTGTGGCACTTTGAGGGAGCCTAAGGACGTCAGAGCAACGAGACCGGAGAAACCAAAGAGACAGGACTCCAATAAGGACGAAAGGTATCCTCTGAAGAGTAAGACGGAGATCAGAGGGCCTAAGCTGAGGAGCGCTCAGGTGTGGATATAGTCGACGAGGAAGGGGAAAACATGCTGCTGTCATTATTTGTGTAGAATCGTGGATCTTATTTTGAAATTCAAGAGGTCATAAGCAAAATTGGTAGCTCAAAGAAATGGTTGTTCTTTATTTTTCATGTTTAGATCTAATCTTAATCTATAGACCATGCTTTAAACAGGTCTACTTAAAGATGCTTATACTGTCTCTTTTCAGTATAGTGTAATATGGGTCACCAAAAACAGAAATTCTAGCCAGAGTTAATAAAACAATATCTGTTCTAAAACATTTTTCCACCATTAAAAAGATTTATGTTTGGTTTATGTTTATGTTTGGTGATAATTTGGGAGGTTCTCAGTCATCCAGGTCAGGGTATCTTCAGGAACTGTTTCTGTTTCAGAAGTTTCACCTCCTTCTGAAAATCAAAGAAGTCCCAAAGTCCCTTCTCAGAACAACTCCTGAAGTGGTTTAACTTTTTTATGTCACTGTAAATAGCCTAATACAATTATAACACTACATACTGACCAGATTCAGTCTGTCAACAGTGTCTGTCCTGTCTATTGCGCAGTCCCTCACACGCATCCTAAATTGGAGTCAACCAAATTGGACACATCACAGAAACACTATCTTAAAACCGATGCGGTAACTCATTCATTACAAAGGGAAATTGTGGACCTACCATAATTATCTAGACAATAAACTCTGGTTTGTATGCTGATGTTGGGTTAGTCTTAGAGCCAGTAATATTCAAATGTTTGATCAAATGTTTTTTGGATTTATATAGTAGTCGACACAGGTGTGTAATGTGTTGAGTCAGTAAACAGCAGAGTGTATAAATAATCCCTTCAGATAATGAACACCGATGACTCTTGATAAAGAAATCATGTTACCCCTTGTCACACATTGCACGTTTGTGGACAGGTTACAAATTTTCAGATTGTTAAACTGAAAAAGTTTCACAGGAATGAAGATGTAAAATTGTGTTGAATTAAATCACACAAAAAGAAAAGGGCATGAATTTCAGAAAGGTCCAATAAATATAATTCTGTACCTGCATCTCACGACTATTACATTACAAACATGTGGGTGGGTGTATTGTGTATTATCATATGCATTAACATGTAAATGTAAATGTAAATGTGTTATTCCCAAACCGTGGGCCTTAATCTGCACCAACACCAGTATCAGGGTTGAGACCGATCTGAGACCACAGGTCGGGACCTGGCTGCATTTTTACATACACACTGACACATTAGTGAGATCTGGATGAGTTTAAAGCCAGGGCTCCGCAGGTCAGTCATGTTTTTCAGCATCAACGTGGTAACTAAAGGAGTCTAATTATAAAAGAAAATTATAAAAGACAGCCACCTCAGTACAGTACACAAATGTACGTAGGTGTTGGGGGTTTAATATTTGCTTATCATTTATTTACACAATATATTTATCAATATATTCATTTACAACATCTATAAAACACCTTTTGCATAAATTATGCTACAAAAAGTATGCTACAAATAAAACATAGAACTGCAGAGGCATTTTTCTTTCATCTATAAGGTGGTTATACTGAACACTGAGGAGAGACCTCTGGGGACTCAATGGGCAAACAGAGGTACAGTGTTGATAGAGATCTTGGTTTAAGAGTCATTCATGCGGAAACTGCAACATAATAGTTTATGTTGTAGTCAGTCTTATTTCTAAGTCACTATCTTTGGAAATTGTGTTAGTGGAAGATTGTGCCGGTTGTGTTTTGTAACTATACAGTATATTTAAAATAATTTCTGAGCCGACCTGCCTCGTCAAACTCTGGAGATTGAATGCAGAGTCAAACCAGCTGATGACGATTTCTTTGTGCAGTGTTTTGTGACTGTGTTGCAGAGAGCACCGTGTGCTTTAAGAACTCCCCAGTGTCCAAAATTCATACGAACAATATTCAGAAATATATCATATAAAATAAGAACGTAGTTCAATGAGTCTATACTAGGATTTATGCCCAAACCTGAGTTTAGGTCATAAGCTAACTTTCATGAGGTCTTAACATAATAAGAACAATTTGAACAATGTGTGACCAAAACAAAAGCATTGTAATGTTGAGGTGGTGTGAAAATATGTTTGCTCTGATACAAGTGGTAAATCATTTCCACAGCAATAATTCCACCTCTAACAGAGCGGCATTTCATTTGCCCCTCCACTGAAACGTTCCCTGTGCATCCACTAATTCATCCTCTCTGCTTTGCTGTCTTTGAGCACTGATGCTTAAAGGTAAAGGCAAAAGCAGGAGTAGCACTAGAGTTTGTTATGCAGTTGTGAGGTGGGAGAACAAACTGAAACACAGGACTCTCGGAGATAGTCTAACACTTATGGGTGAACTAATAATCTGAACTTTGATCATGTTTTTTCTGTCATTTATAATCAATGCTAATGGCTGCAAATACAAACAGTTACAGGTGTAACAACTGCAAAAAGCCTTGTGGTTGCAGATGTAAATGTAACATACAGTAGTTGAAGAATTGACCATAGAATAACTCATAAATAACTAATAAACAGAGCAGTAGCTTTGGTGTTGACAATGACATCACTTTGTTGTTGTACTGATGGGACTTAATACTGTGGAAATGTAGATTATCCTGAATCTATCATCTACCAGGAAATATGAAAAACAAAAAAAGCAGACCTGCAGTAAAGTAGGTCTTTAGCACCCCCTTGCTGCTAGTGGGGGTGCTACAGGTGGCAGGAATGCACCTAGATGTTGGTTGCAGGTCTTTTATCAACACATGCCGTGATGGAATCCCCTAAATAAACAGCTTTATCACCATGGGCACACACTAAGGGCTGTCACCAGCTAAAAAGAGACCTGGGATGAGTCTCAGAAGCTTACAAGCTACAAGCAGCTACTTCCACACACTGTGTAAACATCTGATTTAAGATATCTTCAGATCGACATTACAATAACTAAGATCCTAGATTCATCATGGTTTACAAAGAACATCTGTGATAATACAAATCTAAGCGTCAACTACTCTGACTTCACGCATACTGTATATCTATTATGATAGTGATTTTTACCTTGTGAAAAACAAAGTGCAACACTGAATAAATTAAAACCAAAACGTTCTTAACAAAAAGGTGCATGTACATAAAAATATGTGGTAGGTAGCTTTTTTTTAGCAACACTTTTTTATGTTTTCAGTGTGATAAGGGCTTCATCGCTGTCTGACACAGAATGGGTGACTGTTTTTACACAATGTCTGCATGGAAACAGAAAGGGAAATGAAGGGACATTCAGAGAAATAGACTTAATTTCCACATTCTCTTCAAAATAAGAGCACAGCAGGCAAACAGGCAGGGTGATAATAAGACATGAACTGAATGGTACGGAGTTACGAAACAGAAGACACGCAGTGTCTGATTGAGAAGTAATATACATCACATTCTGTCTACTGTGATCTAAAGACACTGAGGCTGCGAGGTAGATGTGATCACTTAACTGACTGATCACTCACTCACTTACTGTAATGTACACAGAAGAATTAAAAACATTGTCTAATGCTGTACAGATTTAACATGTAGTCCATAACAATGTGATATTTCCATAATTGTAATTGTGTAACATTGTAGCTGCTGAGACCTGGGAACATAGTAACATCACTGCAACAAAGTCCGAGGTCAAGACACAGCTGTTTATCCAGAAGGTTATAAACAAGATGGCAGATTATTCCGATAATAATCCATATTATCCAGGTACAACTCAAAGCATTTAAATTAGGAAGTATGTTAAGTGTGATTGAGTTGACAACTGAAGAATGAACTGAAAATGGCCACCTGCATTTCAGGATATAAAACCCAAACAGTAAGTAAGAGGCTGCTATAACATATCACAAAGGGAAGTGCAGATAATTGTGATTATTCTCTCGGACTTCATTATTACAAGCACCAAATTTAACATTGATTTGACAAAGTGATGAGATAAAAATATGGTTTGCAGCGTTTAAACATGTCTAATTGTCTGTTCTGGTTTCTACATTGAAGCAAATGTTTACACCATATAAGAGAAAACAACTACAAAAACAAGAACTAAGCTTTGAGTGGATTTATCCTTGACCTGTGGCAAGTCCTTTCAAGGCATCATTAACAATGAAATCAGGCTTGTGTGTTGATGAAAACAAAAGACATTAGATTCTGATAAATAAACACCAAAATATAACACAAACTCAGTGGAATATAAGTCTTTTTTAAGGGCCTGTTTCCCCCTAATGAAAATAAGTTATATGTTATTACTTTCCTTCAATTTCTTTTGCTCAGTACTGTGAGCAATAAAAGTGAAATTGATTCAGTGTATATAGAAACCAAATACTGAACTTATCTACCTGTATGAAAGCAAAGAGTCAACTCTGTTGACACCAGTCTGATCGTTTAACCCCTGACTCATCTGAAGAAAAAAACTGTACTATAATTCTCTTCGCTTTTCTTTCATTTCATTTTTTATGTAATGCTTCAAACGTGACAACAAAATAAAAGTACATCATTAGATTGTTGTGGTCAAAAAATGCAGGGAGCAACGGCAGGCAGAGAGAAAACGTCTCTCAGGGCTGAATAGCAAAAGGTCCGACCAGGCAGTGCGTCACACTTAAAGTCATTGCTTTCATTTTTATACACATACATAGATATATGCTCTTAAGATGGTTGGGGACAGACCTGCTAGCTCTCTGAACAGATGTATCAGCTCCAGGCTGATTCCAACTCTGTATTTCAGGCCATGGATGTCAAGCTGTAGACAGATGGTGAGGAGACTTAGGGGAGTCTGCAGTGGACCACAGGTGCTGCCAGCGCTTCACTGAGGCAGAGGGACAATAACTTCGACGTAGTTGATGGGGAAGAAGCCAGATTCGCCACTGATCATGCCTTCGTACCAGTTCTCATCTATCTGGTTGGTGAGGATGATGATGTCACTCTCTTTAAAGCCCAACTCGCCCTCATTCTCCGGCTCAAAGTTGTAGATGGCACGACAGCACGGCTGGTCCAACACCTCGGACTCTGCACACACACAACAGAAGCAATAAATAACAATAAATATATAATAATCAATTGTACATATTTATAAGAAATGAATATATCATAATGATTTCTGTCATTGAGATAATTTAATAAACTTTATTAAAGTGATTAATATTGATAAATATCAAGTCTTTCAAAAATGCATGAAAAGCCAGATATCTCCTCAGAGTATGACTGTAAGCTCAGCTCATTTGTTTGAAGCAATTCAAACCAGCTGCTTTTTTGCTGACTGGATAATTGAAAATGAAGTTAACTTTATGCTGGTTCATGTTTTCAGGGCCAAAGCTGAGATATTACTCACGGTGAAGATTGCCATTGGTCGTTGGGCTCTCAGGCCATGACAGAGGACCAGTGGTTATATGATCAGCTGGATAAAATCCAAAGACAAATGGAGATGGTGTCGAGCATGTGACAAACTGCTGAGTACAAACTCAGTATAGGATGAAGACATATTCACTAGTTTAGAGCATTCAGCACACTTTTTTTTCAATTACAGCTTTGGGCAGGCAGTAGTTTTGGCTTTAGTGTTACTGGTGCTGCACCTATACTTAAACAACATGGCAACATGTGACAATACATCAAAAACAAAACACAGAAATGTAACTCGCTTGGTGTGGGTCAAAGACTGACTTAAGGGGGCTGAGGGCGTTTTCAGCAGTACGTCAGTATACACACACAACACACACACACACACACACACGCGCACGCACGCACACACACACACACACACACACACACACACACAAGCCTCACACGTAAGTAGGAATACCTACTTTTATCATTAAGTGTGTTGTTGATCTTGACATCTGTAAGGGACAACAGAAAACACAAGTGGAATACAAAGATAAGATAAGATAAGATAAGATAAGATAAGATAAGATAAGATAAGATAAGATAAGATAAGATAAGATAAGATGTACCACTGGATCTGAGTGACGAGGTGAAGGACAGGCCGTTGTGCTCACTGTTGTCCAGTGTCTCAATGGTGCTCCGAATGGACTTTGGTTTGAACTCTTTCTTAGGTCTGCTGCTGGCTGTGGATATCCTGATGGAAGGGCCAGAACATACTCTGTTACTATATCATGAATAAAAGCCGATATAAATGTTGAAAAAGAAAGAGCTTCGAAGAAAATACTGAAGGCAAACAAATTAAACAAATAAATTATAGTGAAATAGATTTAACAAAATTGACTTGAATTGAAAGTAACTGATTTTAATTTATATTTATTTTCACATATGTACATATGCATATACTGTATAAACACATATAGTACCACAACCAGTGGAATACTCTGTGTGAGAAGAAGCAGAAGCTGAATACGACTGCAGAGTAATTACAACAACAGGTCAGTCTTCTCACCTCTTCTGCAGCTTTTCACTAAGCTCCTCTAGGATCTCACTGGACTGCCTGTGGTACACCACGGCCGCCTCAATCAGTGACGATAGCTGACTCACCTGCTCCACCTATTGACCAGCACACACAAACACACTCCCAGTAACTTCATACATACTAAAATGTATGGTGTGAGGATGAATAATCAGGGCTCACATATCATCAAAATGAATATGACAAACGTCTGTGACGGGAAAGCTTTACATTATGTATACAATGTACAAGGAAGTTATCTAGTCATCTTTTTTTTACAGATGGCAAGACACTAATGATGTGACATTTCACATCCTGATTCACTTCATGCTCCCTTGTGGTTTATGCTGTATGTGGACATTCCATCTGGTCTTACATCATTCTCCAGAAAGTTGAACATGCTCCTTTCAGCCAGCTCTTTGCTCTCTTCAAACTTCTCCACAGCTTGTCTGATCTCCTCATCTGGGATTTTACCCCGACGCTTCTTCTTATAGTCAAAGTCTAACCGACGGCCCTCCAGCTTCTTCAGGTGGTGCTGCCGGCACAAACAGGAATGTTTCAACATGTCATTTACTCTTGTGTATTTTACAGTGTGGCCTGTACATTGATACTTTACAGACTGACATAACAATATGAACTTGCATATCCTGCACATCAGTTTTCATTGTGCTTGTCACCAAATGCAGCAATGAAGTTTTCTTTTACGACTGACAATACGTTAATGACTGTCTAACTCAACACTTACTGATGACTCATGAAGTATGAATCCATTTCCCCCTGTAAACCTAAGCTATTTAGCAGCACGCTGACTAATGACTTGGTGGCTGATATTTTTTTCAGAGTCAGTAACCCCTCTCAGTCTGTCTACTCTGCTCATCAAAATGTCATTCTACTTGTGTTACAGGGAGAGATGACAGGGTACTGTACCGTGATCTCTCTAAGGTCCTTGTCCTGTAGATTCTGCAGGGGGTCAATAAAGTTCTGTTTGACATTTATGTCCAGTGAGTCCTTCACATCAGCCATCTGTCTCATAGCTTCACCTATATCCACCAAAGCACATCCTACAACACAAAAAGACAAACCACAGCTTTTCTGTTAATGTGTGCTCTTGTCTTCTGCAGTGGACATTAACAAATAGAATCACCTGAATTCATCCACCTGCTGACTACACCTTTACATGAATAACATTATACAGGCTATTAATGTTTGTTTTTTTTGACTTAGCAGGATTGCATGTGGAATCTGTTAAATACAAGATCTACCTTACTATTTCATGTAATCTACTGGACGTTGTCATTTGGTGCCAAACACATAAATTAGATTGAATCTTACTGAACTGAACTGAATACTCTTCTATCATATCTATCAGTACCTCTCTGTAGCTACAAGAGAACAAATCATACCAAACACAGAGTCCTCTCCCAGTTCATGACCGTAGCGCAGCATGCAGTCTCCCAACAGGCCTTCAGTCTGAGGGTAACCAGTGGTCTTTACCTGGCCCCGGATCTTTGACACTGTGTTCAGCATGTTAAGTTTGGCTCGAGAGGCTATGAAGAAAAAACATACAATACATTACAATGAAGTTCTATTAATGTAGTAAGTATAAAAGGGATGTTAATATAATCATCCAAAAACTACAATACAATCAATCAATGTTTTTTTTTTTTTACCTGGATTGGGCTGGAGGTACTCTGTTGTTTTGGACAAGAGGTCAAACACTGACTTGTTGGTCACCTCGATTTTCTATTACAAGAGACAAAAAAGTTATTTATTTTATTTATTTACTATCTACCTACCACAATTAAGATAATGTGTACAATGATTACTATCATTTACATTTGAGAATGTAAAAATATTTATAAATAACAGTAAGTAGACTACTGAAAATGTTTCATTCTTAATTGACAAACATCATTATATTTATTTATTAACAATATTATAACAATATTTTTTAAATATATTATTATTATTATTATAAGTACCGTAAATTCCGGACTATAAGCCGCTACTTTTTTCCCACACTTTGAACACTGCGGCCTATAATACGGTGCGGCTAATACATGTTTTTTTCATGTTAGCAGGATTGCATGTGGAATCTGTTAAATACAAGATCTACCTTACTATTTCATGTAATCTACTGGACGTTGTCATTTGGTGCCAAACACATAAATTAGATTGAATCTTACTGAACTGAACTGAATACTCTTCTATCATATCTATCAGTACCTCTCTGCAGCTACAAGAGAACAAATCATACCAAACACAGAGTCCTCTCCCAGTTCATGACCGTAGCGCAGCATGCAGTCTCCCAACAGGCCTTCAGTCTGAGGGTAACCAGTGGTCTTTACCTGGCCCCGGATCTTTGACACTGTGTTCAGCATGTTAAGTTTGGCTCGAGAGGCTATGAAGAAAAAACATACAATACATTACAATGAAGTTCTATTAATGTAGTAAGTATAAAAGGGATGTTAATATAATCATCCAAAAACTACAATACAATCAATCAATGTTTTTTTTTTTTTACCTGGATTGGGCTGGAGGTACTCTGTTGTTTTGGACAAGAGGTCAAACACTGACTTGTTGGTCACCTCGATTTTCTATTACAAGAGACAAAAAAGTTATTTATTTTATTTATTTACTATCTACCTACCACAATTAAGATAATGTGTACAATGATTACTATCATTTATATTTGAGAATGTAAAAATATTTATAAATAACAGTAAGTAGACTACTGAAAATGTTTCTTCTTAATTGACAAACATCATTATATTTATTTATTAACAATATTATAACAATATTTTTTAATGAATTATTATTATTATTATTGTTATAAGTAACATAAGACAAAATGTTTGTGTTATTGTGATGATACATTTAAACCCTAATATGCATAAGTACTTTTACTTGAAATAAATAATTACACAAAATAAAGACGGGATATTGCAACCATTTACTAAGGTGACGAATAAAACTGCTATTCTGTAGTTATTTGTATGTAATTACCAAAATACCCCATGAAGTGCAGAGCTGACATGAATGGAACTTACCCGCTCCATCTCCATGAAGTCCTCATCAAGCTTTGTCCCCTCTGCCCCACTGATCTTTTCACTGAGTAGCTGCATAGAGAGCAGAGAGAACAACTGAGTTTAGAAGGAGATTTTTTAAAGTGTCACTTGGTGAATGGTATTTCTGCAGTTTACAATCAAAAATGAGAATATATTTTCCAACCTGGTGTTACTTTCCACTCTTTGTTAATTTTTTAAATACTGCATTCCACACACACAGTCAAATTTTAAGTCTGTATTTAAGAGCAGACTTAAGAGCAGTTCCTCTTTGACAAAGCTTATAGTTAGGGCTGGTCGAGGTCCATCTTTGATCAGCTCTTAGTTATGCTGCCATAGGCCTCGACCACGTGTCAAACTCACGGCCCGTTAATGAATTATTTTTGGCCCGCATGATAATATCTAATTACTATTCGAGCTGGCCTGCCGGTATGTTACACGCACCATAATACTACAAGTCCCACAATGCACTGCCAATGCGTTGGCAAGTCAATCACTGGCCTGATCATGAAACAAGCTCTGGAGCTGCAGGACCTGGATTCAGCACCGCACTCAACACACCATTACAACCATTGTTGTAATGTTGTGTTGTATTGTGCTGTAGATGCACACCACCTTTACAGTCATGCATAGCCTCTGTGATACAGTTCACACTTTAATTTATAATTCTGCTGATCATGTGTGACCTAACATGGCTGATCTGAAGAATGAAAATGGCACAGCCCCATAATATGTTTTGGTTGAACTATAGGCCTCAATATCACAGACAACCAATTGTGTGAGTACTTTTACTTTTCATACTGCACTTAAAAGCAAGTACTTACTTACTTGTACTTACGTACAATTGTTCAGGCAGCACTTCTACTTTTACTTGAGTACATATTTTGCTGGTTATCTGTACTTTTACTTAAGTACTGAGCTTCAGTACTTCCTCCACCACTGCACATACTTTAGCACATGTCCAGAACAGCTCTTGTTCTTGTGATGTTTTTTAACCTGGAAAGCAAAAGCAGTCCAACAACCACCTGGAATGTGTGCATGTACAAGAGAGGACAACTGAGTGATAAAAATGATTTATTTTGCTGAATAAATAATGAAATAAAAAAATGAACGGCGTGGATGCAAGCTTTTTTTTTTCTTAATCCACTGCTAAGTTGTTCATCATATACAATGGATCGATTCCAATAATTTTAACTTTATCAATAACCTTACCAGGTGTATCATAAATATGAAATGACTCATATCAGTATTGGGGACAAAAAATAGACTTGGACATTCCTACATTAATACTGCTTGTCAAATTCTCAAATTCTATGATGTGTTTTTTTCAGTAGTTCTACAGATGATCCTTTATTTCACTCTCAATGAGAAGTGAGTCTTTCACATCAAAAGTGTTTGTGGGACAACTCTCAATTTGGCCAAATGTGTCAACCATGTTAATATAGAAACATATTGAATAATATTTTTCAAGTAACTCAAAATGTCAAGAAGCACCAATTCACTACCAGACCAACATCATAGTAAAAGTGGACAATTCCATTTGGTTTGGAGTCTTACATAATGAAATGATTGTTGCTAGAGGGTCACAACAATATACTTTAAAAGAAACTAATGTTGATGATTTTGTTTCAGCAAAGACAGATACAGTAATCTTTTTCTACATCAACCCCTGCGTACAGGTTCTGGTCCAGGTACCTCATACACATAATGGTGTATGTAGTTCAGGTTGGTTTTACTACACAGGGACATTCACAATCAACAATATTAAACCTATTGAGTTTGCATGGTTTTAAAATGTGTGCCAGACAGTGGAATGGGACTGCACTGGGACAGACCATTCCCTGACAGACTTGAGAAGGATTACAATTCTGAGCAAATACTGTAAATTGTGCACTAATACTTGCCCTAGATTTAGGGCAGTTGGCCAAAAGAAAAAAAGAAAGAAAGAAAGAAAGAAAGAAAGAAAGAAAGAAAGAAAGAAAGAAAGAAAGAAAGAAAGAAAGAAAGATTTTGATTACAGGTCAGTCATTGACCCCTATCATTTCCTCCAAATATATGGGGAATACCAGTATCAACATCCACAACTCACTGTTATGCATTCCAGTTGATACTTTCATATGCAGTATTGAAAAGTTTGATGAACACTTCACAAAATCTGCCCTGAAAATGCTTTGTGGCCACGCTAATGCAAACAGTTATGAGCGTTATAAGCTTTTAAGGGCGCGCATCCCTGTTGCATGCAGGGTTTCCCGCAGACCAGGTAGCAATTTGTGACAGTGTGAGCTTGGCCAGGGGCGTGGTAAGCAGCAGCTTCGACTCAGCTAGAGGGAATATTAGTCCGAGTGTACCTGCACACCACTGGAATGTCTGCGCGCTTCCCTCTCTCGCTACCTCTCTGTCAATCTATGGCACTTGGAGTTGAATGTGTTGAGTTGAATTTTCTTTGCCAAAATATCAGATCACACCCCATAAACTACCAATTTAGATCTTATCCTTAGTCTCTGAATTGAGCTTATGTGACAGATTGTTACAATTCATTGATCTGGTAAATTGTTGGTTTTTATTACTAAACTTCTTCCATAACAGATTCCATTACAGATGATTACGTTCAGGCAATATACATAAGCACATATGGTATTTGAGAGGAGATTTGCTGTAAGAAAGTCAGTGTCACAGCACTGTGGGGGGGTACTTACATTCCAAATAAATTTACCACTGATGCAATATAGAAATAAAACATCACCCAAGCCAAAATTTCAACAGTTAAGAAGTACAAGCACAGGGTATTGATTAAGCTAACAACTACTGATCCTGTGACACTTGATGTCTATACAGCTCAGTAGACAAACGTTTGTGTCCAAGACTCCACTGTAAAAGCTATGTAAAAAAAGCGGTGTAGGAGAGTTGTCAGGACCAAGTGGGTCAGAGCCTGGATAAAATTAGCAGGTGAAGAGTAAAAATGAGCCAGTCCTGTCTGGCTGCCAGAGCCTTTCTGGGTCAGTGGAATTGTGCTGAGTGGAAGGTACCAACACACATTTTTATGGGCCTGCTACAAAGTGACACACAAAGTGAGATTACTAGTCTGAAACCAATGTAGATGAATTAGCAATAGCTATTGTATCTATCTGAGCGCACACTGGTGTGTTGGTACAATGAGATTTGGTCAGCCACACCGTGCACCGCCATCTTAAGGCTATCAAAAATGACTGAAAGTGTTCTTTCTTAAAACCTGGCAAATATGCCATTAGAGTATCAATCTACCAAGGACAAACCAACTTGGCAATTAAAGGGATGAACCATATAACACACAGATTATCTGAACGCATTCTAAATGCAATGGTTTGATGAACGTCCAACCATGGGCTTAGATCATTAAATACAAATCAGCCATCAATATTATGTGAACATACCTTCTGTGAAGTTGATGTGTTGGAAGCAGAAAGAATGAGCAAGTAGGAGCAGAAGAAAAAAGAGGGAGTGAACCAAAGACGGGGTCATGGGCAGCAAAGGTTCAATGATGCTGTCCAGGTACACTATGGACAGGTGACCAACTTTCAGCCAAGCAATCATTCACATTCAAACCTGTGGTCAATTTAAAGTCTCCAATTAACCTAATCCCTAGTCTGCATGTCTTTGGACAGTGAAAGCCAGAGGATATACATACACACACACACACACACACGCACACACAGGGAGAACCTGCAAACTCCATGCAGTTGAACTGGGAACCTTCTGGCTAACTAGACCAAAGTGCCACCATAGCTTCATATTATCCTTAGGTTAATGGCAAAATACATACATATCAAATTCTAAGGGCAATGAACAACACTGTTCGTGTGTTGCTGCACATTTCATTGTGTGTGTTGCTGTGCAGACACTGCATTTCTGTTGTAGCTTTTTCAGTTGTGTTTTGTCTTTTGCAGTTGTGTTGTTACCACTGATGCCTTTGTGTGAGTTGTCTTGCAATGGTTGGTTAGTGTGTAGTTTCTGATACCATTAAACGTTCCCCAAATCAGATCACCAAACCAGATGTATGCAGACACCAAGAGTCTAAAATCAGTTCCATTCACTGCTATATAATTCTCTGCCAGTAGGTGGCTGCAGTGTGGTTCGATTGGCATATTACTTTGTCAGTAATTGTGTTTAGGTTCTACAAAGCATAAGACTGATTTCTGCAGTTTTTTTTTCAACAGTGTACCATTTGGCCCGATTTCCCTTCATCTTGTTGTGTAATTTGCACTCTGGTATTGCCCAAGAATGCTTTGCTGTGTATGTATGGAGTATGATACATTACGGAGCATAGGTAGTAAACTGAGGTTGCACTTGCATCAGTTACTCTGTGTTGCATCAGCATCTCTAGCTGGAATGTGTGGTTCAGCCTGTCACACACCAGTGATGTCAAACTCTGGATCTTGTGCATTATGTCCGTAAACCGGGCAAATCATACAATGAGAGACACTATAGGAGGTGAAGAAAAAGAATGCAGAGGGTCATGAGAATGTCTGTCAGTCGCTGTCAGTGTCAAAGGTCACGCTCTCTGATACGCTTCTCACATTTAGGAAAGTGACAATGAGTCACACTACACTCGAGTAAACAGCTGTTTCCTTGCAAAACAATGAGGAACCTCTGGAGGTGGTAATTCACCGGCCAGCACACGTACACAGGAATTCAGTTGTTGTGAGTGTCTTTGTGTGCGCTCACCCATATTGTTTGAATGTGTTAGTCAAAGGAGCACACTCCGGAGAGGAAGAGGAGGGGACAGATTGGAACTAACTCTTTTAATACAATTAGGGATAGCAGATGATATGGAACCATACAAACCTTTCAGAATGTGTTTTTAATTCTTTTTTTGATTTTAAGGAGACTCCAAAGAACAAAAATATCAAACATGCATTTCAAGCAAACAAACACAGAAAAAGCTGACGACTCGGCTGAGCTTGGCTATGCAGCTGGTGGTGGTGTATGGGAAACAAAACTGCAGCCAGCTACAGACTCCAACTTGAGATTATGATTCAGCAATATAGGTCAGTGTAAGAAGGATGTATGTTATGACCCTGCTTTATAGGATTAGTCTCACTACTGTAACAATCTAAACCTATTTTATCCAATGTTAATGTCGTGTTATGGGACATGATTTTTATTTTTCAATGTGTGTTATGCACTGCATGTGTTTATAAAACACTACAGACATCGCAAAAACAGTACAATAACAAAATTACAGCAAATCAGAAGATACAACTCCACACACTCCAGAGTGTCAAAACCACCAAATGAAAGCACAATCTCTTTCCTTGGGCATTACACATGTGAAAATTAGCACTGTGCCTTTCAACACATCAAATCAGCAGATTCTCTGATTCTGTTATTTACAAATCAACAAATTATAAATCAAGTGTGTGTGTGTTTGTGTGTGTGTATGTGTGTGTAGTGGGTACTTTGAAGTGTTGAAACTTTCGTCTTCAGTTCCATTGTGTGCACAAAGGAAGAGACAGCATTGTATTGTTCATGTTTCCCTTTCGGCCTTTCAGGCAGATGAACCTTACTGTAACCCATAAATCTTTGCTCTGTTTCATGGATATGAAGCTGCAAAAAAGTGACAACATGGAAAGTTTAGTCTAGTTTTCTCTTGTAAATCATTAGGGTTTACATATAATCACAGCATGAGATGATATGGTTGATCCAGCTCTCTTTACAAGTGGAAGGATACTTTATTTACAGCTGGTATTAAAATGTGTTTTTCATGTCTGGAATCAGACAAACCGAATGCGTAAAACGTACAGTACATGACTAAACACACAAGAATCACTGAGAACTATTCAGATTGGACAAACATATAAAAGTACTGTATTAAATGTGCTGTCAATCCAGACACAAAAAGTATTTGGGCAGAAATTATAATGGCATGCTACTGATCCAAGCCAGCAGGTAGAAGCTGTTAGGCAGTAAACACAAAGCATTGCTCTCCTCTGTTCAAAAACCTATTGGTGAAGTTTTTACTTGATTGTTTTTTCTTAACTCTACTGTCCAGAGTATCAGACTCTGTTTAATGCTACCCTGAAGCTAATGTCCTCAAATGATAAATCACCACTATAAAAGTTTTCAATTAATGCTTTATCAGTGACATCAGCAGTATTTCTTTTTGAATATGATGACCTCCCAAATGACTCTAGGAGGTAGATAATGGATGGATGGATGCTGTGTCGAACAAATTCAGATATAACACGCGATATGTCGAGTGCTTAGAAAAAATTCTAAATTAAAAATGCAAAAAATTATAAAATGAAATGTTTTTCCTTTTCCCATGAGAGCCTGTTTCGGCATATCACATTTAGAACAAACAACATTAGCTGATCCGCATCACCACAAAGCTGCACATAATGATGATGAGCTGCTGAAATGTTAATGATCTGAAGAGCTGCCTGCCGGACCACCAGGCAACTGTGGCTCAATCCCTCCCTCACCCTCACCCTCATTAATCATTGATGGATTCTTTTCACAAAGGTGTTGGCTATGTCTCTGCCTGGTAGCATTCTAGCATCTGTTTCTTTTACAGGGTGAGAGTACACAGACAATGATGATAACATGTTGTTACTTCCAAACAAAGCCATCTGATAAAAGTGACTGCACGTGACAGCACACCCAGACCTGTGGGCATAAGCCAGTGATGACATTACACTCCAACGCTTAAAGAGAAAAGACTTTTAACATGTTGTTATTGTGCTGCTAAACCTCAGCCTCTTGTGCATGTTAAATCACTGGTCGTGGTATTGCTGCTATAGCTTCTTAAACAGTCAATGGTATTGACAATGTGCTTCTGGAAGTCACAGTGGAGTAGGAGATATTGGCTATCTACAGGTTGTTATGACACGACAACTATGTCAGTTATTAATCATAAAATCCCTCAGATGGTGGGCTCCACCTGTACAAATGACTATGATCTTTGCACTTTAGACCAATAAGTGGCTACAACAACAGTAAAAAAACAAACAAAAAAAAACCCCAGTGTTATCAGGTGTACAGGGTGTTCAAAAAATCCATCCCCACTGTACTGCAATGAGACTCACTGCTGCTTCCCACTTTGCACAATGACTGAAAACATCAGTTAGTGTTGCACAGTCAGAGAAATATATGAAAAGATACGATTTTAGCAATCTTAAGTATTTGTCAGTTACTTCTCACAAGCCTGAATGTTGCTTATGGGATAACGTTGTGTGAGTTAGGCCCTTTGTCAAGTCAGCCCACACTCTCGCTCTCTCTCTCTCCCTCACACACACACACACACACACACACACACACACACACACACGCCAACGTTAATTTATTTAACCTGACCTGGTTGTGTGTTCCACTACCTCCCTCTGACCCTTCTCCAATAATTATGGAAAATGATTCAGATATGTTTAAATAATAAATAGTCATGTTATTTAACTGGTCACCACAGTCCAGCTTCCTCTTCAGGAAACAGGTGAAATACCAAACAATATTTTGACATATAGTACATGAGACACATCTAGTGCTAGAAACAGATCTATTATTAGCAGGAGGACAAGGTCTTTACACTCTCTCACCATGTTTAATGTAAATGATTAGAATTCTCTGCATTGTTTTACACCACAAACGATGACTCTTAATGACTGCTGACTACAGAGAGATCAAACAGGTAGCTGAGAAACAACATGTAGAGTGAATAAAAAGAAGCGAGAGTGAACAACATCCCCATGTCTGAGACATCCATGTTATCTCATGAAACTAACTCTGAAATACAATGGACCATTACACTGTGTGCAAATCATGGAGGGATGACATGCGTCATTAACAGCGCAGAGCAGACACACTCACAAACAGGAAATGGCAGGTTGGCATTTAGCTCATTTACACAGGAATAATTTCATAATTAATCAGATAAATGATGACGTCACACTCTTCACAAGACCAGATACCCAATATGAGAATCCCTCTATATTGTGAGGGGACAAAAGTCATACTTTTAATTGTACGCAATATCTCATGCTCTACCTTTCGTTTGAAAAATAATGGCGTGTGCATTTCAGTAAAAAAAGCAGACTTTTTAGAAATATACAACAAATATACAATGCATCAATGGATGCATCACGAGTGACATCAAGCTGTATGCCAGGAATGAGCAAGAAATCAGCTTACTAATCGACACCACAAGGATCTACAGCAGTGATACAGGCATGTCATTCTGACTAGACAAATGTGGTCAGATGGCATCCAAAAGAGGAAAGATGGTCACAATTACACCAGAAGGTAGAATAGATGCTCAGGGCAGCTACAAATACCAACAGACAAATGGTAATCACACAGAGGCTGCAAGGAAGTCAACTACATATTAACTCCTCTGCAGAGTCTGTCAAGTCCTGAAAAGTCAGCTGAATGGCAGGAACAATATCCAAGCTATTAACATGTACGTACTACCAGTCATCATATACCCAACCAGTATCATAAACTGGAGGAGATATCAAGACATGAAAGCTCCCCTCACTATAGACTGTACCTGAATCATTGGAAAGTTTCTTTCCATGTTTAAAAGGGTGTCATTGTTCAGTCATTTAAATCTACTCCTACAGCCCTTTATGTCCCATCTTTAATCAGCATCATACACTACTGATATTTCAGAAAGGTGCCCCCTTACAGAAATACTATACCATTTTGCATTTGAACTTACTGTTATTATTTTTAACCCATAAATTTAACTCAACTCATCTGACTCAAAACAAGCAAGTCGATCATCCAACTACCCTATACATGGTTACCATGGCAATAGCTAGTGCAATTTAATTTAACTACAGGTTAAGAGTTAAGGTCCCGTGAACCAAACATTCAAACATTCACAATACTTTACAGATGATGCTTCATTTACTCAGCAGCACACTGCTGACTGGATGACCAATTATTTAAAAGAAAAAAAAACACAGACAGACCGGAAATAGCCAGACCTGTGTCAGCAAGCTGCAAAACAGACAGGCCTGAGATAGACAGACGGGTTTAACATTGATCTGCATAAATGAGCCAGTGTTGAAATTGATAGCTGCACAGTAGCATAACTAGAGTATAAATAAATAACATTTTCACAGAAAAGATGAGACGAGATCCCTAAATTACACTCAGTAATAAACAGTATATAATGGACAACAAAGGTGTCGTATCTTCACATAATGCCCCAAACCCTAACTCAGTCCTGGTTTAGAGGAATCCTCTATGTACCATAGTCAAATCCATCAGCAGGAAACATGGTCTATAATGGAACACCTAACAGGAAACTCCACTCTGATCCTATTATTTTCCACCTGAAAATCTGGTGTTGGCTCACTCATTTAAGTGTTAGACAGTGTTTCACAGTTTTATATGTGTGTGTGTATATATATGTGTGTGTATATATATATATATATATGTCATGTCTTGTCTCTGCTCTGGTATAATTTCCTGTTTTATTTTGAAACCATACCCTCCTCACATTAGGTCACTTCCCACTTCCCTTCAGGTGTTTCCCATTGTTCTGATTGTCATCACCGCCTTGATTGTTTCCACCTGTTTCCCTTCCTCAGTTTGTTAAATAGTCTGTGTTTCCCTTTGTCTTGTGCCAGTGGGAAATAATCTGTTCTAATGGTTGTTTCTATGAATATCATTAAAATATATTGCTGGATTATGAGATTAAAGCTAAGTACAGGTGCATGAATTAGAATAAAACGTGAAACTCTTATTTATCACAGATTTATGACACACAAGGTGACATATTTCAAGCCTTTATTTGCTATAATTTAGACAATTATGACTTACAGATCATGAAAAACAAAAATAATGTATCTTAGAAAAAGTGCATATTGTGAAAATGCTCAATATTGCTGACTCATGGTTAATGAAGCTATGATATATGAGAGTATCACTTTTTGAATTGAATGACTGAAATGAATGGACATTCTAATGCACTGAGATGCACCTGTACAGCCTGTGTTGTACCTTAAAGTTTCAGTGTGCTGGAGCCATTGAAAGTTAGTGATCTGACCTGTAAACAGGTCTTGCATAACAAATTTCAACAGATCCACCGATGACGTGATATCTCAACAGATCATAATGAGCTATGCACACTGGCTACATTTTCTGATTACCTACACATTGTATTTAGAGATTTGTATAGTGAGTAGTCAAAACTGTCGCTTGTTACTTGTTAGGGACAAGAAGGACCAGGTCAAATATTCGACACATTACTGAAGCGGTGCGATTTTTGACGTCAATAATAAAGCCGAAACATCCACAGGTGCTCGGTATGCAGGAGGCACTCTTGAAATAAAGCAAACCAACGAATGAGTGTTTGCGTAAATGCGAAAAAACTTTAGATTTTCAAATATCTACAACAGAGTCTGGTGTGACGCTGTCTCTGTGCATCATTAACTTAACGGGATGGAATGCTAACGTGATAATAAAAGGCGTAACATGCCTCGTCAGCGTAAATAAACCTGGAACACAAGACGTCACAGTTATGAGTAAGTTTCGTACATTTCCGATCAGTGAAAACTGGTCCCCTTTACCGTTAGCTGCAATATGGTCCAGTCCAATCAATTGTTGTTATGACGCGGTAATAACAGGCGTCTCCATACCTGACTGGCTTTGTGGAACTGTTTCTTCAGCCCGGCCACAGACATCGTGTCACAAGTCACGTGTCACCTCAGGACAAAATGTTCCGTCAAAAAACTGAATACAACTCGAAGCAGCGATACGTTATGGAGGAGCCTGCCGAGTCCACAACACTGACTGCACTCATCCGTCAAGACCAAGACCGCACTCGACCTGAGCCGAGACAAGCTAACATGGCTAACGCCGGAAATACTTCTGATAAACATAAAAGGGTCATTTGATTTAATTTGAGCAGATTTCACTGTGTAACTACAACCCATTAATATATATACGTGGTGGGCCTTTGAACATTTTTTTCTACATTTTTGTTATATTTTTAGCAGATACTCAATTTGTATACATCTTTGTTCCGTTATGTCTGTATCATTTTAGGATTAACAACAAGCAATTCCGCTTTTATTTTTGAAGCAAAAACCGGAAATGTAAATGACTGATGTTCGCTTAATCTTTCGAGTGGCGGAGGAGGAGAGGGTTTCCTGAATCGCAGAGATGTCGCCACTTCTCAAAGCCCATTGGCTGACAACTGCTCGTGCGGAGGAAATCGTGGGGGGGAGGGGGGCGGGTGGTTTCAAAAGCGTCCGAACATCCTGACAAACAGTTTACTGCGAAGGCCATATTAGGCGACACCTGTCGGTAATAAAAATATTGTTCCGTTTATCTTTTGGGAAAGTTGACGTCTTAAAGCCATAACACTAAATAAGCAACAATATTAAATTATCCTTGTTATGGGAATTTTGTATTTGTGCATATCTGACCTGCTCTCATTCTAATTTGCTATGAACACTCTGTTGATAAGACCTGCCAATGTTCAAAGATGTTTCTTTTTATCATATCTGAAGTCCTTTAACTAACCTTGTGCCAGGGACAAGAGTTCCTGTCCCAATTATAGAGATGTATGTGTGTGTGTGTGTCAGCTATCTTAGTAACGCCCAGGTCCAGAAGTGCAGAAAAGACAGGTCAAACAGACCCATACTTTGAGTCTTCCTTTGTAACTTCCACGGTGTTGTTGCTTTGTGAACGCTCCTTCTTGCAAGAATTAAACTATACTCTAAATTTTGGACGTTGTCTCCATTGCCTCTGTCTGCCTATCATTCAGACACTAAAATATTTTGACAATCCTTTTCTGTATATGATCATTGATCATTAAATCAGTAATATGCATTGATGAGACATGGATGTCATGTGGGCAGAAAGAAGCCAGAGGTATCCCCTGACAAGTCTATGGCAACATAACGAAGAGCTGATCTCAGATGGACCTCAACTAGTCCTAAAGTTCCATTCGCAGTTCAGCCACGGCTTTCATGAGACTGTCAGAGTCGACATGGTGTCCTTGTGTCTGTGTGGGTTCTCTCCTGGGACTCCTGCTCCACTCACAGTCCAAGGACATGCATACTGGGAGTTAGTTAATATAATGACCATGAGCGTGAATGGTTGTTTGTCTCTATACATTCTCTGCAACCTTCAGTGTTCTCTCAAATGAATTTCCACTGCAAGCGCAAAGTGACAAATAAGGTTCATCTAACACACAGCTACCTTTAGTGTTGGTAGGAACAATATGTTGAATGTACAGTACGTATTAGCAAAACCTGATTTAAGCAATCAGCATTAAACTCAAAATCTCAAAAACGAATTTTAATGAATTCCTGCAGTGTTTTACAGATGATTTTGTCACAGTGGTAAATAATAAAAATAAAAATACTATTAAAAATAACAAGTAAATATAATATGGTTATATGTGACAGAGTTTGATTTGAGGGAGGAATTGTTATCTTTTCGTTCCATGAACAGTAACGATTTGTTTGTGCAAGGGCATCATCATCATCATTACTACCATTAGTCATCAAATGCCTCACCAAACAGAACCATTGCATTAGAAATGGGTGTGCGATATGTGTGTTTGGTAATTCTGTATGGCCTTAAAAAATGGTTTTATCAACGTTTAAATGACTGTGGCACATGGTCTGGCACACTTTATCAAGTGCTTTCCCTGTATCTTACATTATTCATTACCGACGATTATCCCTAAAGGCTCCCCATCTGATACACAAACTACCCCTCATTTGCAGGGATGCAAGGAGTACACAGATGTGTCAGATGTTAATCTACTTCACAATACTGTACACTTAACATCACCCTGCTGGATCCTGTAGTCCATGTGTTTTACAGTTCAACCTGTTGTGCTTGAATATACAGTAAGTAGTAAAGGTTTTGAGCTACATTTGTGTCTTTACTATATCATATTTTTTAAAATTCGTTTTAGAATATGAAGCCAAATAAAAGCTTAAATTTAATATTTTTTTGCACATTTTTTTCATTATATATTTCAATATATATTCTGATCTACTACATATTGTTAAATGTCACAGTACATATTCAAAAGACATTGTCGGTTGACCAGGATCAACATTTTATCTAATAAATATACACAGTGATGAGGAGCAGGCTTGGTTGAGATAGAAACCTCATGAGAGGCTTGTGACTGTTTTTCTCCACCGTTAGAGGGCAGTGCAGGCCTGCAGAAGGGCACACATTGGCGTTTGTAGAAGTTATGACTTCCATCAGCAGAGGGCAGACTAGTAGCACTTGCCATCCCTGTACGAGTCGGCCTTCTGTGGTTCATTGGTAGCATTATAAGATTTTAATCAGTGTGAATATTGTTATTGCCCAGACCTGAGCTACCATCAAGCTTGGGAACATGAGGTTATTGGTCTATAACCGGATTGGCCGAAAAAAATTGTCAGCGGTGCCGCCATCTGTCCGATGCCGTCCACCACCTTGGGTCCTTGAGAAAGGCCCTTAACCCCTGAATTTGCTCCCTGGGCACTTCTAGCAGGGGGGCAGCCCACTGCTCCGCATGTGCATGTGCACACTATGTACTCATGTTCTGTACTCAAAAAAAAAGTCTAATGTTTGTGTGGAATGCAGTGAACTAACTTCCCAATCTTGGGATCAATAAAGTATGTTTCTTCTCTTTCTTCTCTTCTCTTCTACTTATAGTAGATTACAGTACTATATTAGTAGTAGATTTTTCCAGCAACAACCTCTATGCATATAGCCTCCGTAATGGTGAGCATGCTTATTATGCACACTATTTGCGATACAGTTGACACTGCAATTTATAATTAATAATGAATTAATCAAGTTATGATTGATAATATGATGCTGATACTTGCCTATAGCATGGGAGCTTCAGCCAGCATTAGGGACATCTGTGATACAATTTGCACTGTAATTTATCATTCTCCAGATTATAATAATGCTAACGCTAACGCTAGCTTGCGCTAACATACGCAATGCCTGTGACACATTTCACACTGTAATTTATAATTCTGCTGATTATAATAGCTTAGCTAGCTTGTGCTAGCTCATACTATCTCAGGCCAGCATTAGGGACATCTCTGATACAGTTTGCACTAGAATTTATAATTCTGCTGTTTACAATAACTTAGCTAGCTCGCGCTAGGAATAGTAATGCCTCTGACACATTTTACACTGTAATTTATAATTCTGCTGACTATAATAACTCATGCTAGCATTAGGGTCATCTGTGATAGAGTGTGCACTGTAATTTATTATTCTGTTGATGATAATGACTTAGCAAGCTCGCATTAGCATTAGTACAGGGGGTCCTCGAGTTACGACGGATGTCCGTTCCTGAGAATGTGTCGTAACCGAATTTCGATGTAAGTCGGAACATACATTCATATGTAAGGTAGATACTAAGTTGCCACTAGATGTTGCTATAACACCACGCTAAAATAAGAGTTTACTGTGGTGAATTGCCTTTTGTCCCTCTTGACACACCGTAGGGTCGCGAGTGTAATGAGCATTTCCTTTAGATTTCTGATATCAACCTTGTAGACCCTGTGTTGTGAATAAACCTACGGTATTGCCACGATCCCGAACCCATCTGTGTCCGTGTGCATCTCCTTACCGGCTGCCGCTGCACCCCCGCCAGCCGTCCATTTCACATAAGTAAACACAACGCAGAGTAGCCTAGCTGTGGAAGTGTTGGAGATCCGGCACCAACTAGTTCCCGTGCGAAGTCTGTATGTATTTACGAGGCAAACCGCTTAAGCCAAAACAAGGAAGTTCATGGGAGATGTGTCGTAACCACGAAAACGTCGTATCTCGAGACCGTCGTAACACGAGGACCCCCTGTAATGCCTGTGACACATTTCACACTGTAATTTATAATTCTGCTGACTATAATAACGTAGCTAGCTTGCGCTAGCTCATGCTAGCGCATGCTAGCTCATGCTAGTGTTATGGACATCTCTGATACAGTTTGCACTGCAATTTATAATTCTGCTGATAATGTTAACTTAGCTAGCTTCCGCTAGCTTGCGCTAGCATTAGGGACATCTGTGATAGAGTGTGCACTGTAATTTCTCATTCTGCTAATTATAACAACTTAGCCAGCTAGCGGTAGCATTAGCATGCTGCCAGGGGATGAGACTGTGTCCAACACAGATAAGACCCGCTACTGCATATAACAATGCACAGTAATATAATAACACAGCAGATCTTCAGCTGTCTTTAGCTCATGTTTACTGTTTGTTCAGCAGAATTTCGCTGCATTTTCAGCACACCTTTCAGCATTCACACGCATTTCCTGCAGGAAATGCACTTTATCTAGTTTGTACACAGATGCGTGATACTGAGTAAAGGCTTGACGGTGTTGGTCTGTTTGTAAGGTTTTAGGAGATCACATATAACATACACTTACATAAGGGAGTAATATCTTTATATTGGATGGTGTAGATTTTTAAGGGCAAGACACATTTGAACACACAAGTTAAACAAACACATAATGTTCAGAAGAAATGTCTGAATTGTAAATCTGAAGCTTTTACTGAAACCTGTCTCCTTGCTCCTCCTGCCCCCTCTCACTTTCCTCCACTCTTACTCTCCTCCACCTCCACCTCCTCTGCCTCCCTGGGTCTACGGAGTTCTTGGAAGAACAAAAGTCATCTGCTGTCCATCTGGCGTCCCAAGCACCTGTGGACAATCTATTTTGTCCCCCTCCCACCAACCGTTGCCTTACCCTTACTCAACCCCTTTGGCTGGGTTGGCCCTCAGCTCAGTCCTAGGACCTAGAGGTGGGATCCGGTGTCAGTGCCCCAGAAAGACCCCTCTCTCTGGAACATGTGGCGGGATCAGCCACAGTGTTGTTCAGAGGGCTCAGTTTCACTGTTTGGGATTCTCACAGTAATGTGCACATAGCCAGTGCCTTCCTAGGAGCTTGCTCATAACAAATCTGTCTTACTGGGCAGGCAGGAACCATGATGTACAACCACAAAAAGCATAAGAACGGTACTTTTATAGTTTGGGTCATCATGGTTTAATCACCACACACTAAATAATAAAATGTTTCTTGTTATAAATCGATTCAGGCTTCAGTGTTCAAGATTTAATAAAACAAAATGAATGTGCCTTCTTTGGTCCGTGGTCAAAATCAGTCTTTCCTAAATGTTGATGGTTTATTTCAGCTGAACGTTACAGGACAGGAGCCGTGCAACTTAAAAAAAAATAGCCCTTAAGATGCAAGTTGTTCCGGATACAGATACAGCGCTGTGGGGGAAGATGAGCAAGTGCACCGCCTCTCTGGATCAACCGGGTTCTCAGCTGAATATTGTCGCCTACATACAGCACACAGGAGGGACTGAAATAATCCATGGTGCCCTCAGTGAGTGGTACTAGATTTCTACAACGTGCCAGAGAAAGGATGGAGGCCACTCATCAGAACTGGATTTTTCAGCTTCTAAGTGATGAGGAACAGCTCTGCAGGTTTGTTAATGTACGGTAAATGTGATGGGTGGATTGAATTGTTGAGTTATGCAAGGCTTTCAGCCCTCTGTAATAGTGCAATACTTTGGCATGTTGCATAACAGATTTGTCCTCCTCGCTTTTTTAGTGTTGGCCCAGCAGTACTTCCACTGTCCCTGGTCCATTTCCATTCATGCCCTTTCACTTTGCATAGCAGCATTACAGTGATTAATTCACCTCTTCAGTGACTGAGAGCTTTGTTCAAGTCGTGTAGTGTGTGCCATTTTAAGCCGATGCTAATTTAAATAACTGCCACATGTGATTACAACCTCAGTGTCTTTCATTTTAATATGGCAAAATAGAAGATCAAAAAAAAAATCAAAATATGATGAAAACACAGTAAGGAATAAATATTACTGCCAGTGTGTCAGCATGTTTGTTTTAGTGTCTCTAGCTGCATTTGTGTGTGATCTAGTCTGGTCAGTGTAGCAGGTTGTGATCAACCTGAGGCTGACCTGAACCAGTTATTTCATGGACGACACAATACCTCCTGTCCTGATGCTCTTACCCAGTACACTACAATTGATATTCTTGGTATCGATACTCATTATCAGCGAGTACCCAAACAAAGTACTTGTTCTTGGTCTGGTTTAAAGGTATTGGGACACGTCTTAAAATATTGATATATTTAAATGTAGATCCAATAAACCATGAAATGGCAAATTTGATGGTAAGTTTTCTCCGAACAAGAATCAACATTCTCATTCATTTAAAAAAGTACTCCAACTAACAACAGAAGCATTTTTTTACTTGTTCAGTTTTCTTGGCACTATGTCTGTTTTAGTCCTTTTCAGTCATAGAGTAACTGTTTCTAGGATAAAACATTGTTGATTATTTGAAATGTCTACTTCAGAAATATTAAAGAAATAATGCCCGGGCAAGTAAAAAGTGGCTCAGCCTTGTTAATCTGCCGAACACTTTTATAAGGCCTCAGTTAGCCTGGATCAAATGGCAGAGTTGTTGTTATGAACAGTACAACATCAGTATTACACTTCCATTCTTTGCTTCCATCACAGTGATGTTCAACACATACATACTGTGTGCCTGCGTGCAGTATGAATATTTATGAACATATTGATATACCCACTTTATATGAAGGCTCATTTTGCTTCTGGTGCTTTGTGCGCACTGGGCAGCGAGGTGGTGCAGAGCCTCTCATCAGAAAGGAGGAGTTTGCGTGTTCTTCTTGTTTTGTCTCCTTGACCTGATTAAATAAAGGTTAAATTAAAAAAAAAAACATTGACTGTGTGGGTTCTCTCTGGATTCTCTGGCATGTCCAGAGACATGCATATTGGGGGGTTAGGTCAACTGGAGACGTGAACATGAACGTAGATGGTTGTTTGTCTCTTCATGTTGCCCTCTGATGGCAGGCGACCTGTCCAGGATGTACCCAAAGCCGGCTGGGGATGGTCTGCTAATGGGAGATAATGGATGGATGGATTATGAACATAATGACTGTGCTCATTTTCAATGTGCAGACGATTCAATAGAATGAGACTTGCAAACATATGGCTTTTTATTTAATTCAAATGAATACTGAAACATTAAATCAAAGGAACCGTGAACACCTATCAGCACGGGTGGATCTTTGCTTTTTTTTTTTAACAAATCCAAAAAAACATGTTCTTAATTCTGGCCCATTCATTTAAATACAGACTGATAAAATATGCAGAGTACAGAGCAAAACCAGAACAGTAAACCATGGTGAAATAATCATACATGTACAAACACAATGTTTTTGTTCATTAAGTTTTTAAAAAAGAAAAACATGTAATATTAATGGTGAACTTGACCTATTTTATACAGTATATTTTCTGGTTTCTTTCAAATAACAAATTATTCTATTAACAGAATATACATTTGAAGATAAAGATTTGTCTCACCAGTTCTTTTAGGGTGTGATCTCATGTGAGGCCATTATTTAACATTGATCTTTTTTCTATCATTACATCTCAGTGTCTGACTTATTCATAGTACACGCTTCAGGTCTCCAAACGTAGCATTACTTCTTGCTTCTTGTCCGTCAGGAAACCAAGATAATACAAGAAAAAATGTCTTAATCAAGTCTAACCCCATGAGCAGATTCATTTTATCCTTACAAATCAACTGTTTGGCTAAGTTTGTGGATTTTATTTTTTCCAACAGAGCCGCTGTCTGAATACTGCTATTAACTGCAAAGTAAATGAGAGAGGACTGGCTGGGCTCTGGTAATACTGCATACCCCTCACACAATATGGAGGAGTTCCTGTACACACGTGTGGCATAGAAAATCTTTGGTAAACATTAGCAGAATGCAAGAAACCAGACAGACAGATCAACACCATACAATAACTTACTGGTCTAGGTCACAACACAACAGCTTTTAAACAAAGACATTTTGACAACCATTGTCCAGATGAATAAAATGTCAGATGTAGAAGTTACCTCACTACTGAGTTTGGAATGAATGCAGAATGCACAGCTTTGGTCATCTGACAACAAAAACACCAGAAGAAAATCACTTTCATGGTACAGTGTCATGATTCAGATCACTTGGACAACACAAACATTTCCGGTCATACAAATTCATGTTTTTAGGGTCTAAATTGGACTGTAAGACAAAACAATACAGGAGATCGATATTGCATGATAACAAAAGATTGACACTTAAAATGAATTTTCTCACAGGTTTATCTTTAAGTTGTTCTTTATACAATATATTGACATGTAAACAGAGACAGATGTGATGGTGTATCAACTTTCCTTTAGCCAATAAAGCCAGTCATTTCAAAGATGTGTATAAGTTGCACAATTGAAAACCTGATTGTACTTTCTCTCCATTTTCACAACAAAATAGACTATAAAACAGACTTTTAAAAAAGTGCTAATTTGTGTCATTTGTGTCACACACACAAAGATAACAACAATAACAAGAGGACAAATAGGATCAAATCAGTCATGTTCATAGTCATGATCTCAAATCCCTACTCCTGGTCCATTGTGGCACCTGAGCTAACAGCTAGGTTCCTGTGGAGGTTTGGGTTCTGGCTGTGCCTGTTTCTGCTTCTCACAGAGGAGAAGGACGTATCACAGCCAGGGACTTTACACTTGTGAAGCAGTCGTAAATGGACAGTTTTGTAATGGGCTCTGAATGTACCCTTGTTGCTGTAGATCTTTTGGCAGATATGGCAGGTTATGGGAGATCCAACCCCACCTCCTTGTCCTCCCTGTCCAGCCACAATCGTGCCAAGGGTCCTCTCTCCTCCCAGTGCCAACTCGTTGCCCCCAGGCCTTCCCATTCCAATCCCGTCGCAGCTTTCATCACTGTCCTCCATGGGGAGCATCTCCTCACCCTCCTCAGCTCCGTCCCCTTCCTCACTGGCGGCTCCATCTGAGTCCCAGGAAGACTGTGCACTGCTGCTGCCATGAGGTGGGCCAGAGGAGGTGCTCAGGTCAAGGACTGCCCCATCCTCCCCACTCCCACCACTCTCTCCTCTTCCTAATCCCTCTGTCTCCCCTAAGGGCAATGTCTCAGCACCGTCTGATGCAGTGGACATTTTGCTCATAGGGAAGACCAGACCCATGCGGTTGTGTCCTCGGAAAATGACAGAGGTGTGGCTGGTTGGGTCTCGATGGAGTAGCTCTCTCTCACACTGGTCTAGGCTATAGTCCAGGCCGACAGAATCTCTATCTCTACAGTAGGATGAGGGCATGTAGAGTGTGCTTGCTGGGCTGAGTGATTCTTTGGTCAGTAGCTTGTGGTGCAGGTTCAAATTTGCACTGTGCCTGCAAGGTAAAAAAAAGTGTTCTTTAGAAAAATATAAATAGTATAAACGAGGCAAATGGCTTTTATCCAGTATATCTTAAAATACCACAACTCAATTCATGTTCATGTTCTGAGGCCCTGTCCAAGCCAAAACGGACAAGCCAAGGATGTCTTTACACAATGTATGTCAATATGTATGCCCAAAGCTAACACAACAATGCTTTATCACATAGATTTGTTTGTATTACAATGGATGTCCAGCCATGTGCAGAGTATTCGTTATTCAGTATTGACATGAAAACGTTTGCTCTCACCTGTCCCGGCTCCTGCGGGAGGGAAAGGCAGCGTTGCAGCCATCCACTGTACACATGTGCATCTCCTTCAGATGGACATTTTGGTAGTGCATCTTGACACCGTAGGGGTTTTTAAAGGTCTTTCTGCAGATTTCACAGTGGTGTGGCAGGTCGGCATCGGGTTCAAAGTGAGACGACCCTGAGTTATAGTCATTGTCATCGACGCACGAGTCAGATCCCTCCTTGTTCTTGTGTATGAGCTGGAGGGTTCTCCCATTTGTTAGTCTGTGCTCACCTTCGTCCCATTTGAGCTCAGACATTTTGTCCCCTGCGTGTTCCGGGTCCAGCCTTTCTTCATTGCCACTGAGCTCCTGACAGAGTACGCTGTTGTCACAGTGGTTCTCCCTCAGTCTGTTGTCAAAGGGGGAAGATATGCAAGTGATAACATCTGTTTCATGTTGCCCTGGCCCATCATCTCTGTCAATCCTCTCGGTCATTTCTCGAACTAAAGTTTGGTCCAGCAGATGTTTGGGGCTGCCATCCTCCTTCTCTTCACCAATGTAAGAACCTCTCACCTCCTTCTCCTGCCCACCTGGCCTGGCACACATATGCCCCTCTGCTCGACTGCTGACATACTCGTCCTGGTCCCTGCCCTGTAAAGGAATGCCCTCGTCAGAGCCGCTCCCATTATCTAACTGCTCTTCTCGTTCCACTGACTCCTTCTCTATCTTTATTGGCATGCTCGACTTCCGTGACTTTTTCTTTGGTACAGGATCTGTAAAGCATGGTTCAGGAGCTGTGATGGGTTTGACTGGTACAGAGGAGGACAACAGAGGAAGGGAGGGTAGTGTTCCTGGGGTATTGGCAAGCTCTGCTGGAGTTACTAGGCTGCGGTAGAAAGGCAGAACCGGCTGCACTGTTTTTAAGTTGGGAAAGAGGATGCCACTCTGGCCCATACTGGGGAATGAGCTGCTATGGAGCTTAGAGCCAGTGTCCACATGACTCACCATGTAGCTGGACATTGATCTATGGTTTTCTGTAGAGCAGACAGGGATGGGAGTTTCATATTCAGGCCTCTTTTCTCCTTGAGAGTTTTCATCAGCAGAGATGCTGCCCCGCAGGTCTTTGTCCCGGTTGTTGCGATTCATGGGCATGTGTAGCCGTGGGTTTGGGTTAGCACTATGGCGATTGCGACTGCGCAGTGAGCTGAACACCATGTTGCAGCCCTCGATTGTACACTTGTGCTTAATCTTCAGGTGCACTGCATTGTAGTGGATTTTCAGAGTCCCTTTATCATAAAATGTCTTCTCACAGGCGTTACAAAATACACGACCTTTCTTCAAACAGCTGCCACCACCACTTCCTGATACCCCTCCACCACTGCTCCCGTTCCTGTCCAAAGAGCGCAATTTGCCCTCGGGTGACATCTGCGTAACATCAGAGCTCATTGAAGGTGTGCAGGGTGTGGAGGGTCCATCGGAGTAGTTGTCACTGGTGGAGATATCCTCTGTCTCAATCTTTGTAGTTGTGGAGAAGCCGTCAATTGGCTTATCTCCGCTTCGATCGAAATCAGCTGTGAAGGAGACAGAGCTGGAGCATAGCAGGCTACTCTCTAGAGGTCGAGTGAGAGAGAGGGGGCTGTCCTTCCCCAAACCGTCCCGGCCTGGATCATCTTGTCTTTGACTCTGCTGCTCGACTGACCCGCAGCATGGCTGCTGGTGCTGTGGCTGCTGGTGCTGCTGCATTGTCCCTGTTGGTGAACCCAGAAATGGCGCGGGAACAGATCCTAACAACTGGAATGGCAGCATGAATGCCATGCTGTTAATAAAGTTCTCAAAGTGGTGCATGCTGCTGCTGCTTAACTTATCAACTTTGGATGTAGAGAGTTTGGCGACTGTGCGCGGCGTGTTGCGCTCGATGAAGGTGCGGATGTCGGAGTTGGTGCGGGTGCTAGGTACTAACACCGCCTGGCCCTCCTTGTCCTGAAGAGCCATCAGCTCCACTATTGACTTAGTCTCACCAAAACGCAGGAACTGCTGCAGCGTGGCAATCTCCTCCTCAAACGTCATGATGGCCCAGCGGTCGAGCACTTTCCCAGCAATGTCCTACAGAGAGGGCAGGGAGAAAGAGAGCAACAGCCATGTATTGAAAGAGGGAGAGGGCAAGGATAGGAATGGTTGAAAAGTAGCAGGGAAGTGATACAAAGAAAGAGAGAGAGCAATTTCATCATTAGTATTAGAAGTGTCTATTGGGTAGCTCATACATATTCACAGTGTAGGCTGGATGACACATGCTATAACACAGACTGGCAGGGCAGCTGAATAAAGGAATTACGCTGAGTGGTAATAAAAGCAGACACTGCAGAACCCCGAGAACCCTTATTACACAAACACTCAGTGTTTCATCTCGCAGGTCATTTCTCTTCATTTAAATCATGAGGGCTTAGCCACAGTGGATCAGCAGAGGCAGAAAGCGAATACACACACACACACACACACACATCTGAGTTAGAACATGCAAACTAGCAGACCTTTACACTCATACACACTCCCAAAGGTGGCAAAAATAAATATGTAAACATGAACATACCCCACACATATAGACATACAAGTAATGGAGGGGTGATCAGAAGGCAGCGCACATTGCTCAAGCTGGTCCTCTCTCCCTTAAACCAGTTGCAATCACATGTGAGTTCAGATGTCTTTGAAAGTGAGGGGCGGCTTCATGCCATAACCATGATTAATATTTCATCACAGAGCATTCACTGGATGCCTGTCGAGGATTCTGACTCTACGTTTGCCATTAGTAGAGCTCACGCGAGTTAAACGCAATCTAACTTGAATACTTGATGATGTACTAATCGAAGTGAGAGCTCATGCTGACATAGTGCCTGAAGCCCAGGACTCAGCAGGCTTTTTCTCTGGCTTGAGACAAAATCTGCAGCAAAAGACGTAATATTTACAATTCTACCTCGAGAAGTTTGATGTTCTTCTCAAGGAGGTGGCACCACAGCGACAAGCAGGTCACTACATCAAATCCTGACAGTCTACTGTTTCCTGACTCCTCTTCACCCCAGTCTCCCTCTTTTTTCTCAGGAATTCTCTCTGTTGTTCCTATCATATTCTCGCACCCCTTCATACAGTCGGTAAGAGAAATTCATATAGTACAATATAATACAGCTATTTAGGTTTCCACGTGATTGTACCGCCACTAAGAAAATAATAAAACTAAATCCTTTAAAGGCATTTTGATGTTTAAACAAATAATTTGGCATTGTCGAAAACAGTTTGCTTTACAAGACTGAAATGAGATCAATCATATGTCTGCATGTCAGATGTGGTTTGCCTAAAAATTGTTGTTCCAGGTAAGATCTGACAGCTGTTGCTCACCTGGAGCACATATCCCCGGATGTAGTCCTGCAGTGTCCAGTCCAGAGCGTTGAGGATCTGGATGACCTCCTCTTGCTTGAGGACAGAGAAGAGGCGGTCCAGGAGGATCTTCAGGCGGATGGGGATGGCCTGGGTGCCGTACAGCATCAGGCTGCAGATGTCAAACACCACATTGGAGTGCACAATCTCCACCTGGCTGCTCTGGTACATGTGGTGCACTTTTAGCTTGCTCAGCGCTTGAATAAATACACATCGACAGTGATTGGATTAGATGATAGGAAAGAATGATGTCTGTGCTAACACAGAGAATACACAGCAAAAACAAGACGGTGTATGTAGTTAAGATATACGACAGTACCCTGGTAATACTACCTCAGGAATGACACTCCATTCACGCTCCACAGAGGCATAATGAGAGAGAGTGTGAGTGAGCGTGAGGGCTATATGATTTCTTTTTAGGACCACCGCCCCCCCCACCCAACCCCCGACAAACACACTCACTTTTTTGAGAAACATAAAGTATAAACTTATTGAATCCGATGATGTTTTAGACTTTATGGAGTTTTGGGAAAACGTTTGGCAGTAAACCCAAAGACGTGATGTTACTCTGACTTCAGCCATTTGAGTATGTGAAAGACAGAAAATGCAGTGGGTCAACTCTGACGTCCTGTAACTTAGCCCAACAGCAGCCAGTCATATAGAAGACAATTAAATGATGTTCCTTACATTAGTGTGCTTAACAAGATGCAAGATGCGACATCATGCTGTGAGTTCTTACCATGTGCTACCCAGCCATGTTTGCAGTTTTCACACTGTCGTCTTTTTAGCTTCCCAGGCTTGAAGCTATCACAGTTACAATTCACCAAAGTGCAGCAGATAGCCTGTTAAAATGAAGAGAATAGGAACATTACATCTTCATACACCTGAAAATGCCTTTTATTTCACCAGTCAAAGTTCCCTAATTCATCAGATGCAGAAAAAAACATTATAAACACAAAATATAAATATACTGTATAGTCTTTTTTTTTTTTGCTCCAATACCAAAATCTACCTAGTGATAATACTGATTGAATTATTACTTATCCAAGAAAGTGTATTTTTATCGATTTACATTTCATAAAATACTAATACTAATACTAATACTACTACTACTACTACTACTACTACTACTACTACTAATAATAATAATAATAATAATAATAATGAATACTGTAAACATCTCATCTCATTTTGGTCACATTTTACCAAACATAATAATAATAATGACTTTGATTTATATAGTGCCTTTCAAGGGACCCAAGGTCGCGTTACACTAGACAAAGAACACACAAATAAACAAGCAGAACACAAGACTCCACAGACAACATGAGGGGATCACTGATTGAAAGCCATGTTGAACAGGTGAGTTTTGAGGGTGGTTTTGTAAATGTCCAGAGACGGGGTGTTGCATATATCAGGGGGGAGAGAGTTCGGGGGGAGAGAGTTCGCTCCCCAAAGTCGGGAGCGAGGAATGGAGAGCAGACCGGAGTCAGTGGAGCGCAGTCCAGGATGAGATGAAGGAGGTCAGACAGGTACTGGGGGGCCAGGCCATGGAGGGACTTGTAGGTGAGGAGTAGGATTTTGTATTTATTACATCTGCCACTTTCTGTGGTTTAGTTGGAAAATCTAAAGTAGTGTGAGCTGCTGGTGGAGAGGTGTGTTGCTGAGAAAGCTGCGCTGAAGTTTTGTTATGGCAAAGGACAATTATTAACACACGAGTCTTCAGAAACATTATTAGACAATTTATAAAAACACAGGTTTAATATTTGGTCGGATTTCTATACAACATTTCCTTGACTGTGCAGTCCAGATAAAGCATTTGAGTGTGTATGTGGTTGTAACGCTATTAAACTGAAACGTGTACAAACGTCAAGTTTTTTTACAGAATGGAACAAAAAGAAAAAGCACAATTGCCTAAAATGATTTTGCTTTTGCCATTGCCCTTATTATCTTCTGTTTTTAGATTTACACCTATTTCATTAGAGTGTGTGTGTGCGTGTGTGTATGTGTGTGTGTGTGTGTTTTATTAATTAGTGTGTGTATGAGTGTGTATCACTGCAGGATCACTCTACTCCAGAGTAAAAAGAGATCTCAGACACACCAAGACCACCAGAACCACCTCAATCAATCAGTGCACACACACACACACACACACACACACACACACACACACGCACACACACACACACACACACAGGTCAGAGTACTGATGCTTTCTATTTTCAGAACAAACATACAGAAAAGCATCGTGGGTGGACTGACAGACAGACTGACATTCAGACAGACAGACAGACAGACAGAGGGAGAGGGAGAGAGAGAGACTTGTGAAAGTGAGACATGCAGCGCAGGAATAAGTCAGGCTTAGCTGCTGACTTGGCAGCGAGCATGTGGAGAAGACTCCATTGGTACTGAGACACTAAAATGACCCTGCTTCCCCTCGTGCTGCCTACAGACACAAAATACGAATCCTTCACACACCAGGAACGGAGGGAAAAGCATCATCAGATTTATGATCAAAGCCAGTGTTGTTAGTGCTACGTGCTGGAAACCTTGGAGTGGCTGCTCTACGGCCCCTCTCTCCCTCTGCATCTATAATGCATGATCAGTGAGGGCTGAGCGGCTCGATGAGCGCCATGCGTAGCTTCTCACTGGAGCTCGCTCCTTCTCCACAGGCGAAGGAGAGGAGAGGCGTGTGGGTGGGTGGCTGAGCAGGGATCCTCCTCCTCCTCCTCGTCCTCATTTAGTCAATCGCTTGTGCTTGAGGCAGCGCTCGTCCTTGAGATTTGGCATCATATCATCTCACCTTACAATAACCTCTCATCATTAGGACGGATAAGCTGAGCAGAGATGAAGGTGGCGGCAGCTACCTGGCCTTGAAACACACTGTGGTAGCTCTGGCCTTCAGTCCCATCACATCCCCTTTACTTTGCTTTGCCTCCTATTGCCCCCCTCGCGCCCCCTATTGGTTGGGTTGGTTGACGTCCTTTGGACAGTGGTGAGGTGTAAAATCCCCTCTGCTCATCTCTAAGTGACATAATCCCATCATTACACAAGACCAAGAACCATGACCCAATTAGGCTAATCCTAATCCCACTGTGGCTTCATACACACCTCCTGCTGCTGCTGCCCCTTAATATACATCCCAGTGACAACACACACACACACACTAACACACGCATGTGCACATGCACACGCACATGCACAGATTCCAGTATATGGTGTACTCCTGGTCAATTGCTTGAATTGGAGAAGAAGAAGAAGAAGAAGAAGAAGAAGAAGAAGAAGAAGATGAAGAAGAAGAAGAAGAAATGATATGGCAAAGCCAGCACTATACCCCCCGCCCCCCTTTCTCTCTCTTCGGTGTTGTCACAACAAAGCTATGGCTGTTCACAAGCATCAGCGAAATCAACGACAAGAAGACTAATTGCAGAAAACGATGGCACTGGATCACGGTGTTTTTGAAGCCAAAGCTAACACTAACACAATGTCACTTTCTTGTCACTGTCACTGATGAATCAAAGTGTTACTACACATCCACACCACCACCACCCCCCGCCACCTCCACTCCAACCCTCGAATTAGCATTTTGGTGCAACTGTGGTACGAACATGACAGTTGGTGTTGGTTGGGTAAAACCATTACTTCTACTACTTCAACAACTAAACGGATCAGACACAACATTAAAAAAAGGAAACTGGTTTTATTGTTTTTTCATTCCAAATCATTGGTAATTGGATTTAAGATTTATTTTGTATATTGTATATATTATTTTAAGTTCATTGTTTGCTTCATGTCTTGACTGTCTCAAGAGTCAGCTGTTGAAACATCAAAATCAGTTACCTGTTGTAATGGTTTGGCTGTTTGGTTTATTTAAATCGTTGTATAATTTTGCCTGCGAGGCAAAACCTGGGGCACAACAAAAGAAATCCTCCTCTTTGCCGCTGCTTGTACGATGATTACATATTAACTGAACACGTCAACACTTAAATCAGCTCGGAACGTCTCTCATCTGTGAGTTCATTCGAACCCCTGAAAACAGTAATGTGACAGAGAGAAATCTATGTCCACTGCCTGTGGGCGTACTGAGGTCTTAAGGACAATATAACACAAGACCTCCAAGAAATACTCAGGCTTAGAAAAGAAAAGGGAGGAATTAAGTGCTGCTCTAAACCTGTCAGTAAGTATCATCGTATACAACACATTCTGATGCTATAAACCAACATAGCCTCGGTCTCTATCGCTTCACATCTTGATCTGTGGAGCTCCTCCTTGTGTTTGACTTTGACAAATAGTTTCCATTTATTTCCCTCATTGTAAATGCAGCCTATTCAGACTTCTTGTCTGTGCCTTGATTCTGCCCACCACTGTCAGTCTGTCCCTCTGGGTCCGTCTATTTGCTGTGAAAGGCAGCTCTACTGAATCTCTGCTCTCGCAGGTCAGGCCACAGCCACGGCCACGGAAGATGAGCTGAAGAAAATGTGTGGTGAAGCGAAGGCAGGGGTCTTCAATCCAGAGTGACAACATATAACGCCACACTTGTACAAAGAGGAAAAAAACACACGCAGAAACACCAGTGATGCATGTGCTGGTTGTGTCTGGCCTCTCCCACAGGTTACGTTTACAATAGTTCTGTAGCTAATTACGGACGTTTACCTGTCTAACACCAGGGATGTTACTTAGCTTTCATGATACCTGAAATCACAACAGCTTGAATTCCTGTGGTGATGTTTAAAACTTACAGCAGGACATGATCATGACATGAGAATCAGACACAGAGAGAGATTTAAAAAATAAAAAAAAAATCATCTCCATCTCCTGCTG
Source organism: Trinectes maculatus (assembly GCA_016785345.1). Taxonomy (NCBI): domain Eukaryota; kingdom Metazoa; phylum Chordata; class Actinopteri; order Pleuronectiformes; family Achiridae; genus Trinectes; species Trinectes maculatus. Next base: position 24,899 of record JAFBJQ010000328.1, on the reverse strand, counting down.
GGAAACACTTCTGACACACACACACACACACACACACACACACACACACACACAGATAAACTCTCACCATGTGTCCTGAACAGTCATGATGCTTCAGAGACTTAGTAGAAGTGAACAGCTGCTTGGACAGCACCAGTGCAGGAGAGAACAGGGACCTTGTGGCCTAATGCAGTGGAACACTAATCAATTAGCAGCAAGCCGGTACTGACTGACACTCAGTGGAGAAAGGAGCAGTGCTGATGCCAAAGTGTGAATAAGAACAGTGCTATCAGCAGCTCTGAGGATGAAAGAGCCTGACGGCCCAGGGAGAGGGATCAGATTTTAGTACCAGACATTAATCAGTTAACAAGACAATTATGGTGCAGGGGAAATGAAAGAAGTGAGAGAATGCCTGTCAGGAAAATATAAACGATCACTGAACAACATGCCACATATTACCATTTTTATTTTTATTAAGTTACAAGTTAACCCGTATTTTGCTGGAAACGACAGACTTTCCTATAACCACCCATAGATTGGGATTTCTGAGATTTTTGAATGGCATTTTATCCATACATATAGTATAGTAAATAATAGTAGTAAATAAACATAAGCTAAGTTGAAACCACTTTATTCTGAGGCACCTTTCATGAGGGCTTAGATGGTTATAGAAGATTGTATTTATTTTAATTAGATGGTAATATAAATTATTTACCAATGTTTTACAAATCAGCAATAAAAAAATCTGAAATTCCCAGTTGTTTCTTGTTGAATCTCCTCACAGCCTGAAAGCCAAACGGTCGTTCTGATTAGCTCTTTACTACTGACCAATAAAGTAAAAAAATATTTATCAACCACTAATAAAGCCAATAGTGATTTTCTTTGTTACAAACTCCCAAATGAATAGTGATTTATTTGTCACTGCAGTCTCTGAAATTAAAAAATCACTAACACAATTGATCAAAAACAAATAATTGAATGAAAACTAAAACATGACTTTTACTTCTTCTAATATATGTATTTATTTATATATTTTATATATGTATTTATTTTCTAATTAAGTTTTTGATATTGTTGTTGTAAGGTACATTTTTTAAAAAAAATTCACAGTATCACTTTTTTCTGTGAATTTGGGAATTTATCTGCTTTTTTATTTGCTTTTTAATTACAGAACCAATTATCATTAACAAAACTAACATTAACGATCAATGAAGAAGCTATTCAAATAAACATGTTTCATTCATTAAACTTTGACGTTATAAAACTAAATTACATATGATAACAGTTTAAAAATAAGATTCAAACTGATATTGAAAAAAAGAGAACAGTTTAATTCCTTCACTGGAGTCAGATAAAGAGACAGTTAAAGACTTAATATATATTTAAATATATATATATTTTTAAAAAGCACAGTGATTAAGAAACATTCACCCACTGACAGACATAAACACACTGAAGAAATAAATATTTGATCCCAGCAAGAGCACAGAGATAATCCTCAGGAATTTCGTGGGAGGACAGTGCTCCTGGTACCACTCAGATCTCCAGCTAATAGCACGGACTTTCACCAATAAAAGCACCTCAGCAGCAGCAGCAGCAGCAGGGCTACACCTGGCCCCGCCGCCGCCACCGCCATCACCACCACCACCACCGCCACCGCCCACAAGCTGTCTGCATTATGTCTGCATGTGCGTGATACAAGCCGCGAACAATCTCATGCATAAATCACTCCATGGACCAAGTTGTTTATGTGACAGCGGGGCAGTAAAATGTTAATTGATGACAAGAGTTCGTTAAAGTGAGGTTACAGAACAGAGAGCGATGTGGCCCTGCCTCAGCTTCTGATTTAATGTCACTCCGCTCAGAAAGAGGAAGCACTTGAACAAAGCCCCAAATAAAAAATCATTCACTTGTGATATAGTCTGAAATAAAAATGTTAACTTTTACAAGGAATAGTTTCCTTGTGTTTTATCCTCAGAGACTTCCAGCGGTTTAAAAGCTTTCTTTAGATTAGACAGGACCACAATATTACACACTAGTAATTGTTTTTAAAATGTAAGTGTGTAATTATTTTTTTTTAAAAAAAGCAAAAAGAAAAAGGAAAGCAGAAGCATTCCTTTACCACTGTGCTGAAGGTGAAAAGGAGAAGACAAACCCAGGAGAAGCCCGGGCCAGTGCATGTAGTGACAGGCTGCGTTAAGAGTCCACACAGCCCAAAGACAGCGTGACAAACTCATTATTTCAAACTCATCCAGCAGTCAGTCACAGGCAAGTGCACACACACACACACACACACACATAACACACAGACACACATAACACAGAAAACACAGCTCATGCTTCAACAATAAGGCAGACAAAAAAAAGGTTGCAAATCTTTACCTGGACATCCATGAGAAAATGGTTGTCTTCTTTAAAGGAAGAAAATCTTATAAGACAAAGAGATGAGCTTGTGGGAGGGGGTTGGAGGGAGGGGTGGGGGGGTGGGGGGGGTGGGGTGAGCCAAAGTTTGCTCGGCTTCCTGGTGTATTCCCTGTTAGGAACTCTACTCTAAGGGAGTGTTTGGCTCAGAGAGGGAGTAAATGAGGGGAACATGTTAGTACACTGAGTCTGGAAGAGTTTGGCTCCCAGCTACGCTCTGATGAATATCATCAGATCTGCTCCTCTCCTCTCCTCTCCTCTCCTCTCCTCTCCTCTCCTCTCCTCTCCTCTCCTCTCCTCTCCTCTCCTCTCCTCTCCTCTCCTCTCCTCTCCTCTCCTCTCCTCTCCTCTCCTCTCCTCCTTCGCTTCCTGGTGTATTCCCTGTTAGGAACTCTACTCTAAGGGAGTGTTTGGCTCAGAGAGGGAGTAAATGAGGGGAACATGTTAGTACACTGAGTCTGGAAGAGTTTGGCTCCCAGCTACGCTCTGATGAATATCATCAGATCTGCCTCTCTCCACTCCTCTCCTCTCCTCTCCTCTCCTCTCCTCTCCTCTCCTCTCCTCTCCTCTCCTCTCCTCTCCTCTCCTCTCCTCTCCTCTCCTCTCCTCTCCTCTGCTCTGCTCGCCGCCTGCCTCCTGACAATCCTGTCACATCTGCCTGACAAATCCTCACAAGCCTTTTGGTGGCAGCCCAGAGCAGAGGGAAGGGGTGCTCCGTGTGTGTGTATGTGTGTGTGTGTGTGTGTGTGGTGGGGGGGCAAGAGGGGTGGATCATAGCTCAAGGAGATGCTGGAGGGGGTAAAAGGCTGGAACAGCTACACACACACACACACACACGCGCACACACACACACACACACACACACACACACACCCATCCTCTCATGAATGGACCATCATAAACCTAATGAAGCTGATGAGGTTGATGGGCTACTGTCACTCTCCCCGACACACACACAAACACACACACACGCATGCATGCATGCACGCACGCACGCACGCACTCATAGACACAAAGTGCAACTCTGTAAAAAGATGAGCTTAGGCCCCCACGCTGGATAAATTCTCTCTCTCTCTCCGTGTGTGTGTGTGTGTGTGTGTGTGTGTGCGCGTGCGTGCCCTGAGGCCTGGCAGCAGAGAAGAACAGAGTGACACCCACAGAAAGAGATGGAGGTAGAAAGAGGGAACAAAAGATGGAGAGAATGAGATGTGGCGGGAGTGGAGGAGGACATGATAGTGTGAGAGGAACTCCTTTCTCTCGCAGATACACATGTACATGAATGTATACACACACACACACACACACACACACACACACACACACACACACACACACACACACACACAC
>JAFBJQ010000328.1:0-21123 GCA_016785345.1 Trinectes maculatus | reverse complement strand
CACACACACACACACACACACACACACACACACACACACACACACACACACATGCACGCAGCACATAACTCTAAGTGACTCTTGTGGATTTATCAAATAATGACCCCTGATACAGAGGAACATGAAATATATAAGGAACAAAAACCACACTTTGCAAGACAAACTTTTGGCAGCGCTTGATAACATAACTTTGTTAAAAGTTATTTTTATTCTATCATGATATTTATAAATATAAGAAATGGGCAACATCCAGCTGAATTCATTCTATGTGAAATTTAAGCTTCAAGCTTTCATTTGTCTGACAGCAATCAGCAATCATCTATTTGATATATGACTCTCACACACAGAAACAGAACTGATGACGATCAAAGAGTAGTTTAAGAAATGTAAAGTAATGATGGAAGTGGAGAGAACAGCGGATGAATCCACTGGTGCCCTATGTGTGGTGTAGGTACTTTCTTAGTTTATAGGGAGTTGGTTGATTTGTTAAAGGCATGTAGGGACAACCTGTGTCCACAACAACTGGACAAAAGACGCTGTGACTGTGACTTCTTCATCAGACACACACCAGTCGTTCAGTGAGACTCCATGCTACAGGAATGTGAGAAAAGTTTTACAAACACTGTCATTTTCAAAACGGTCATTTACCTAAAGCTCCTACCAAGCATTTTGAAGTGTGGTGTGTAACATGTGTGTTTACTTCTTGATCATCGGATCACATAACTTCATTTTTGTTAAGACAAAAAAGTCAAAGTTTGGATATGAATGATTAAGAATAAGGTCTTTTTAGTATATCTATATCTATAACATATATCATATATTATATTTACATCAACAAATCCTAAAATAAATATCAATAAAACTGAAACTGACAGGAATCATAAGAGTCCATATCGACATGTTTCTACTCATGTTGTTGTCACAGATACACTCAGGAATGTACATGTACACAATCGTAACATAAAAAACAACTGTAATTCAGTCATCACAGAATAAAAGTACGCACTGGTCCTGCTTCTTTCACTTTGTGCCTCTTTGTCAGGCATGTCGGGATCATGTTGGCAGACTGTGTGTGCAGAAAGAGCAAAGCAAGGAAAAAGCCATCTCTCTTACCTCAGCCATTATCATTTAGTAAGATGTTTCCAAGGATACCGTGGAGTTTGCCATTCCATGCGAGTCCTACAAAACAACTGCCTCCAACTCCACTCTCCACACAAGTACTAACGTTAAAGAGCCATCCCAACCAGCAGCGTCTCCTTCGACTACACAGACACACATGTGCTCTGCTCCTCTCTCACACAGACACACACACACACAGACACACTGAGCCACCAGCGCTCGCCCCACAAAAAAAAAAAAAACGCACAAGTCACTGTGCTTTTACTCTCATTACAAACTCACATACACACACACATGCACACACCCATTACACACTCGCATACATCCTCTGCTCTCTCTCCTCATGTTGTCGTGGACTGGCTCTAAACTACTCAAGATGTGTGTGTGTGTGTGTGTGTGTGTGTGTGTGTGTGTGTGTGTTGAAACTGGGCACAGGGGTTTGGAATGAGATCCTCCCACTCGGCATTCTCACCTCAGAAGCTGCCTGCTCCCTCCCAAGCCTGCGCACACAACACACACACCTACATGCACACACGGAGGTGTGCGTAGTCTTTTATGGTTGCACACACAGACACACACACACAGACACACACACGTGTGCGCGCCTACCCCCTCAGAGTCACAGGGCAGTCCCCTCACAGCTGGCTGGAAGAGGGCATGACACTCATCTTTCACAGAGATTTGATCAAAAGGAATCACAAAGGCTGGAGGCTCTCCTAATGCAGTCAGGAGAGACCCCCCCCCCCCCCCCCCCCCCCCCCCCCCCCCCCCCCCCCCCCCCCCCCCCCCCCCCCCCCCCCCCCCCCCCCCCCCCCCCTCCCACCCCCTCCCTCTCTCTCTCCCTCCATCTGAGTAATGCCCTAAATCAACGTTGCCCCTCTCAGTTCATACAGCCCACTGTGTGTGTGTGTGTGTGTGTGTGTGTGTGTGTGTGTGTGTGTGTGTGTGTGTGTGTGTGTGTGTCTAGATTCACCTTAACACAGTCCTGTGAACAGCCTCCATAACAAGTTATGCCTTGTGCCGTCAGGAATGTGTCAGTGTCTGTGAAGAGTGGGGCTCCACACATGACAACAACCCCAATTCTTTTCTTTTCCTTTTTTTTTGCTATGATTTGCTGGAAATGAATGGACTGAAATGTACTAGAAAAAAAAAAATCAGCACTTTTTCCAGCACTGTGAAGTTAAATTCTTAAAACTTCAAATATTTCAAGTGGTGAAATCAAACGTTTGCCAGTTTCGTAGTCATTTGATTTGAAAACGTTTCACGGCAAAATGTTGATATTTCGCATGTGAGTTGTGTGAGTGTGTAACTTTCTCTGTTGATGTGATCAGTTTGGGTTTGGGCAGGTGTCATCGTTAGCAGCCTGGATGTTTGTAATAACTGTAATAACTGCTCTATGGTCCAAGTCTTAACACTGCATAACAGAACATCACATCACATTCTGCCCCATTTGTTTCCTCCTACCATCATCAGGACGATGCAGGGGACCTTCTCTACCCCAGATCTACTACAGCCAGTACTAATATACTCACATACACATACACATACTGTACATATACTATACCATCATATGCCGTGATTCTACAGCCATTATTTTGAAATCAGTATGAGAACATTGATTACACTGGGCTCTGGTCAAGTGTTCACATCTTCAAGGAGAACTTCTTCAGTGTGTCCAACACATTTCAGGCTGATACCCTGAAATGTCTTATTGTGTCTGATATGTTATGAAATGTTTTTTTTCTTCAAAGTTCGTTTCAAAGTTAGCAGCAGTCCACTTAGCACCTTTACTGTACATGAAGACTAACGATTAATGAAACAGTTCATTTTGTGGCAATGCAAATGCTTTAGAGAAAATCTTTTCATTAAGGTAGAGGCTGCGTCTGCTCAGCTGATGGCGAGGTGAGGTGACCTGACAGACCCCCTCGTCCTTTCCACTTCCTTACATGCGCCTGTGTCTTTTTGCTTTTCACTCCCTTTTTCTTTTCGCCATGTGGCAGAAGGAAAGCTCTGATGATTTCCGCCATTAGAGGCATCTGCTAATCCACAAATTGCACAACACGTCTGAACAGGTACACCTGGTCTCCTCCCTCCCCCTGGTCTGTGGCAGTTTCAGGGAGGACAGGGTGGGGATGGGGGACGCCACCAGGTGCAAACACACTTTAAAGGCTCACTAAATAGAAAGTGCCAAACAAACTTCCCTTTCTCCTTCTCTTTTTCTTTTTCTTTTTCTTTTTCCTTCCGGCAAACCACAACTTACTCACAGTCTACTTCTAACGGACCACTTTGCTTTAGCCAGAAAGTCACAGCACCAAATTTCTATCATTCAAAACAGACTCACATATCCCGTTTTCATATGTTCTGTCTTTGTAAAGCAGCTGTAGGTTGAATGCCTTGCTCAAAGGCAACTCCCTCTTACAACCCTCCGATCAAAGCTGCTTCTCTAACACCCCTGCACTCCACATTCAGAGATTTGCCACAACGCCTTGCTGTCTGATTAAAATGCAGCAAAAGGCTCTTTAAGATGGACATTAAAACTGCATTACTTTCCACAGGAGATCAAAGCTGTTCTTATTTGTAAAAGACTGCGAATGTGCTTACATATGTGGATAAGAGACATCCCGTAAAGGCATGGAACGCCATGTTGGAAAGCCCTCCACTTCCCTGCTGTTGTCCAGGCCAAGCAGATCTGCTTCGCGGCCTTGTATTTATTCCATACCTCAGGGATGCATACCAAACACTGCCCCAGACCAGGCCTGGATTAGGTCTGCACTGCTTGTCAGATTGCTGCTCCCTGGGCAGCAGCACCACAGATGTATTTGCGCCCCCAGCAAATAAACTCCATGTGCAGCAGAACAGGTCACGCTGCCTACTTACATGTCTGTCATTAGCCTTCCTGCAGGGGAGAGTGAAAGGGGCTGAGTACTTGAGCAGATGAGCAGCTTCAAGAGAGCATTACACACTCGTTTACTTTTCTGTTTGGTTGATCTGGGAGAAATACAGCCGCAGCGCTCACACTGATTCTGTCAGTGTGTGTTTTTACATTTAAAACAGTGTTATGTACCTAAGGCTTTCCCTTAATGAGGATATAAGTAATATCATGTCATAGTAAAATGTTGCATTTGTTTGCCACCAAAATAGCTGATCCTACAGTATAGTATATGAATCACCCCGAGTAAAGAGCAGAAGTAGTACATAGTTTGATGATTTTGTTCATACTTTGACTCTGTGAGTGTGTGTGTAATGTGTGTGTGTGTGTGTGTGTGGGGGGGGGGGTTGTGTGATCATGCCATATGTGTCATCCAAGTGAAGAGGCCTGCCTTGTCTCACTGTATCTGACACTACAAAAAGCCAAAACAGGAGCCATCACCTCCACACACACACACACACGCTGCAAACTGTCTGTACCATGCTCCAGTCAGTACACCATTGTTTACCTGTCATTCCATCCTATTATTCAACGCAGACAGCTTCCATACAGCTTCCATACACCGAGAGGAGAGGAGAGGAGAGGAGAGGAGAGGAGAGGAGAGGAGAGGAGAGGAGAGGAGAGGAGAGGAGAGGAGAGGAGAGGAGAGGAGAGGAGAGGAGAGATCCGAGCTGATGAAGTTTCTTGGTGTGTGACAGGCTGTAGTCAAACACTAACAGTGCTTGTTTGTTTACCCCCTGCCCACATGGATATGCACTATGTCGTCCAGTCATTTGACTGTGTACATGTGATTATGTGTAAAGAAGATGGAAAACGTAAAAAGGAAATAAAAATTCAGCGGAGCGCTTTCAGCGCGTAACAAGAGGGGAGGTCAGGACTGTTCACGCGTGTGGGAGGTGCAGGCCTTTCATCGAGATTGTTTTTTTTATATAAAACAGCATTAGTGAAAGCAGAGCTAGGCACAGAGTGCACTTCAAATGTTAACAGAAGACCACAGGATATGAGTGCTTACTATGAATATATTCTTCTCTCTGTAGTAGCCCAGCAAAGTGAAGAGAATGAAGAAGTGAATGCAAATGGGAGCTATAGTGTACCAGCACTGTGGCTCTAATTAAACCCACTGCACATTGCAATGGTGCAGAAAGAACACATGTAAAACAAGGTTTGTGGGTTTAATAGTGAAAGACTGAACTGATCAAATGTAAAGGGCTGTATGCTAATATGTTTCTATCTTCAGTTCTTGGACTCACTGGTGAGGTGTTTCCCCACGTCCCAGAATTCACTTGTCCGTTTCACTCTTTACGCCTGCATTAAAATCTTATTTTTGTTGATCAGATAGAAATAATACCTGGGGAGTAAATCAGACAAGACACCATTGAGGTTAATGGTACGTAAGAGTAAGGCATGGGGGGAGGTGGAGCTGCACCAGACAGGTCGCAGGGTCAACATGCAGATTCACCACTACTAAGGCTAAATGTAAAAACTCAATCAACATTTTTTAACACATATTGAAAGTGTGGAAGTCCAGGCTATAAATATTAACAGTCTATTCACACAATACTCTGTGCTTATGTTTGTGGCCCTGTAAAGGTAAACAAGCGGTCGTCTTTCTGGAGAGATGTGTGGACAGGATGAGGAAAACCAATGGGAACCAGCTGCCTGTCTGTCTGCTTACAGAAATGAAACAGTGTGAGGACATCCTTCCAAAGGACGCATGGGTAACACCTGGTATTAATGGGAAGAAACGCACATGCATGCACAAACACCCTCAAAACAAGGTCATATTATCAAATTGCACCATACAACACCATACACCAACAGCAAATATCAGCATAATCCACTGAATTATAGCAACAACCACTGTTATCAAAATCATTTACAACAATAAGAATAATGAACATAATAATAATGATGTGTTACTGAGATTTGTTGATTTGAAATTAGAATCTAAATGTACAGTTTTACCAGTCATAGCTTTTCATTGCTACACCAAGTTTTGAGGAAACATTTCCATCAACATGCATAGCAGCTGCTATCTACAGTAATTATACAATAATTAGGACGATTACTGGACAAGATGGAAATGAATTATTGACAAGAAGACAAAGAAGACTGACAAATGACAGTTCTTGTGTTTTGGCCACTTCTCTGCTGATATTTCCATGTGTGAAACGAGTCATTTGTGTACCATGATGTTGAAAGCATAGCAATCCTAGGGGTTTTTAATGTCACAAATTTCATATAAACAATGATAGACATATGTTGCACAACCACAACATATATTGTACGGATAGCAAGCCTGTGTGAATGCATTTGCTTTGTGACAAAACTAAAATATAGGTGATTCATTTAACAGGTCACCACTGCAGTGCTGTTGGTAACAAGCATTCAATTTGTATTCTACATTCTTTTACAGGCAGAGTGGACATATTTTCACAAACAGACAAATATAAATCTGTAGATGTTATTGACTCAGCCTGAAAACTGAGAAATGAGCTCAAAGCTCTTTTTAGCATACCTATCACCATATCATGTCAATACTACAGTTGTGGATGCATCATACCCTCACATGAGTGTCTCCTGGAGGTTTCAGTGATTTTCCCCTGTTAAAAGGAGTTATTTTGGCAGTTTTTCCTCATTCTTGCTAAGGGTGTAGGTCAGAGGTCAGAGGATGTCATACCCTGTACTCTTTGTTAAAGCCCTATGAGGCAAATTGCAATTTGTGAATATGGGCTATACAAATAAAATGTGATTGATTGATTGATCTTATGAGGAATTATCATTTGGAAATAATACATATTTGAAGCATGTTTGCCTCTTTCTTGAAACGACAGACTCAGTTAGAAACAGAAAGAGAGGGAGTCGCGGACATGCAGCGTGGTCAGTCAGAGGACTGGAGCGTCAGTGTGCAGGGTACCAGCTCTACCAGGCAGGGTAACTGTTAGATAATTAAACATTCCTTTAAAATCCATATGTTTACATACAAATACACCACAATCAAATGAAAGCTTTTATTTGGACTTTAAATACATTATATACAAATACAAAATAAAGTCTCATTCCCACCACTCCTCATGTTTTGTAACGTCCCTGCGACATAAGTGCCATTCCATGGCGCGGCGACAGAGCGTTCAGACAGCAGATAGATGAATGAAACTGCTCCCTTTTCTCTCATCCCTCATCCGTCCATCTCTCCTTCCCCTCCCTGGAGTCTGGTATTGATCAGACATGTCCACATTAGAGGGAGCAGAGACGCTTTTATGATAATCCCCCCACCCTCCCCGCCACTCATAATGGCTGCATTAGATGTTCATCCCCTCCGCACCCGACACCTGGCCTTCGCTCTCCTCGGACTTACTGTTTGCATTACAATACTGTTTAATGGGCTCTTTAGAGGGGCTGAGGGGGGAGGGGGAGGGGGGCAGGAAACTTTCCAAGAGTTTCCAGTAGATGAGGACCCGGCAAGGAGCCACCGGGAAGGTCCGCTGCTAGAGTGATAGATGGCACCAAGTTGAAGTGGAGGGCGGAGGTAGTTGTAAGTGGGGGTCCATTACCTATTAGTGATTTCCCTCTCCGTCTAGCCATGCTGCTTGGCTGGCTGTCTGATGGCTAACAACAACACGCTGGGAAGTGAAGCTTTGAATGAGTCGACCCAGACAGTGGGGCAATCGATAGAGAGAGAGAGAGAGAGAGCTCTCTACCACTCTGTCGGTTACTTTCCAGCCAAAATCATCCCCATACTTTTGAACACAAATGTAAAGTCCACAACTGTGTGCCAAAGCTTATAGTAGAGAGCCAGACAGGACATGCGACATGTGAGCTAACAGGACTGGCAGTAGCACACTCAGCAGGCTAGCTGGCTCAGGGAAAACAACAACCAAAAAAAAAACAAGGAAAAAAACTGCAGGGGAGAGGAAGAACCACCTGGACACCATCAGTCTCAGTGAAGGTAAACATCTTCGACATTCCTCCCGGCACACTGGCCTACAGGGGTCAAAGGTCATGATGACAAACGAGTGACCCGGGAGCCCTGAGAGGCCAAGAGAGAAGCCTCTGGAATCTCTCAGTAGGGGGACGAGGGACACAGAGACACATTCACCGACCTAGGGGCCATGAATGAAAGGGTAATGGGTTGCGATGTCTCAGGGCCACTATGCAAGACTCAACCTGTGGCTCTTCAAGGGGAAAACACAGATGGCAGTATGAGCACAACTACACAAACAGAGCAGCCAAAAGCAGTGGACTGATCCACAGATCTCCGCCGTAGCTCCTCTATTTCCCCCATATGAAAACGAATGCTGAGCTCAGTGGGCTCAATAATAGCGGATTGGGAATGTCACAGTGGGCCAGAGGAAATGTCTGAAGGTAAATTACCTGAGATGAGAGGAAAGGATGGGAAACAGCAGTTACTACAACCCCTGCAACAATTTGTCAGCTAAGCCACTTGTAGTAGGAAGCCAGTTGTAACTAAGGAATGTGGAATGGCAATATTTTATGTGTGGGGCCAGGGACCCTTTACGGGAGAGGACATTTTTCTGTTTTCGGCTGTTTTGCTGAATGTCGCTCCCGAAACAAATTTTAAAAAATCTCACAAATCAATAAAATCTTGTAGCGTGAATTGTGAGCCAGACTGAGATAGAGAAGCTGTGTACATGAAATAACCAGTGTCACATCACAACAGGTAGAGTATCAGAGCTGAGTCCATGAATCCACCTGGACTCTCTCACTTTCACTGACATATTCATACTGTCATTGACATTTCATGCTGACTGTGGAGGTTTTTCCAATCCAAGCGTCCGATTGGTGACCGCAGAGTGACGTCGGCTCACCGCAGCCTTCATGTCCTTCTAGCTGATCAATGGGAAACGACCTCATTCATCAAGACTCAAACGACATTACGACATACAAACTTATCACGTTATACCGTGAAACCTTTCAGAAAGGTTTGAGAATGGTGGGGGTAAGGAATGTGATATCAACAATGATATCAACAATGATATCAACAATGCAGGGAACATTTAAAAGTAGCTTGAAATATTTGCGGACATCAGTACTTAGTAGTCATTACTATGGTCAGTACTTTTCATACAACACTCATATATTCATATACCCTGTACCCTCATAGAGAAAATTATAGAAAATCATTACCTACTCATGACCTTATGATTTATTCATGAAGACTAACCTAGTGTTCTCTTGTCTCTCATTATTATTTACCATGTGGTCCTCAGGTTAGAGTTCTTCAGGACCTACCTCTTTATGTACTTAAGTGTGTTACTCTGAAACTAACCAGACAAAGTGACTGGAAATATGAGTCGGGGCTCAGACCACAAGACTCTTTTAGTGCTATGACACGGAGGTTTCACGTTTGACCTGTGAACTCTAAACCAGCTCTCTCACACACCTCAGCACTACCTGAGAAAGCTCACTGTGAGTTATGGACATAGTGATTCATCACATGGATGTCTGCTGGGGGGCCGGATTGAAAAGTGGCACTGCACTTTAGAAGGGAAATTGGGGTCCTTGATTGGGAACTATAGTTTTCAGATCTGACTCTATTTCTGACAACCATGTACACATTGCAGCAGGCCTGAGCTGTCACAAAGCGAGTCACAAAGGGAATCATTTAAACTATAACGAATCTTTCATGTGGGGTCATCACATCCAGCTGTGGCACTGGTGTCACTGGAGAGGACAAAAGATATGCCAGTCCAGTCATATGTTCACAAAGGTCACACCTCAATCAGAACCATGTATCTCTGACCTGATGTTGTTATCACATAATTACACCACATTTCTACATCTCATCTGCCCGTATAATAACTCTAACAATATAATATAATAACTATACCTGTTTACTCTGTGCAGGGTTGTGCGTGCCAGAACATTTCAAAGCTGACAGTGGGCAAGGTTTTATTCATCCTCTTGATTACCATCATTTCTGTTGCTTCACACAGGACAAGAAGTACATTTTAATGATCGTGAAATAATAACTACTACTGTGAAAGGTGAGTATAAACAGGTCGTCCCCCAACCAGAGGGTCAGAGGTTCAATGAAAATCCATTTCATTTTCTCTATGTGCCCTCCTCTAGTTTGAATGCTCACATTATCTTAGAAATAGTTGAGCCTTTACTCAAGGTTCAGATTTGCAGCATTCCATCATCAACACTATGGCACAAGACAATGTAAGATGTAAACAATACAGGATTAGAGACATTTTTTAGCACTTTGGTGTGAAACACTGAATATAAAAATTCACTAGGTAGCATTCGTGAACACTCACAGAGAGCAAACATTTCACATTGCACCCCTCCTGTGACTTCCGGACCTACTTGAATAACAAATCAGACATGTGGGCAGCAAATCAGAGGTCAGAAGCAAGGCTACATGTTCTGTGCATAATGTGCATGAGTAAAGCACAAGCCAACCGGCCTGTAAAGACAGTTCTATTGATTAAAAAAAAATCTCCAATCAGACATTTGTAACTGAAAAACAAGGTTGCAAAAAGATCCATTACAATCCTCACTTTCTTGATCATATGCTTGATCAGGTCGCACCAGCCACCAGGGTATTTAGAGGCAGGAGGGGGTGCAGAGGTTTGAGAGGTGGGGGGGTTCTTCTGGAGGCCTCAGCTGCTGTGACACACTGTGACCTCCCCTGAGCTTTGGACACAGCAAGAGCTCAGAGAGGGGATAGGAGGGCTGAGGAAGAAGGGAGAATCGGAGGGGCAGCGAAGAAGAGCGGGTCTGTACGTGTCCTCGCAGTGTTTAGCTGTGATTAGAGTGAGCAGTGTCTCTGTGGTGGCTGTCCATCCATCTGCTGCCCAGTGCTGAGCAGTGTATGTCCTGTTGCCACCTTCATGACCTCAGCCCTAAACACACCGATTAACCACCACCGGACTTTTCACTTTTCTACCAACTCTGGTCAAAACAAACACACCACTACATCCAACTCCCCTGCCCCTCTTCATCTTTTATCTGCTGCCTTTCACTCCAATGCCACATCAGAGAACATCGCCCTCTTTTAGCCACTGAATACATTTTATTCATAGCTCCTGAATGGACGTATCTTTTACGACTCTTCTTGTCTCCTGTTTTCAATGTCTGACCAAAGTTGCTACACCTCATGGACTGTTTTAGCCAGACTTACACTGTATTCATCAAATTTGATAAGCATCACTTCTTCCTGAATTCTGTTCACCAGCAATAGTGAAACTCTCACAGTGCTTTCAGCAATGCTAGTGGTGTGGAGCGTAAAGTTGGTCTGTCCACTACATTCCGGATGTCCCAGACTAAAAGCTCAACAATTAGATGGATTGTCATGACGTCTTACACCAACATGCATGTTCCCTGCCGAGTGAAGCTTGTGAACTTGGGCTGCCTTCAGATTTGATTTTCAATAGAGGTACCAGATACTCTTTATACATCTAATGATCACCCTACTGTTGTTAATGTAATGCCAAAAGCAGCCAAATGTTTTTCTTTCATATCTGCTACAGAGACGCCCAGCACCACCCATAGAGTGATATGTTGGGATCAGAGTAGAATGTCCTAAGAACCTGGAAGGATGCATGCCCTTAAATCTCCATGCTATGACTAATGGATGACATTACAGGATTCACATAACTATCATACTATTGCTATTACCATTTTAACCACACAGCTAGTCATACAGTATATGTTTACATAGGAGGTTGCACTGCACATAGTTAACTTTCCGTAAATGCAGATTTACTCCACGGAGACGTGTTTGCTCTTTCTCCTAAAGCTAATCATTGGTATTATAATGGTTATTTACAACGGAGGTGCATTTTCACCTGGCTGTTGTATTTTTAATGTTACACACAAAGTTAAATCCGTTCGACTCATGTGCCTGGTGCTGTGAAAAAAAGGATTTGGATTTGCTAAATGCATGTTTCCATCATTTGTTTTAGACTTTTTACAGAGATCATTAAACAACCAAACAGCATTCAGTCAAACAAGTAGCTGACATGACTGCTGTTTTATTGGCATTTAATGACCATTACTGAACAAAACCTTTCACATATTACCACATATTACATACAGTATATACATACGATTAAGAGCGGTACAATGAATGCTCCCACCCACTGATGAGCAAGAGAATGTCATATGAGAAACTTCCAATGAACACAGCTTGTGGTGAGGGAAGGAACAGAGAGACATCGTAGACGAAACAGGATTAAATAAATGTTTTGATTGAATAGTTTTTAAAACTGTGACTCATCATACAGTCAGCATTAGACTTGGTGAATTTGGTTGCTGAATTTGCACTCTTTCAGTGTTTTATCTCTCTTTTCCATGATCCATTTCTTGTCGGCTGCACTGGTTGATAATACAAGTCAAAGCGTTTGGAAGTGCGTGAGCATGTGGAAGCAGAGGAACAGATCACCTGAGGGCCTGTGTTGTGGCATGGCTGTGTCAGGGCTGTGTTGGGACTTGTAGCAGTTAAGACTTGACACTGAGCCTGACAGAACCCAAGGGCTCTTAAGCAAGCTATGGTGGCTTGTATCAAGGCCAGCAGGAGATGATGACTGTGCCATTCATCACTTTTGTTGCAGCAGCAGTAAGAGGCTGGAGACTGGAGTAAGTTGGTACAAAGGTAACTAATGAGTTGAGGACGTGAAAACGTAGGACATCCAACTGTTCCAGATGCCCCTCATTCAAGCTATGGAGGAAGCATGTGATCAAATTGATGCAGCATCAATACAAGAGTGGATTCGTCACTCCAGAAGATTCTTCCCAACATATGAAAATACAGCCTGTGATGTTGAGGGTCTGTGGGCAGATCCAGCTAGGTGGAGAGATGATGTTTAGTTTTATTTTTTTTAAAGTACTGGATTGGATACGTCATTTATGTTACAGTACTACTGTAAGCTTTCAGTACAATGGTACATTCAGTAATACTGTATGAAAACTGGAAAATGTTTTGTTGAAATGCTCAGTATTGACTGACTTGAGTATATGAAAGGAAATAAATATTTTCATTAGTCTGCACAGTTGGTGTCATGTAGTGTTGGTGAATTTATTCTTACACTTTCTCTGTAAATGCTCAAAGTGTTTTGAGTTGGTCACAGGAGTGTTAAACTGATTCAAACAGAATCAGACCATATGATGGATGTGTTTATGTTATGACAATAAAATAGGGTTTTTATAAGAAATGTATAGTTTTGACTAAAATTTTCCATTTTGCAAATGATCTGAGGTGTTGTGCTACTTGTGTGTAGTGTTGTGCTACTTGTGTGTAATGTTTTGAAAAAAACTGTAGAGAAAACATGCAGGACAGTTTGTTACACACTGATATGACGACAGTGATTTAGTTAAGTTATTAAGAGGCATTGAAGTAGACGTGCACACCCAGCAGTGCACTGTATATGTACCTACAGTATAGACCCAGTTAAACCAATGCTTGTTTCTAAATTACCATGACATCATTCCATTTATACCTTATAATGATGAATGACTGGTTAATCTAAATAAGATGTCTCTGATCTAACTAACTGCAAAGCTGAATGCATTATTGCACACATATACCATTTACTGCCTGTCATATGGTCATGTATAATTATATATATTTTTTCTGTATAACCTTATGTTTTTAATCTGTTAAATGCAGAACTACTTTGATTGACTATGCACAATGTCTTTCTGAGTTCTTCATAAAAGGCACTTGTTTGTATCAACATAATTATCACTCCAATATTTGTTGACGATTTTAAAGAGCTATGTTTGTGCTGAACTTCACTTTGACCTTTAATTAATCCAATGCCAACCTTGATAATATCATGACTTTGGTGATTGTTGGGGACGTAATATCCTGGCACACAGAGTAGTGAGTAGTACAGGCTTAATGCTGACTGTTCCTGATAGCTGGCCCTCCATTCTTACTTTTAATAGCATGAACAACAGGAGGCAGAATGGTTTGAAAGACAACATTGATAGAAACATAGAAAGGAAGAAACTGTTTTTCACTGAGTGAGTGTACGTCTTCGATTCACAGGTGCTTCCTTTTTTTCCAGCCAGGCTTGACCCGAGATGGCATCAGTGAGGCAATTTGAAATGAATACAGCAAGGTAGAAAATTGGATTGTGGAAGCTGTTTAACAAGTCTGAACTGATCGATGCTCACATGGCTCACACACAGAAAATCTTCTCTGAGGCTATCATTTCAACAGAAGAGAGAAGCGGTGCCTCATTAGGGAGGCTGGCATCGCCACGCTGATGACTTCAACCTAAACCTAAACCCATCAGTAAACAACTGCTTATTTCACTAAGCGGGTCAAGTGTGTAGGAGTGTGTGCAGCATTGTTTACTACACTGCCACTCTCACTACTCAACACTGACTCTTTCACACGCATTCACACGCACACACACACACATACATTGGATGTGACACCCAGTTTGTAAACAATGGTAAAGTCTCTCTCTCTCTCTCTCTCTCTCTCTCTCTTGAGACATTGAGCAAGAGACGCTGTAAGACACCTCTTTTACTCTTTACCTGTCTCTTTTGTCCTCATTTAGATAAACAGTAAACAAAAAATGGTTTACTTCATTATCCCATGCCTGACACACACACCGACACACACACACACCGACACACACACACACAGCTTGCAGCTGCAGCATGGCTCACCAGCTTCTAAACACAAGCGCATTTATGTAAAACCCAAACCTTATCGCACACATGTACAGCCTCATCCTGGCATGTCAGCAACATTGCTGACAACTCCACTGGGACATCTGGCGTTAATTAGAGCAAGATGGTTTTTTCATCTCTTTAATGATCAGGATAGACTCATTCCACACGGACACCATGTTTTCTTACCGACATACATCTGTTTGTGTCATAATCAATCCACTGTGCCACATGCAACTCCCATCAGTCGACTCCTTTTCCTCCCCAGGCCAACACACGTTCAGGACCCCCATCACCACCACCACACACACACACACACACACACACACACACACAGCTGGGCCTCCCCAACAGCCATCAGGCTAAGGGACATAATTACCCAGGCTGCTTGTGACATTCTTGTTTAGGGTTTGAGGTGAGGGCTATACCCCCATCCATCTCTTTTACCATACACACACACACACACACACACACACAGATGTCTTCAGGCATGGCTGCTTTTACTACTATATAAAAATAAAAAAAGGGGTTTACCAGAACATATGAAACATGTGTAAAAAGACAAAGGAAAAGCTCATTAATACACATCACATTGTTGTACATTCGGCCACAGTCTTCATCAGTTGCGATATGTAACTGCTATGTAGCTGTCATGACACATCGCGCTTCATGACAAAACCATGGCCACAAAGGTAATATCTTATAGTTCACATACTGTCGATGCCATCATCACTATCTCTACTTTCATCTGTCTTATGTATAAATTGCAATAATTTGAAAGGAGAAATCAGTAGCAAGCAGTTATTTCATTGAAAAAGCACTGATCCACCCTCTGTGCATTATCGGACCCTCACGGGAACCTTCTAACAACTCTGTGGGGAACCTTATGTTTGTTATTTCATCATGCAGCCACAGAAAATTAAAAGTACAAATGAAGACATTTATAGCAGTTACAAGCCAGATGGGATTTCTCTAAACACAGACAGTTTGGGCAACTCTGAAAATCCACCTTGTTTTTTCGTCTAAAACAATCAGACATAACTGGTGACTCGTTTCAACCACATACATGTGTGCTCTGCTTGGTTAAACTGTTAGTGATGTTACCACACATTCAACATTGTAAAAATAAAGTTGAACAGACAAATCTGTGGAAATTATTAAAAAATGAGGAGGAGATACTGAAGGTTTTTTTTTTGCCTCATTCAATACACCTTTATATGGGACCATTAGCTGCAAGAAGTATATCAGGACGGTACTTGATTTCTTGTCATGTTCGTTGTAACATAGCATCCTCAATGGTGGCAGTGGCATCAGTGATCTTTTGCCGGCATTGCACAAATGCAATGTGGTTAGAAACTTTGCTAACGACTGAGCACGTAGAACAAATCTGATTCACATATCTCATCAATTGCCTTTGTAATCATTATTTGGTAAAGAGACTTTATGGACACTGTATATTTTGTATATTTTGCAAATTTTAGACCAAAGTTGTGATAAACGAAAACAATATTTTATAAAATACTTGATGTCTGTAAAAGAAAAAAAAAAGAACAATTTCAAAACTGATTAAGTTTTGCTTTCTGTAGAATTCTTCAGTTATGATGTCTTGCTGGTCATCTGTCTAGCTGCTAAACCTTGTCACCAGGTGGAGGTGGGTGGAAAATCAGAGCACTGCAGGGGTCACTGCATGGTGGGGGGGGCATGCAGTGGTGGTGGTGGGACTGGTGAAATTAGAGAAGCATGTGGAGATAGATGTGACTGTGAGGCAGATCCAGACACTTCCAGATGCCCAGGCGCTGAGGGACCAGGAATCGCAGCAGAGCCACCCTCCCAGGGGACGTGACTCACCTGGAAGGAGGGCCAAGCGCTGCCAGATGTGGAGGAAGCCGCCTGGGTCCCTCACGCCAAGCCTGTCTAACACTGTCTCGATTGTGCTACAGCATATGCTTCCAGTCAAGGGTGAAAAATGCAGGCACCAGCACATGCCAGAAGTCTTTCAAGCATAGCCCAGCAGTCAGCCTCCAGCCTTACACCCACTCTTATCCACACACACAAGCACACACACACACACACACATCTCAATGAGTCCAGAAAACATTACATTGACCCACCTTTATTTCCTTTAGACAATATTAAATTAAATCAGACCTTACCCTCACAGTAAAAGAAGACCCCATAATGTGGATTTAGGTCCCTACTTTATCAAGACGATACACACACACGCACGCACACATGCGCGTGTGCACACGTGCACACACAGGGAACTGATCCTCCGCCCAGTCATTCAGTGTAGTGCAGACATGTCACCACACAGCAAGTCAAGGCTGGTTAAACTGTAGAGCAGCTAGAAGTCCAGACACCCAACCCTGGGGATAGCACAAGACACCACTAAGACAAACACACACAGAAACACACACTGCCCCCCCCCCTTCTCTCTCTCTCTCTCTCACACACACACACACACACACTAACTGTCACGCACATCAAGTCCAGGTTGACTGCAGTAAAAAAGCTGAGGTGATGGTGGGGGGTGGGGTTCAGGGGGGGTAGTGAGTTACCATGTGTTGTGTCTCAATATTAGGACACGGAAGCTTAAGTGTCAGCCAGGATACATACAAACACAGATGCCACTGAAGCTGTCTGAGTCACACCACGTGACTTCATTGCCGTACTAATATACACATTGTGCTAATGGACCTTAGGGGCCACACAAACCAGAGCAGCCTTGACTGTGTCTGAGACGTGAGGGACAAGGCTTGGAAAAAGACCAGCCAGCCTCATTTAACCCAGCACCCAGTCTCACACACAAGATGCTGATTTTGCAACTTCATCACTTGGCTCATCTGTGTGTGTGTGTCTGTGTGTCAGTGTGAGTGAGTGAGTGAGTGAGTGAGTGAACCTTGGAGGTGTTTCTGAGAGTGTGTAGGGACACGCATCTGGTACGACACATCTCTTTCATACAGCAACTCTCATCTAAATCCCCCTCACCTGGCACCACACACACACACACACACACAGAGAGAGAGAGAGAAAGAGAGAGAGAGAGAGAGAGATGGCTACCTCCAGCCTATAAACGTCCGAGGGCCCTGTGCAGGAATGTGCATGTTGCACAATGACCTCATTGTGCTGTGATATGGCTTGTCTGAGCCGCGCTCTGTGGCAGAGTCACACCTGTTCCACCTATGCCAAAGGGCTGACAAAACCAGAGATACATCAATCAGCATTTGCAGCACATAGACACACACACGAGAGACACGGGCTTACACACACGCACGCGCACACACAGTGATGATGTGGCAGTCTCTCAGTCTGAAGTAGAGTGGCTCCCCTTAACACTGTATTAAATGAGCGGGGATGTAGAGCAGGTCGGTTCATGAATGATCCGGATTAATGATCTGGCTCTTTGTACAGAATCAGGAATCACGAGTCTGAGGTCTCAATTATCCTGGATCCTATGAGTCCTACAATGGGCTGCTGCTAAGTACATTGCCGCTAAGGACACTGTTGCTAAAGACACACCTAAATACACACCAGGGCCTGATTTACTAAAGGACTGCCTGTGCAAAGATGAGTGCAAACTGGATTTTGCGTGTCTACTAATTGGATTGCACATGCTATTTTGCCCATACACGGCCAAAATAGCCTGTGTTTGCCTTAATGAATATGCAACTGTGGACATCTCCGCAGAACACACACAATATTTGGAGTAGATGTAAATAGAAGTAATGCATGCAATGTGGTTTACCGACCCGGAAACTGGTTGCGTTCATTAATTTGGCATCTTTATTTAGCACGTTTAAAATAATTGGCACAGCTTTGTGCACACATGGCTGCGGTTGTTGTAACAAGAAGGAGGCATCGGCACAATGAAAGGTGACGGAGAGAACGAGCCTTTTCTGCTCACGTCAACAGGTTTGGCATGATGGAAGAAACAATAACAGAGACATATTGCCTTTCCATCGATGCCATATCAGAGCTTGTGGCGGAGTTAAGGGCTGATTTGGAACCAGTGACAAGCAGGGGCAGCCTGGGAGAAAAAAATCAGCCCTGGCATTATGGACCCACCCACTGGGCCGCTGGTTAGGAAACAAACTCTGGCACTGGCTCTTTTCTTTTGCTGAATGCAGTATGCAGGCAGCAGCAAAGTGAAAGGGGCCGGTGTTTAACAATGTGATTGGATCAGTCCAGTGTCAATCGCTGATCTACTGGTTTTATGGGCCGGTCAGACCAATATATAAATAAAAAAGTCTTGAGACTGTCGGTCCACATAGCACATCAGTCCACAGGGAAAATATCCGGTATGCCCAATGGCCAGGCCGTCCCTGCTGACAGGGAGGATTCATGCAGTGTACTGCAGTGGTGAACTGTGAGCACCACTGCTGGGCCTTCAACCCCGGGCCGACAACCCAGTCGCCGCCCCTCCTCCCCCCAAAAATGAAGCACTGACGCGCAAATCTCTGTGGCTCAGTTTGACTGAAACGACTGAAATGCGAAATCAAACAATGTGTACTTTGCATCAATAACACTGATAACACTGATTATCTATCTGAAGATCAACTCTTGTGTCCCCGAAAGTTTTCAAACTGACCATCGCTCTTGTCTTCCGCCATTTAACGCTGTCTCTGCCGCTCTCACGGAGACTCTCACCACTTCTGCCTTTTTACTCTGTCGGTAATCTCAGCAGACTGGTATTAGGAGCATTACCGCCATTTCAACATCTTACAACAGATCAAAAATCCCTTCACCATTGAACATCAGCAACATCTTGGTATCATGTATACCAAGTCTGACATGAGGTGAGTATATTATAATTGACCATGTGTCCAAGCACACATAAGCCCAATAATCTCTCTTCCTGTTGGACCTGACTAATGCAATGTGCATGTGAAAGTTGTTGGTTGGCTTTCTTTGACGCCTATTATGCTTTAATGGGTGACACT
Source organism: Trinectes maculatus (assembly GCA_016785345.1). Classification (NCBI taxonomy): domain Eukaryota; kingdom Metazoa; phylum Chordata; class Actinopteri; order Pleuronectiformes; family Achiridae; genus Trinectes; species Trinectes maculatus. The sequence goes on along the minus strand of JAFBJQ010000328.1, from coordinate 1,479 downwards.
TTCTTTTGGGGTTGTGACGACCTCATGCACTCGGTCAGGGACTTGTCAGCCTACAAAGCAAGATATTTTTTGACTCGATTTATCTGTGGGATTTATCTGTGGGATTTATCTGTGGGATTCACTTACGCCGGACATCAGCAGAATCAGGATAGAACTTAGGTTCTCGTTGTTGTCAAGCTTATTGCCAGGAAGGCTGCACAAAAGTTGTGGTGATTGTTGTAAAATTGGATAAATAAAATCTGATTGTACAAAAGTTGCCGCTACACTTTGGGTCAAAAACTACTCTGTTGATAGCAAAATCACGACTGCTCTTATACTATATACTATATAAAATTGTGGTAAAAAGTGGTTTTAATGTTGTAGCATATCTGTACATTTTCAACATTTTTGACAGCAAAGAAGCAATGAAAAGTGTGGTTGTGGTTGTTATTTGCAGTCAGTGGTATAAATTCAGTTACTTTGCTGTGCGAGTGTCCATCTTGTCTGTTATTTGGCTTCTGACCTTTCGATGACCCAACTTTAAAAATGCCATTTTCATCACAAACATAATAAATAAGCACAGGGAGAGGTCAACTGTTAAGTTTTTGAAATCTCGTGGAGAAGTTTTGGTTTTTTGAATTTGTTCTGTGGTTGTGGATGTGAGTGACACAATACACTCCACTCATCTACATGTGGCAGAAAAATGAGAACTATGTTTGTCTGACTTCACACTCCTTATTATTCTTTGTCAAAAAACATATCCTCCGATGAATCTCTTACACTGCTGGCTGCCACTGTTACTTTCTGAAGCCATGACACAGAGTCATTAAGATAGCAGCCACAGTGTCATATGATCCACTGGCTCATTGCTCTGACAGGTCCCCAGTGCCGGAAGAGAGCTTCCAGGAAGCCTCTGATACTCTTTGTGATAAAGCCTTCACTAGTGGACCAAAGTGATGTTTCAGTGGGAAATGACTGCTGTTTGTCACATTATCACCACCACTCTGAGAAGAATCAATCAATACCCATCTTTTGAAGGTTCATCTGGGAGAGTTGCTCTGGCAGCTGCTTCTGCTGATGACGATGATGATGCGACGATGATGCACACTAACACACATGAGAGCGTTCATTCATTCCACCTTGTACTCAAAATGTACTCAAGAAGTAATCATCATATAAAAAGCAGTTGTCTGCTGAAAAATAGCCACAGTGTCTACATTGCAGTTATATGTGGGTGGCAGACCAGTGACCAGTGGTCTGTAGATTATTGCCATGTTTATTTTGACGAGGGAGCTTAGATACTAGAAGTGCAAACATTTCAAAATATCAACAACAGTTTGAAGACAGCCTACTGTCAAAAGATTTTATAACACAAAAACACAGATGAAATCTTTATACCTTTAGTTTTGTTTGATATATAAAGGACCAGCAACACAGTAACAGTGAGAGCAAACAGTGCTGCAGCTTGACGTTTGCTGGTCACCGCAAAATACAGCTACA
>JAFBJQ010000327.1:17303-28322 GCA_016785345.1 Trinectes maculatus | reverse complement strand
AAACACAACTCACTGCTTTGCTATGTAAAGCGCATTATGTGATCACACCATCTATTGCCGGACCGACATGTCTCGAGAGATTCAGCGCGTTTTCCGGTTGGGGGCGTAAACATGCCTATATGCTGCAGTCCGCAGCCAGATACTGTTGAGACCTTTGGCTTGTTCAGCTGAACACCATGCTATGAGAGCTCAATCAGCAGAGTTTGGATGCATGTTCTGTACAGCTTTCAGCATTCACACTTTGTCTAGTTTTGGTTGGTTGGTATGTGTGTGTGTGTGTGTGTGTGACAGGGAGCGTGGCTGGCTTCTCCCGGTGCAGCTGACGAGGCACACCTGATTCACATTCACTCATCAGTCATTACCTGCTACCTCGTCCTGCTGCTGCAGGTGAAGTTTTAGTTTGTTACTTTCTTTTTGAACGTTAAAATAAATGTATTTTTCTACCCATCATCTCTGCTTTTGGGACCTATTATCTAACCTTAACAATAATGACATTATGTCATGATTTTCCATAGCTTCTGTACACTACCAGTCAAACGTTTGCACATTTGCACATCACACCTGCTCATTTCAATTTTTTTTATTTTTTTATTTTCATGACTATTTACTGTGACTGTTTTGTAGATTCTCACCGAAGGCATCACAACTATGATGCTGACATCACCTCCCTAAACCATTTATAACTCATTTAGGAAATATAAATTCCTAAATGCCAGGGAGTTTTCCTGCTTTGTAACATTCCTGTTGCTGCTTCTGTGATGATCACTGTTCCATTCAGTTTTTCTATGACTGCTTTATTCAACCATATGTTTTATTTTTAAATGTACTGTAAATTTGACATTCACACATGTTAACTCTGATTAAAGACTTTATATTATAGTTGAAAAGTTCAGATCCCAAGAAACACAAAGGCACAGAAATAGAGTACAAAATAAATATTTAATTACAAAAATAACAAAAAGTGACTCTAAACAGACTCAGGCTAAAGAGTGATGACCAAAGATGCACGGTGGCATTTTACAGGAAACGAACAAAACAAAAAACACACACACACACACACACACACACACACACACACACACACACACACACACACACACACACACACACACAATACAAAAAGGCAAACACATGAGAGAACAAAGCAAAAGGCAATAGGCTATGATGCTGTGTGGTAGGGAATAATCTGACACCAAAGAGAAGTCAGCCAGCTCTATTTAAAGAGTGCCTGATCACCAGATTGCTTGCAGGTGAGTCTTGTCAGCTGCCACCGGGAGGAGCCAGCCCCGCCTCCAGCCACACACACACTGCAGAGATGACAGGGGAAAAGCGTTTACACACAAAACCAAACAATCAAACTCCACAGACTGAACAGAACCATGACACTTTAGCCTCTATAAAATAAGTGCATGCTTTTTTCAACTGTCACATCTCTGTGCAATCTTACAATCTTATATGTGTGCTCAGCAAAGCCTACTTCCTGTCTCACAATGATCCACACTTTCTCTCTGTCTCAGACAGAGTTACACTGCCATCAGTGCTCATTTGATTTCACTCACTTGTATCAGCCTGTATCTCTGTCTCATTTAGAGTGAGACTAACACTCACATTACAGGCAGTGGTGGCCAAGTAACTAGAGAGGAGAGCTTGCTACTGAGAAGCTGCTGGTTCAAACCCCCTTCAGACCCATCTACTGACGCAAGTTACTGAGATGTTACTTACTATTATTTTTACTTTCTTCTTCAGTCACTACATCTACTACTTTTACACTGACATTACTACTAATTACTTACTTGCTTATTACTAATGTTGGGGAAGGCCATAACATGTATTAGACACAACCTCACGTGGGTACCAGCTGTGTTGAACAAATTCATTTTTTTCCACACCGTTGGTGAGTGTGGCCTGACCGCACAACAGGCCTCACATGGGGCACCAACTATATTGGACTCAAGGAGGTTCCGTTTGATTATTAGCTAAATAATTATAAGGATTATCACGGATAATCCTTAAAATGTAGAAATGGCTACTATGAATAGTAAATTCAGGGGCGCTATTGAGCAAAGCATTGAGTAGGATGCCTGTCTCGGGGCTCCTGCAAAAATAGCAATAAATTTTGATTAAAACAGCAACTACGACTGGAAAATAAGTGATTAACTCAATCAGAGATTATTTTTGGGACACTAACAACCGAGTAGAGAAGCGGTATCAGCTGGCATGGCAGAAAAGTGAAATTAATACAAATTTGGGCCTAATGCGCCTCGGACTGCGAGAAGCACGAGGCTGGTTATGCTAACGCTAGGCAACCCGGAGCCACCCTCTCCGACTCAGACGGAAAGTTGAGGGATGGCAGTCGACGAATATAAAGCGGTGTTGTATCATCCATTAGGGAAGAGATCTCCACAATTATCAAAGAGGAACTTAGGAGTGCGCTGACGGAGGACTTCAACGCCTTAAAGTCGGAAATTCAGGCGATGCGATCGTAAACAACACAGCCGCAATGCACTCAGAAATTGAGCATATGAATGTGGACGTTCAGGACATGAAATGTGGACTGTCAACATGGTCAGACAAGGTGGTTTCACAGCAGTCTACGGTGACCAGTCTTCAAAAAACAGGTGGTCATCCTAAAAGACCGGTGTGAGGATATGGAGGGCAGGATGAGGCGGGGCAACATCTGAATAACCGGCATCAATGACCAGCCGAACTCGAGCTCACCGAAAGCAGTATCAAAACTTATTTGAGAAGCCTTGCAGATGGACCGGGACATCAAAATAGATCGCTCGCACTGCATCGCAACCCCCCAGACAACAGGAGTCCGAGAGAAGCCATGAGTGATCATCGGCAAGCTGCACCATGACGGAGACGGCACGGAGATCCTAGGGAGAGCATGGGAGAGAGCCCTGCTAATCTACAATGGAAACCGGATTGCCATATTTCCAGACAACACCTCTACCGTGGGCAGAGCTGCATTTACGGATGTAAGGAAGACACTGCGGGGACGGAGAGGAGTCTGATATGGTCTGCTCTACCCTGCTAGACTCCATATTTCGTATAAGGATGAAGACAAGGAGTTTCTGGATCCTATGAAGGCCATGGAGTTTGTAAATGGCATAACCTTCTTCTGGACAGAGCTTCAAGTCTGAATGTAACTATACACGACTGGATAACAACAGTAAGGTGACCATACAGTACGTGCACTCTTGCTGCTTACCTCTGCAGCTAAGGACTTAGTCCCACCATTGTTCTTTCAATGTTTCAGCTAACTGTAGTCCCGTTAGTGCTTTTGTTATTTCAATTGTTCTGGTCCCTCTGTTCTTTGGGGACCCAGTGACAAACATGGTGACAACAAGGGCACCAACTTTTCTCTACATCAGGATTCTTATTGATTCTGTTCATGTTGGAAGTTTCCAATACAGCTGTAGTTATTTGCCTCCCTACTTCCTGCGTACCCAGTCAATATTAGCACTTCCTACAATCCACATGATAAAGTTGACGGATTATGTGCAAAGTGTTTGCCTTTGCTCCTAGTTTCTCCTCCCAGCTGCCCCATGTCTGAAGCCTAAAATATGTATATTATAGATAATGGCCACACTAAAAGTCATAAGCTATAATGTTAAGGGTCTTCAGAATCCTATTAAGAGAAAGAACATTTTGCACCAGTTGAAACAGGCTAACTGCCAGACAGCATATCTACAGGAAACTCACTTACCTGATGGGGAACATGAAAGGTTAAAGAAGTCATGGACAGACAAAGTATATTACTCCTCACACCGCTCTGGAAGAAGTAAGGGGGTGTCCATACTCATGCATAGACAAATCAACTTCACGTAAACGCTGGTGCACAAAGACATTGAAGGAAGGTATGTTCTGGTCAATGGATTAATTGATGGCATAGAGCAGGAGTGGGCAATTATTTTTTCTATGGGGCCACATGAGAAACTTAAAATATTGTGGAGGGCCGAGCCAAAAGGCTGAACTCAATTCTGCATAATATTAATTGTATTTCTTTACAAAAAGCAGTAAATAGCATTGTTTTGACAAGCTGGTACGAGTATATGTTATAGTTAAACAATGAAAAAGTTAGGTTGCCTTGTAATGTATTTTAAATGTAATTTATTAAATAGAATTTCCCAAAACAATGGTAAACAAAATGAACATTTTTCACTATTTGTGACTCATATTAGTAAAAATTTCCAGTCACATTCACTCAAACACATTTTGAGTTTCATTTACTGTTGGGAAAAGATTCTTAGCATTCTCAAGACATCACAATATTGTCTTTGTACTCCAAATATTAAGCAAGATACATCATATTGAACTGTGACTAAACATCACTGAACTGTGATTCCGAGAAAAAGGCTTCCAAAGAAAGTGTCCCAGTTCACTGCTCGTTGGTGCCTTTACATGCCAACATTTGTAGTCTAATCACCTCATTTGGTGTTTTTAATTTCTCATTTCTTGTTCAGTGAGAGAAATCTAGTCTGCTGGGCTTAAACAAGTACATCACCTCAGATATTCAGCCTGACTTCGGAGATGTGAAGCACAGCTGACAGATGATCATCAGGGAGAGAGGATCTATACCTGGAAGAGAATCAACATCTTCTGAGCATGTCTCCTCATGTTTGGAAAGTTCTCCTCCTGAGAGAAGAGAAGAAATCTAGCAGAGATCCTGACTTAAAGTGCTCTGCCAGTACTGCATCAGACTGCAGGTCGATGAGTTCCAGCTGAACATCACTATGTGTGCATTATCCACACTGCAGGTAAAGGGAGAGGAAATCAGATGCATTTCATCTTCGATTTTTCTGAGATCTTCAAATCGCCTTGAAAACTCGCCATGCAATGCTCCCAACATGGATGAGTACCTGCGGAGGTGATCAGCTGGTGGTGTGACTTTTTTCATGGTTTGCATGTGAGTGAGAGTGTAAAAGCAGGACTTGATTTGCCCACTGGTTTGTGCGTGAGGGAGGACAACCCATCTTTCTCAAGTGAGTGCGATAGACTGCCAGTTTATTCTTCAAGCTAGCTTTCCTCCTAGCATATCCAGTAAGGGAGCCTCTCTCCCTCAAGCAAGGATGCTTTGAGATGAGGGCTTCTCCAACTGTGTTAAACTGTTTATCAGTGACATAAACCTTGTACTTGACTTTCTCTTGCACCAGAATGTTTGACCTCAGTTTATGATCTGGAGTAAGCAAGGAACCATTTTCCTTACATGCTGCAATACCCCGCTCAAGTTTCAGCTCTGCATCGTAGCAAAACAGAGGAACACTGAAGATGCTGGGCCAAACTGACCTTGAGCTGGATGACTCCGACTCTGGTGAAGACAGTATGTCAGTGTCAACACATCACTAGACAGGGATGAAGACTCTTCAAGACCACATGGAGTAACTGAAGTGGAAAGTCTGGTAGCACACTGGGGAGTTGAGGATTCTGCCATGGGGATTACTCTAATAGTTCCTCTATCCTGTACTTCATCCATTGAAGTGAGATTCATAAACTCATTTCCAAATAGTGTATCCATAAACTGAAATTTAAAGTTAGAGTTCAGACCATTATATTTGTACCTTGCTAAAAAGTTCATCAATAGATCCAGGAAGTCCATTTTGGAAAGTCATTCTTTGGCTGCTGTTGTCACCTAGGGTGGCAACAGCAGAGAATTTATAGACCTTATAGATTTAGATTTAGATATAGATTTATAGACCTTTTTACAGACCTTTTATAGAGAAAAGATCTGAGAATGGCCAGGGGATTCATCCTTCTACACCTTAATCTGCGAGGAAGACAAAAAAGATTCAATTTTAAAATACTTGTTGCACTTGTTTTTTGTCAAGACATTTCCTAATGTAAAGACATTGATTCATTGTGATGTCCAGTGTAGTTTTATAATTTTGCCAGCAACATGAGTTTTAGTTCAGCCTGCAAACCAGAAAGTGGTGACAAAAAATTGTAACCTGGATGTATGAATGACATACAGCACAGTGGAATATCTTTCAGTTAGTACAATAGAAAAAAATCCCTGAGTGTGGAGAAAGAGACATGGCAAGTAGGCTAACAGACGGCAGAGACAGAGGCGATGTAATATAGCATGCATATTACAACCATTCACCACCAAGTGGAACCGCAATAAGCACATATGTCAAAATAGAACTTCAAGGCAGTGTTATGCTCCTGTGTTTTTTGTACTTGGTCTTGGGGTTTTGTGTTGCTGTTCTTGTTTTTCTTCCTCACCAGGAAGGAGCGCGTGTGTGTGGCTGGAGGCGGAGCCGGTCTCTCCTGGGAGCAGCTGATGAGACACACCTGTTCTCAATTTGGTAATCAGCCCTCTTCTTAAGCAGTGTGTGGACTTCTCTTCAGCGCTGGATTATTCCGTTCCAGACGGTAAACTGTGCTATCCCTGGTACTGAGCTGCTGAGCGTTCAATGCTTTTTCCTGACGGTCTTTTATTTTTTCCTGCCCTGCCTGACTCTGACAGGCAGAATGAGCAGGATTTGGTAGTTGTAGTTTGTAAACAACATTTAAGGTTGTCCTGTCCTACCAGGTTCCTCTTGGATGTGTGCCTACAGTCTAGTGTCTGGTCGCAGGGTCCCATCCTCACACACTTTTAATGTTCATAAGTAATGCCTGAGAGAGTGTCATTTTGAGTATTTGAGTCTATACAGTGTCTATACAGTGAAAATCCTAATCATTCTGACTTCAACTTAATTAGCAGTAAAGTGGTAAACTAACCTTTTAAGATGACATGCCTTTTTAATGTCACCATGCTGCTTGACCCAACCATATAATCTGCCAGTGGGTGGATGTCAGTTAGATCACTTACTGATCACTTAGTGCCATAAGCGTTATTTCTCTTGATGGTGACCAGCGTTATTTCTCTTGATGGTGACCAGCTTATTTCAAAGGCTGTAGTGTGCACTATACCACCCACACAGCACTTTCACAATGAGGAACAGCACCTAATTTATGACACACATCTGAATGATTTCAGCAAACTCTGGCAATCCACTTGCTGAGCCACTCTGCAACGATCATACCTTTGTTGTAGGCTATGCCACTGATTGATGCATTCTTAGCAAGATGCACTTCGGGAGTCACGTGGGACCAAGATCAAGATGGCGGCGTAGCCTGAAAGCACAAACGCACTGATAATTTTTAAGCAAACAGAGCGGCTCTAGATAAGTCAGAACGATCTGAATCGAAACCCTACGACAGACAGTTCAGACAACTTCTCCGGCGACAGCGGTAGCTAATGAGGCTAGTAACATGGCCAACATAGCTGACATGCTAGCAGTCCCTCCATTCGGACTTTGGATCAAAACTGGACAACACTGATAACCGTTTGTCGGAAGTGGCAAACTTAAATGTGGTGATTGAAAGCAAACTTTCAGATGTGGAACAAGATGTGGTTGCAAATACAACACATATCGGAGACGCAGAAACACGTATAGCAACAACAGAAGACAAGCTCCAGCAAACTCAAGAGGTGCTAGCCTCAGCCACTAAACAAATTGCCTATCTTGAGTCAAAAACAGTAGATTTGGAAAATCGAGGAAGAAGAAAGAATCTACGCAATGGCTCTACTGTCCTGATAAAACGTTCACTCTGGAGAAAGTCCATCGCACACTGGTACTGGCCAGACCTAACCAGAACCGAGCAGTTCTTGTCCGCTTTTTGACATTTCAGGAGAAGTAATTTGTGTATCGTGAAGCAAGGAAGCGAGAAATCATGCACAACGATGGTAAGCTTTCTTTCTCTCAGAATCTGTCTGCAGAAACGGTCTGTATTCGTTGACAATTTGACCCAGTTGTGAAGCAGTTTGTGGCCAGGGAAAGGATTCCAACATAATCCTTGTAAATTGAGAGTGTTTCACAATGGAAGAATTCATCTCTTTTCAACACCACGAGAAGCCAAGAGGTTCCACCAAGGCATAACACGACCTGAATAAAGACTGTGCAGACCATATGGACGTGATACACAGTTCCTGAAGTTATGACGGACATTGAATGCACCCATGCACACACGCTTGGTGGGCTTGTAGGTGAATGGTGGATGGTGTACTTGAAGGGGAATTGAAATTACGGGTACAAAGGGGAATTTAATTACGGGTACGCATCATCAGTAGTGTTCCTCTGGGTCATAGGGTGTTTTGGCCCTACACTACACACCCTCTCCAGAGGCAGCCAGCTGCAGGATGATCAGACCTGAGCTTGCGTCCCAAGCCCAATTAGCCATGGAAGTCACCTTGTTGGCAGACATCTCAGGGGACTATGCATGGCAGGGGCGTCCGGTTCCCTGAGTCAGGCCTAGACTGGCTGACCGCATACATCCTGTTGCACTACTTGGGGGCCCAATTGGGGTCGTTCCTCTTCAGCCAGAGCCACTGGCTGCTCATTTCGGCTGCCTCTGATGCAGTCCCAGACTTGTGACTGGCTGCTCAGATACCATGGGGATTGGATCGTCTCTGATGAAGAACTGCAGGTCAGCAAGCACTCCCTTCACCACTGAGATGCTGCCTGACTTTGATGGCTTAATCTTCATCTGGGCCCAACTGATGTTCTCCTCAAGTTTTCTGAGCAACCTCCTAGTGCAAGGGACGGTGGTGGTCAGGGTTGTGATGTCGTCCATGTAGGCTCTGAGGGGAGGCAGCCGCCGGCAAGATCCCAATCTTTGTCCGCCTACGACCCATTTTGAGGCTCGGATGATGACCTCCATTGCCATGGTGAAAGCCAGGGGAGATACGGTACATCCAGCCATGATGCCTATTTCCAGGTGCTGCCATGAGGTTGTAAATTCAGGCGTTGAGAAGCAGAACTGCAGGTCCTGAAAGCAGTCTTTGATCAGGGTTGTGATGGTGTCCGGGATGTTGAAGAACTTGAAGGCAGTCCAGAGGAGTTCATGGGGCACAGAGCCGAAGGCGTTTGCAAGACCCAAGCCCTACGCCACACTTTAGGAATAGACCTCTTCTGTCATCCTGTTCTCATGAGGCCCCAGAGAAACCTGCAGACATCTGGTGCGTTCTTGTACACCTTTTACGGGACTCCGTTTGGCCCAGGAGCTGAAGCTGTTCTTGCCCTATGGACAATCTCCTCCACCTCCTTCCATGTTGGAGGACCGGTCTGGAATTGATGCTCTGGGGGGCCAATTGGTGGGATGTCTGGAGGAATGGCCAGGTGTTCATGATGATTTGGATCAGAGTGGGTTGCTCTCAGGTGCTCCTCTAGATGGTTCTTTGTTGTTTTTAGAAGTCCACTTTTCTCCTTGGTGAAGAGACTCTTTAGGAACTTGAAGGGATCTTTGAAGAACCGGGTTCTTGTTTGTTCTTTCTTCCTCCCTCGTTTCTGTGAGTTCTCTGCTCTGCGGAGGGAAGCCAGCCGTGTTTTGATGTCTGCTTGGAGAGTGTTTATGCCCTCCTTTTCCACTTCTGAGTTCTTCTTCCACAGCTTCCTGAGTGGTCTCAGTTTTTGAACGAGGCACTTGATCTCTTGGTGCCTCCTGGAGACCTGGAGTCTGTTGAGCAACTTTCCTCTCTGGTACTCCAAAGCGTTCTGCTCCGTATTGATAGATGATCATCATTCATTGTTTCCCACAGCTTCTTTTCCGCTGCAGTGGGCCACTTCACATGCAGATTGTAGCCTGGGAGTCTCCGCTCGACTGCAGGTCGGGGAGTTTGGGTGGGTTCCACCGCTGATGTTTGTTCCACCGGTAGTTCAGTGCTTGAGTTTACCTCTTCCGTAACAGGGGTGCTGATGCTCTCCAAGCTATGGTTTTCGTCCAGTTGGTGAACTTCATCCAACTGATTTGACTTCTTCCGCAAGAAGAGGTCAATGCGAGGCCCCTGACTCTCTTCACTCAAGCACTTTTTCTTTACCTGGTGAATCCTCAAACTCCCAAAGGATGATATTTTCCTCCATCCTTAGCTACATATCTGCAGCTCGTGGTCCGCTGCTGTGACAAGGCTTGTGCTGGTTGCTATGGTGTTTTCTTGCACTGTGCTTTCTTTACTCGTAGTCGTTTCCGGTCCAGTCGTTGCCATTTTGTCAGCCGACGAGTCTTCTTCTGCCCCCACTCTCGCAGAATCTGGGGGTGTTCTCTTTGTTTGTTTGCTTCTTCGTAGCTAAGGGGGGTGTCTCTTATATGCTGCAAGGCATGAGCGACTGCAGTCGTGCGCAGCTAACCCACGACTATCCCGTTGGGGTCTATTCCCTCCTGCCAGCTGTCTCTCCATGCTGTCACAAGGACTTTCCCCTTTTGTCAGCTGATCTTTCTCAGCAGTCACTGGACGAGTCCAGATAGTCAGATTTTATCTATTTCCCTAAATAAATAGATAAATAGTGTGAGTATTATTGTGTATTGTTTTGGCAGAATCAGCAACATTTAGAACCTCACCAGACTATCAGAAGATGTTATGGATGGCAAAAAACTATGTCTGTGAATAATTCCGCCATTAAGATCACTAGTTGGAATGTTAGGGGGCTTAGAAAATTGACTAAATTGAAGCTTTGGTTATAAATAGGCTGAAACATATCAAGTGTAAAATTGTTTTCTTACAAGAAACCCATCTGATGGCCTCTGACATACCTTGTCTGAAAAAAAGATGGCCAGGCCAAGTGATTTATTCTTCTTATAACAGTTATGCTCGAGGTGTTGCTATCCTCGTACACAAGTCAGTTCCATTCCAAATTACTCAAACTAGTCAAGATCCAACGGGTAGATATGTGATTGCACAAGGAAACATTGTGTAATGTAAAGTTAACCTAATTCATATTTATGGTCCTAACAAGGACATGCCGTCCTTCTTTGAGTAATTACTGTTGACTGTGTCCACATTAGAAGGTCTCTATAATTTTTGGGGGGACCTTAATTGCACATTAGACCCAATAGCTGACTGAACTCATAAAAGATCTAAGACTAGTTGATGTATGAAGGGAAAAAAATCCAAACAAAAAAGAATTTTTCTGTCATTCTTCTACTTATAAAATGTATTCATGTACAGGGGGTCCTCGAGTTACGACGGAGATCCGT
>JAFBJQ010000326.1:160998-182915 GCA_016785345.1 Trinectes maculatus | reverse complement strand
CCAGGCCTCAGGTGCAGGAGCCCGTGTACAAGCCCAGGCCTCAGGTGCAGCTGCCAGTCTACAAGCCCAGGCCCCAGGTCCAGGAGCCCGTCAACAAGCCCAGGCCCCAGGTCCAGGAGCCCGTCAACAAGCCCAGGCCCCAGGTCCAGGAGCCCGTCAAGCCCAGGCCCCAGGTCCAGCTGCCTGTCTACCAGCTGGGCAGTAACTATGGAGGCTAAGGAATCTTTGGATACAGCTTCAACTAGAGGACAATGTTTTGCAAGGTAAGAGTAATTTTCCATTGATGGCTCTAAATGTTTATAATGTTTCAAAAGTTGACCACAGACTAAACTTGTTTCAGGTGTTTGCAGCGTTTCAGCTAATGGGCCATACTGAGTGAACCTTTTGCAAAATAAAATTTACTATGGTACATTTGAGTTTGAGCTTGATTTCAAAAGACTGTCCCTGCTTGATGCAGCAGTCAGACAATTGATTTATGCACATCTGTGTCTGGTATTTACTTTGCTGTTTAACACGTCAGTGCATTAACAGCCTATCAAACTGAAGTCAAATCATCTCTGGGAAACATTTTTGAATGGTATATTTCAGTCTTCAGTTTGTCTCTAAAAATCAAATGTCTTAACATTTATAGCTTGAATAATTGACTTCTGGTCAAGTGAACACTGGTGCGAATTGTTGCTGCTGCTCGCCGGTAACTGTGTCAAAGTTAACTATTTCCGTATGTCTTTTATGGTCTTGTGACATAACTGACTTGGTTTATGTGGGGGCCACACTCCTAAAACAGTCTGCTGATCTGCCTGTTTTGGTAAACTGACAGATTATTGCACTACTACCTGTGGCATGTCACTGGACTCCTCACCTGGGGCCTCATTTATCAACGTTGCGTACGCACAGAAACGTGGCGTAAGTCATCTTTCACGCTCGCGGTCAGATTTATCAAGAGTGAAATGAATGTGCGGACTGCCACGGCAGGTTTTTTCCTGGCGTACGCCCATTTCTAATATGTTTTGTCTGTTGGCGACACTTAGACAATGCAGTGAATTGCAATAATTGGGAATGATGGAATCAGTGTGATCACAAATGAAACAATTACTCATGATTTTTATATTACAATTTTGACACATGGGCCTTATAAACATGGACGTGTTTTTAATTATGTCTGCATATAGAAAAGCATGCGCTAAAGGATGGAATAACAGTGGCAGCTTTGGGTTTGCTGGGGGACATCGTAAATGGCCATATCCAAAGGCAGCGCTTATGTTTTAGCCCACGATGACTAACAGCTCATCAGCTGTTTTACACCGATCATAAGAGCGATCATGTTGGAACAGTGGGCCGAGGTGGGTGTGGCTTTGGTGGGTGTGGCTCAATCCTAAAACTCTTCCATGAGGACGTCACAATATTACAATGAGTCTTCTTGTGGGCGGAGAAAGGGCGGAGTCCTGTGCTCGCGCATGTTTGCTCAATTTCACGCTGATTGAGATGTATGGAGCAAAAGAGCGTGAAATCCGGCGTGCACACAGTTTGATAAATCTGAATTTTTTTTCGGTGTGCGCCATTTTCCAGCTTTGTGTGTACAATCATTTTTAGTATGATTCCTACGCATGGTTTGATAAATTAGGCCCCTGGCGGCTGCTACCTGCTGGCTACCATCTCTACTCGTCCATTATGTGGAACAACGAACTGGCAGTATGGCATGTCCTCACTTGGATTGTCCTATCCACTGTTCTATGGCCATCGACAGCCCTTCACAAATACATGGCTGCCGAGCTCCTCCAGCTGCGGATCCACCTGTGAGATCTTCCGCCGATGCTGCAGCTTTACCAGGACATTGTTCGCCTCCCCTGTCGGAAATACATCCGGCGCGGGTGGATTAGCCAACGTTACCAGGTTGGCTAACCATGTAGCCACCTCGGCTCACTGTGACGTCAACTTTGGCCTGTTCAATGTCTGCTTACTCACGGGCAAAGGACTCCTTGTTGACAGATTGTTGTTCCAGTCCGGTTTCCGTCATCATCACAGCACTGAAACAGCATTAATCAAAATATCCAACGACCCCCTGATTGCAGCAGACTCTTGACTCTTATCTATTCTAATCCTCCTTGATCTGACCTCAGCATTTGACATCATTTCCCACTCCATTCTTCTCCATAGTCTGGCTACAATTGGCTTAACTGGCATACCTCTGGACTGGTTCCATATCTCTCTGGCCGTACTCAAATCATTCAACTAAACTTTTGCATCCCAGCCTTCTCCCATTTCCTCCGGTGTACCTCAAGGTTCTGTCCTCGGTCCAATCCTCTTTATCATCTACCTCCTCCCCCTTGGTCACATATTCAGTATATACAATATTCACTTTCATTGTTATGCAGACGACACTCAGCTCTACCTTTCCTCCAAACCCACCTCCACCTTCCCTCCCTCCTGCCTCTACGATTGTCTCCAGGAAATCAAAACCTTGGTTCGCCTTTAACTTTCTCAAACTTAACAGTGACAAAACTGAGGTTCTCCTCATTGGTTCCAAATCCATCCTCTCAAAAGCCAACAGTTTCACGATCACCATTGACAACTCCTCTGTCTCCCTCTCCCCTCAAGTCAAGAGCCTAGGAGTCGTCCTCGACAGCACTCTCTCTTTCCAGACTCACATCAATAACTTTACCCGGTCTGCATATTTCCATCTGCGTAATACCAACCATCTCCATCCGTCCCTCACCGTTGACACCACCACCATCCTGGTCCATTTCCTCGTCACCTCCCGTCTGGATTATTGTAACTCACTTCTCACTGGTCTCCCCCTCAAGTCGCTCTAGAAATTAAAACTCGCTCAAAATGCTGCAGCCCGGATTATCACCAGGACCCCTTCTTCCCAGCACATCACCCCTGTTCTCCAGCAACTTCACTGGCTCGCTATCACACAGCCATTATTATTATTTACAGCAAGTCTTTGGATCTATTAAGTTGTCAAGCTCTGCTGCTGAAATCTGTTCACACTATGGATGGATAATTTGTTTTAGCAAAAGTATCAAAGTATTACACTAGAAAAAGTGAACTGAGAGACCTATGGTGCAGATTATATTTTATAAAATAGTTGCGATCAATAAAGTATGTTAATCTGATTTGGAGCAAAAATCATGAGACTTGTCACGTAGATCTCTTTTTATTGCTGTTGAAGTATGAAATAGGAAGAGTGTATCAAAAATCATCAGTGTTTTTGGTTGTTTGAGAAATTACAGTTTTGGTCTTCAGGACAAAGGGACATGAGTAATACATTGATGTTAAGCAAATGATTTAGGCTTCAGATAAGCAAATCTGAAACATGAAATTTTAATAATTTGTCTTATTTTTTCTTTTGCTTATCAAAACCAATGCTAATTTGTGTCCCTTACTTGACCATGCAAAAGCCCTTTGTGATTTAGAAATGTGTCCACTTGTTATCAGTGGCTAAATATGATCGATCTGTAAGAAGTGTTTGCATGTTAATTAGCTGTCTTTTGAAACTGATAATAATTTATCTGACAAAAATGGACATGTTACAAAACATTTTCTAAATATTTCTTCATTTTTACACTTTGTATAAACACATTACAGTAAATAATAAAATCTGATTTCTGGAGTTCAACCCAGCATGAGGTTTGGTTTTAAAACCTTAAATCTTTGACTAACACTGAGTTTTTAGACTATATTGAATTTTGGGTAACAACTAAGTAAATCACACTGTAACACTGCAGTTGCGGTTTACCTCAAAGCATGTATCAGCTGTCTTAATGACTGAAATGCAAGAAAAACTGACTGAATAAACCAGTAATTGCATATACATGTATACACAAGCAAAGAGTGGTACAAGACATGCGTAACTATTAAATAATATTTCCTGTCTGACCTTAAAAGCACTGAGAGTCTTGAGTTTGATGCACAAAATGTCATTTTTATCATCCAGTACATTCATGCCATTATTGTTTCTTTGTTGCATAAGGTAAAAAAAATCCCTTTTAAAATTAGTTTTAATCCCTTCACTTTTAAAACACAAGTTTTTGTGTTTTCTTAAGTTAGGTCCCATTTTCTGAAAGCTACAGCATTAGAATGTAAAGTTATTAAGCATGAGGTGATGTAGTATCTGAAAAAGTACAACAGAAAAGGTAGAACTGGTCCCTAGAACCCCCTTGCTAATCGTAAGCAGCGACAAATGGGGCGGAATATAATGATTATGATGTACGTTTGCAATGGGACTTTGAGACAGCTGCTTCCTTCGGAAAGCCACTGAATATAAACCACTTTTCTTAACATAAGGCACATTTTAGAAATGCTGCACTGCACTAGATTTGTTATCGCTTTTCAATAAGGAATGGTTTGAGTTAACTATTGAGCCCTCTCATTCCAAATGGCCAACCAGTTCCAGGTTGGTGGGTGAACACCACCTGCTTGGTATAAACCAACCTCCTACAGGGTGTAACAGAAAAACTGAGTATATATGATTGGATGGATCATGTTTCAAAACAGAGCTTTCATCTAGCAGATGTCTGTTCTGGATCACAGAGAATACATATTCACACCTTTTTAACTATAATAGACAAATGCAAAAGTAATTTTTTATAATGACTTAGTGTGGCCAGACTGTTACATCTGATCAGATTTTAGTGACCAAGAAAATAAAATCATAGCTTCGTTCAAACATTTTTTTTTCTAGAAAATTTAGATGAAAAAGATAATGGCTTCTTTCCTCGCTTAAATAAAATGTAAAATACATTGCATTACACAGTGGCACTGATAATTATTATTTCAATATACATGCCCTTTAAATGTAAATCCAAACTGAGACCGGACATCCATCACACAGTAAAAACAAGTCTGCAATGGTCTTTAAAAGGTGCATGGTCCCACAATGCTCCAACCGTTTCTTATTCTAAACCACTGAGCCAAACTACTGTGTGACACTGCCAAAGTGCTAGCTGCTTACGCGACCCTCAAGACAGGAAAATAAAACGCTTTAAAAAGACACTACAGGTACAAAAATCGAATTGTCTAATGCAACATGGCTTTGCTGGTTATTTCCTCTACAAAGCCCTGATGTGCACTCCCATTACTAATAAAGTCAGGGAAATCTGTAAACATGATGACACGAACTGTGTCTCGTGTTGGAAACATGCCATTGTTAAGTCTCTCATCCACCTCTGGCTAAATTAAAATGTTTGAAGATTTGCAAGAAATAATGTAAAATAAAATGCATGAGGAGTTTATTCTGCACAATAAAAAATGTGCAAATGCGTAGATGAGAGATTCATTTTTTTACAAACTTAAAAAAGGCATCATCTTCTCTGGAAAGCCCGAGCAAGTTATTCAAGGTTTTTAAAAAAATGTACAAAAAAATTGAGCGCCTCTGACTGCCATTAGTGACATTCAGACATCCAGTTATGTCCTTGCTGCTTTAAGATTTTCCTTAAACGCCCTCCTGAATTTGACTGGCTGTCTGTCAGAGGGCTGGTTCTTGGATAGTCCTGTACATCTGGAGCGATGTCACCTCCACATCTGGGACCTTGGAGTTCTGAGGCCGTCCTGTAGGGCTGTATCCAGCTGACCGCCCCATGGGACTGAAGCCTGTTGTGGTGCGACCCACGTGGGCAAATCCTGAAGATCGCGACACAACGGGACGCCGCAGGAACCGGCCGGATGTTACCAGGTCCCCATAGCCCTGCGCGTGTGAAAAGGCATAGCCTGAACGCCGGGAACTGGTGCGGCGGATGCGGGCCCTTCGAGGCGGTGGAGGAGGTGTTGCTTTTGTCTGTCTCACCTTGAACATCACCTGAAGGCCAAAATATTGGAGAGACACATTTACCCACATAGTTGCTGACAATTTTTTGGGAAATGTGCTGTTAACTGCTGAGTCGACATCAAGCCAAATGTTGGATGCACCAACTTAATGCCTACTGTAAGTAAAACATTTTACATTTGTGGAGTGTCGTGAAAAAACTGAAAACTTTAAGGAGACCAATTATTTAATTCGCAATGGACATCAGATATAATGATATTCCTTAGAAAGTGAAAGGTGCACTGATAGCGGGAAAGTGAAGTGGTGAAGGTGGACTTGTACCTTGTCATTAATGGTGGGGCAGAGCTGGATCAACAGGAAGCGGTAGGTGACCACAGGAAGAACACACAAAGTGGTCGTGAGAAGGATCGTCAGCCAAACGTTGGGCTGGTTCAGAGAGTTCCGGGCTGTTCCTGGTTCAACACACAAATGATTTTGTCTTTGTGTCCATGTGAATCTAACATCTTAGTATAAGTCGAACAACTATTCAAACCATTGGTAATAAAATAACCTACACCACTCACCTACAAAGGGAAACGCTGATGGCAACATGAGAAACATGCCATCGCTGTACATGGTGAACGTGACTGCAAAGTACATGGCCAGGCTGCCCAGAACAAAGACGGTGTTGACTGCCGTCCAGTAAGACATCTCCAACCACAACTACAGACATAAAGAGAATAAGACTCCTGTAATGCTTGGCCTGTCAAATGCAGGGGACAAGATTACCAAAAGAATAAGAGTCCTCATACCTGGATACTGACGACAAACAGCAGACACGTCTGCGTTAGCAGGGCGAAGGACTGATAGTCTGCCACGTCCTTCGCGTCGTCCCTGACAGTGTCGTGCATGGCTGCGTAGGGGATGAAGAAGAGCACCAAGGAGCTGTAGCAGCTGTGAAGCGCACACTTGAAGAAGGCGTTCTTGCTGAAGTAGAGGTTGCGTTGACCAGGAACGTAGAGCTGAGGATGCTGGAAACTCCATACATCGTTCACATCCTGACCAGCAGACAGAGATAGATTCAGGGATTAAATTTATTTGCACATAGTCATACATACATGGATATGTCGCATAGTTACCTGATCAAACAGACCCATCCCCAGCACAGGCAGTGCTGTGTACACCAGATTGTAAAGAGTAATGAACCACTCATCATACACTGTCTGAAATGGAAAAAAACCAAAACAAAACATTGACCATTTCCACCGTCATCGTTTGGCTAACCCCGACACAACCTTACTGATTCTCTCACCTGTGCAGAGAAGCCGCAGAAGAAGGCGTACCAGAAGTGGACAAAGGTGAAGGTGAAGTTCTTGTAGAAGAAGTAACGCAGGAACTTGCACATGCGCAGGTAGGACCAGCGGCCATGCACCAACAGGAGGCGCTGCAGGAAGCGGAACTGGGCAAAAGAGTAGTCGCTGGACAGCACGGCCTGCATGCCCTCTTGACCTGAGATGCCCACGCCTATATGAGCCGCTGCGTGACAAAGAGACAGAGTGACAACTGAGTTTCTGTCCACAACAAAC
The DNA here is from genome assembly GCA_016785345.1 of Trinectes maculatus. Lineage (NCBI taxonomy): Eukaryota > Metazoa > Chordata > Actinopteri > Pleuronectiformes > Achiridae > Trinectes > Trinectes maculatus. The sequence goes on along the minus strand of JAFBJQ010000326.1, from coordinate 175,586 downwards.
CGCAACTGACAAAAAATCCTCATGCTTCTTGTCCCTGCACAAACCGTTGATCATGCTAACATCATTGGCTCCATCCCCGATGGCCAGTGTCACCGCCTGCTTGTACTTCTTCACCAGCTCCACCACCTGAGCCTTCTGCAGAGGCGTGACCCTGCAGCAAATCACTGCTTTGCACATGCATGCTGTCCGCAGGAACTCCAGCTCCATGCTGCGCTCCAGGGCGTACGCCTGGGGGACGGTGGGAGAAGTTGTGCATGGTAGGAATCACAAAACAACTGAAAACAAATGACAACTCAACTGTGTGTAGTTTCTGAAGCTGCAAGCTAAGATACATGTGAAAAGTAGTAAGATTTATTCAGATTTTTAGTCAGAAACTTCCTAATGACGTACCAGACTGTGGCCATTGATAACAAGGCCGTGCTCTCCATTCACCACCTCATCTGTCATCACTTTCGAGCCTTTAACCAAAGTCCTTTCCGGCAGAAACACTGAATCTGCTGCGTCTGGTTTCATAGAGGTTCGGGCATTTCTGCTCCACAAGAAAATTGAAAAAAATGGATGAATGCATGGAGGTGATTCATAATCAGCTGGTTAAAAAGTCTCTCTCTCTCTCTCTCTCTCTCTCTGACCTCAGTTCCTCTCTGACGTCCTCAGGAGAGTTGCCTGAGACGATGAAGATCTCGTTCATCTCCTCTCGCAGCAGGTTGCACGAGTAACCAATATTTTCTGCCGTTTCTGCAACACAAATGAGATATTGCAATAAATGTCATCACAAGACAAGATGCCTTCAGGTTCAGAAAACCTGACACCTAATCCAGTTCACTGACTGTGAAAAATAAAACCGAATAACTGCAAAATGTAAGACCCTATGAATTCTTGTTTCTCACTGGAAGCCATGTACCTTGCTTGTCACCTGTCAGAACCCAAATTTTGATGTCAGCTTTGGACAGCTGCTCAATAGTCTGTGGTACTCCGTCCTGTAACTTGTCCTCTATGGCCGTTGCTCCGAGCAGCTGGACACAATCAAACACGTCATCAAACACATCATCAGCTACAATAAGCACATATTCATTCCTTTCTCTGGCCTTCTTTTCTTTGCTTTTCTTCTTACCAGCATGTCCCTCTCTATCTCCTCGTACAGCTGATCCAGTTTGCTTTCCCGATCGTCCAGAGAAGTGCTGGCCTCATGTTGGCGCTGTTTCCACTCGTTAAAATACTCCTCATCCAGATCCTTATAGGCCAGCGCTAGAGTCCGCAGACCCTCGCCAGCAAACTCCTGCAGTTTACATTTAAATTAATATATGTATAATGAGGATAAGATGTCCAAAAAAAGTCTTACTGTCCAGTTTTTAATGAAAACATACGAGTGCATACAGACGTAATACTCACATTGAGGTGTTCTGTGGTGACATCCATCAGCTTGCTGCAGGACTGATGCAGCCTCTCGTAGATGATTGTGTCTGCACCTTTACAGTAGAGCGAGAGTTTCCCTTCTGGGCTCCGAACTGTAAACACATATACAATCACATAAACAGATACGGGAGAAGTTTTTTTTTTCTTCTTTTTTTAATGGTCGACATAGACTAAGGGAGTAAACATCTGTTATCATTCACCATGTGTCTATACCTATGACGGACATCCTCTTGCGGACATTGTTGAAATCCAGGATGGCCAGGAGTTGGTAGCTGCACTGTTGTCCCATTTCCACAATGGAAACACTGTCTGGTGTTCGGGAGCGGAAAACAAAACCAAAGTTTCTGGCTGCTGTTACCAGGGCGCCCTCATCTGGAGACTGGGCCTGGTAGACAAGCTCACCTGAAGAAGCAATAAGTTCATTTGTTTGTAAAAATATGTTTTGCTTTTACATCTTTCTTTTTCAACTCTTTTTCAAACTCACCCTCCGTCTTCTCCTCAGCCATAACGGTGTGACAGAGGGCCAGCAGTCTGAAGAAGGCATGGACCTCAGGGTTCCCCAGCTTCACTGCCTCCACCAGAGCGTGATCATGGAACAAGAAGCGCGGGTCAGCCAGCGGGTTGAAGGAGAAGTCCACCATCTTAGTGTTCTGGGGAGGCAATAACAAACCATCTTTTACGATGTTCATGTAGGTAAACTGTGATACGCATTAAGATTTACATTATTTCTCATGAAGAAAGTAAAACAAGCTATTGTGACTCACCACAGTAATTTCTCTTTGACCAGCGTCATACACATCACCTGAGAAGAAGAACAAAACGATGACTGAGCCCTTATTCCAAAATGTTGAAAACTCAACAAACATCAGCAACATCTAGAAGAACCATCTCATCATTCTCACACATTATGGTACTCGAGAATGACCACAGAGAACCACTGATCTCCACTGTCATGACACATTCAGAAACATTGTGGTTGACTAAACAGGAAATCACCATACAATATAACTGTAGACACCATACAGTCTCGACTCTTACCATAAGATTTGCCGTTGATGGAGCACTTGTTGAAGGTCATGATATTCTGTGTGAGTGTCCCTGTTTTGTCACTGAAGACATACTTGATTTGGCCCAGCTCCTCGTTCAAGGTGGTGGTCCGAGCCTCAGCGGGGGTGTCGTTGCGAAAGTAGTACATCTTCCTGTCCCAGTCGATGTAGAAGCTGTTTCCCAGTCGAATGATCTCCACGCTGCCAAAAGATGTGGATACGAGAGGTGATCGTGTTACTTATGAATTTTTATGATATAGGCTTTGTATCAAATTAAACAAATAATATCTTCACGCATGTTGTTACCTAACGTAGAGGGAAATGGGCACCACAGTGTTGAGGATAATAACATAGGACCAGAATGTGAGGAAGGCAGAGAAACCAGTATCGATGCCATCCTGTCTCGGCAGGAAGACTGTGAACTGTGCGCCCTCATTCACTTCCCAGAACCAGTTTCCCACAGCCAATATGATGCACATGAAGGCCAGGAAACCAAAAATCTGCAGGGAAGAGACGAAAACCCAAAGTAAGAGACCTACAAAAACCTACAAATCTTTTCATACGTAAGTCAATTTGTAAAGTTCTTAAAAATGATCTTGATTAAGTGAACAGAATGTGGCTCTGTCATTTTATCACCATTATGAGTTACACCCTAGGTGATCTGTTTCAGGTAAGTCATAATTGCTGGTATTAAGAACTCTGGAGACATCAGTAGTAGACAGTGCAAGTCCCCTTTAGCTGTAAATACTTGTTTCAAAGCCTCCATCACAATGCGATGGTACGATAAGATGTTCCTTTATTAGGCCCACAGTGGGGACATGACCTCTAAAATAGGCAGCTTGATTGATCTGATGTAAAACAGAGAAATGTTGTGGAGGGCTCACACAGAGGACAAGGACATTCATCAGACGATCTATGCTGGTCCTCTTGAACGTGCTCTTCCCACAGTTCTGCATCAGCTTGGTCTCTGGCCCTGTAACAGAAACAAGTGAGGCCTCAAATCATGATGTCCACTAAGTCATTCAAAACAAAACTTTGTATTTTGTCATGAAGTCAGAGTCGGATCTGATCGTCCTGATTTACAGTTTCCACTAGTGTAACTGTTAACATGAGTCCTAGTTTCTGACACATCCTTCTCACCTCCAAACAGCACCAGTCCAAAGCACCACTCGGTGTTCCGCAGGGTGCAGCCTCGCAGCAGGATCTTCTCATTGTCCAGTGGGTATTTCTGACCAGCGTATGTTAGTGTTCCTGTGAAGCGATCCAGGCGGTTGTTGGGGGCCTCACAGCGTACCTCGCCTAGAAAGAGAGAGTTGACATACTAGGTTTGAAAATAACTAAACCACCCTTGAAGCCTGTGTTACTGAATGTTTAGCCCTTTTACCATTAAAGTCTGCCAATTTTTCAATGTCATCCCCAAGGTCTCCTGTGACTGGCAGGGCCTGCCTCACCTTCAGGTTAGTTTCTCTGTGGAGCAGATGAGGAGAGAAGGTGAAGAGAAAGTGATGAGGAAGCAGTGAAGTAAACAAAAAGTGTGAAGTTTAAGAAAAAGGAGACACAATCATTTCTAGTAGTATCGCATAACGTAATAGCGTACTTTTAACAGAAAAAGAGGCTCACCCATCCAGCTCTGCTGTCTCGATGTACACCAGGTTCAGTGGTTCACTGCTCGATAGCAACAGGAGGTCGGCCTGAAATCACGCAGTGATTTGAAAACATTGAAATCTCTTACATGGAGCTAACGCTTTGCTCATGCTCATAGATGTGTGGGTTTTATTTCTCTTTCAAAGGAAAAAAAAAGAGATTGTTTTTCTTTGCAAGAAAAGGCCACGTCGTGCTTCTTCTGTTAAGTAAACTGACTCACAGTCACAAACTGGTTGTTTTCTAGCTTGATGATGTCGCCCACCTGGACGTCCATCCATTTCTCACTCCGTAATCTGAGAACAGGGAACAAGCTCATGAGAACATGTGAAAACATCTATTAGGTCATGTTTAGTCACTTTCCTGTGGGTCTGCCAAATAAAACAGGGCTGCCATGCAAACATTTAATACATTTAGGCGTTTCCATTCCATGTTTCAGTTGTTAAACCATTCTCTTCCTGTTAATGAATATTTATATCATACATTCCTGCAGTTCAATCTGTATATGTTATGTGTGCTAAATAATCTAAACAGAAAAGACTCCAGTATGGCTGCAGGAAACAGCTTCAGGATGATGGGCAGGGCTTGTTTTGTATCCTGTTGATCTGCAGTCTGTCATCTGGATATGCAAGGAATGTTTGATTTGTGTGTTGAATCTGAATTCACTGTGAGAGCTGTAACCAGCAAATACTATGACTGTAAATACTATATGGACTGGGTGATGCGTCCTAAAACACACATAGATGTAGCTACCTGAAACACGTGTCTATACATGTGTCTATATATGGTGAAGGTGAAGATATACTCAAACAATCTTACTTTCTATCAATCAGGACTTGAGCCTTTCGGTTGTTGACTTGTTTGTCACTCCGATGACGATTCTGAAAACGCACACACACACACACACACACACACACACACACACACACACAGAATGATTGAGTGATAAAAAATAATAACAGGAAGTTTCAGCCACTGAATTGCTGATTAGTACTTAGAAATAAACTGCAACTGACTTTCAGTTACCAACTATAATTTTATTGGTAGCTGACATGGGATGTTACAATGTCACAACTGTAGTTTAGATATTGAAAAGAAACTCATAAGCTTATTTTCCCGTCAAAAAGGTATAGGTTTAAGTCCAAATTGACGACCTAACTTATTATTATTCTTGTGTGAAAATCTGATGGGGTTCTGTGGACCTGCTCGGATCAAGTCAGGTCTGATATCAGTGGCCTGTCTAAAGGAACAGATGGGTATCGATAATAACAATCATTATTGATGGATGCTGCTGCCCAACACAAAACTCTTTAGCTAATGTTTAACCCATTACATTCATTTCCTCTTGGAGGTTTGGAATTAGATTGCTAGGAGTAACACACACACACCCACACACACACACAGTTCCGGCATACACACTTGTTTGGTTAGCAGCTGAAGCGAAAACACATTTTCCTTTCATTGTTTCAGAGGTAGGCTACATTTCGTTCCAGCTCGGTGTTTGTAAAGCGATGAAAGAAAAACTTTCTCCAGGCGTGTTTGTTCATTAACAAACAAGAAAGAAAAAGGTCAGCTGGGACATAGAGTAAATCTGGAGAGACGGGAATTTACATTATTGCTTCATAAGTTGTGTTAATGACACATATATACATGTCGTATGAACGTGAAATGTCAGGTTCCTAAAACTCTTTGAATTGATTAAAATGAAACAGCAACCAGAGGTCAGCCTCTGGTTAGAGGAACAACAGTAGTTCATGGAAATACACAATTGTGTCATGCGTGGCTGTTATAGACAACATCATATAGGTGTGACTGAGACATTTTGGGAACACCCCTTTAGCTGACAGCACAGGACATGACCTCAGCATGTGAGGGCTGCAGTTGTGTAAATGTGTCTCGTATAAAATAGAGAACATTGTTTATGGTGAACAGGCCGAACGACTTACGATATCATCAGTGGCATCTTTGGCCGCGGTTACAGACAGCACGAGGACCAAAGGCACAACAGTGGTGAACCAGGACAGAGAAGAGATTTGAGGGATCACCTAGAGCACACACACACACACACACACACACACACACACACACACACACACACACACACACACACACAGAAAGTGAGAGAGAGTTGCAATTTAGTTTATTTCAGCACACAGCGACTGAAAACGGAAAAGAGGAAATACAAATCGCATATGTCAGAGAGTCGCTAACACATAAGAGAAGTAAGAGAAGAAGTGGGCCACAGATAAGACAAACAAGGAACCACACAACTTTAAAAGATAAAATCTAAATTGAAAAAAGCCTTATGCCCTGGGTGTACCTTCAACGACAATAAAAAAGATTGATTGATTAGAATCTGCATCATGTTAATTAAGGACAATGTGAACTTGAATGCACATTCGAAAAAAACGACAACATAGCAATCTAGGCAGATACACAACAGGCAAATTTATGTACTCTATATGAAAATGTATTGTGCATTTAAAAATGCTGCAGCGCTCCAGTTCCTCTTTGTCTTTCAACAGCCACTGCAGAAAACCTCTGTGGTATAACGTTTGCTACATGATGTCATGTTTTTCATGACACTTCCTTCATTTTTGAACTTGATTTGTCCATACTTTCTTGACTTAATGCTAACGCTAAAGTGTGAAATGCATGATTGTCCTGAAGTGATTCACACACAGATTTTACATACTGTGTATGTACATACACACACACACTATATGCACACTAACAAAAACTGTGATAATCATGCTATATTACCATTGCATGAAATTTGTTTGGCAGTTTTATGGTAGCCGTGGCTACCAGCCAACTCGTGCGTGTGTGTGTGTGCGTGCGTGTGTGTGTTTGTTTCTCTCACCTGGAGCACGAGCAGAAACAGGAAGTAGGCATTTGCGATCCTCTGGAATTGCTCAAACAGGTTGAGAGGTAAGAAGGTAAAGAAGTTGTACTTGGAGGTCTTGATGGCATTTGTCTATCAAAGTTGTAAAACGGGGGAGAACAAATTATGACAAGAGGATGAAACTGAGTGTAAAAACTATATGATGTCACAATATACCTTCAAGATATTTTTAAAAAATATTTCAACTCAAAAACTGCAACTCAAACTAATTTATCAGTTAATTACATTCTTTGCTTTGAGAGCATAAAGTAATCATGACTAAAAATATATTATTTGGAAGTTGCACAGGCAACTAACTGGACACAGTGAACACAGACAACTACTAGTGGGAAAATAAATTCCGATAGTGTGATACTTTGCATGTTTGGCTAGGCTAGTCTGCCTAGTTTAAAGGGTGATTTATGTAACTGCGGTCCAAGGCATCCAGGATGATGTGGGAAATGCATGATGGGTAAATGAATGGACAGAGTAAACTAATTTCAACAACTGGGGAGAAATACATTTTTACATTCAACATTTCTTACTTAAAAATTGTGTCTCCTTAAAAGGGGTGTACCTTTACACAAACAGCCCACATGAAAAGAAAGAAACTATCACTCAAGAAATCAATTAGAATTCCTCTCATGTTAAACATGTGTGTTACTGATGAAAGCCCCTTCGTTAAGGCTCCCGGGGGCTTTATTGTGTTATTTAAAGAATCCTTGTGAGACCCTCACAGATGTTTGACTTCAGCCCAGTGTTATCTGGTGGGAGGGAGTTGCTCTGCGCCAGGTGGATCTTATCAGGAGCGCTGGCCAGCTGCACCGTGACATCCATTACACTTTATCACAGGAGCCCGACACAAACAACTCCACCCACAAACTACAGCTTGTCGGAGATGTTTAAATGCACAAGTGGGACAAGTGCGTTTTTGCAGCATTTGTGGTATTTTCCACTAACTTATTTTCCACTCTCGTTTCATTTTTTTTTTTATCTTCCCTTCTGAAATGACTTTGTCCTTCACATGAGTTGCCATTCAGAAGTAGCCGCCCCTTGATGCCTACTCAACTCCTGCTCCGTTCCACTTAAAACAGTTTCATGCCATTCCATGCCAGGCCTTGTGCAACCAAAATGGCTGGGTACAAAGCCATACCAGGTTAGCCATGCGTCTCCTTTCTTCACTGAGAGCTTAATAACTTAGTAATATAGAGTGCTTTGACCTTGACTACAACAACAGAGCGCACAATCTGAGGAGAATAAGTTTACCCGGCGGCGGTTTCGGCTCTTAGACATTGGCTGGCGTCCAGTTTTCTGATAACCGCCAGACACTCATGCAACAAGACACATCCCAAAGGAACGCTGCTCCGCTTGTAAATATCCGAACTGACATAAAGTAGTGGTAAACTGTTTTGTCTGGAAGGTTTGTGGGTTGTATCCGCAGTGACGTCACTCCTCTATTATTGGAAAGAGACTTCTGGAGCACAATGGGACCTTGTTTGCTGTGTATCTTTAAGTGAGTGGAAGGCATCAACAACAGATGCAGATGCATGTGTTAGTACTTACTGCATATTTGAAGGACAGGTTGTATTCTCTGTCATTGGCACGGAGTTTCCTCTCCAGCTCTGACAAGAGAACACAGAAATCAGTATGAACTATTTATAGGAGCGCATATGAAACAGGCTCTGATATCAAGTTTTCTAATATGTTTTGCTATTATCAATAGCAATTTGCTATTTATTGCTATCAAATTGCTAAAAAGCTAATTTGATTTTTTTTGGAGGCAAAAATATTAGTTTTTTTTTTTTAACTTTGTTATTTAGAAAAATGTGTGAAAGATAGAAGGAAAATCAAATTATGAGCGCAGTACCCTCAAGTACCAATAACATCATCACCGTAGTTTAACATGAGGACATCTGACGATATGTGAAGACATGAGGATCCATCCGGTCAAGGCTCACCTCTCTCTTTCTTCCTGACACAGTCCAGGCCAAAGAAAGACATTTTCTCTTCCTCCTTCTCTACTATCTATCCATCGTACCAGTCTGCGGAGAAGGAAAGGTGTTAGATTCCAGCTGAGCAAAGAGTAAAATAAAAGAAACAAACAGGCACTCTCACATCAAACATCACCTCTCATCTGACTGGGAGATTAAGACTTAAAGGGGAAATGACTGCATGCTCACCAGCTGCCATTTATTTAATCTTCCGTGATGTGCCCTATGAGGTAATCATTTCCTGGTTGTGAGGCTTTTTTTGTTTTAAACAAGACATTTTACAGCAGATTTCACTGCAGGTAAAGATGTAAACATCTGAATGGTGGTGAACTTTCATGGTAGGAGGTACACAGTCTGTGTGTGTGTATTTGGATGTGTGTGTGTGTGTGTGTGTGTGTGTGTGTGTGTGTGTGTGTGCGTGTGTGTGTGTGTGTGTGTGTGAATAGATAGAGAACATGCTGTACCAACAGGAGCAAAGAAGTTAATTAAGAAAAAAGACACAAAAATGAGATGCATATGTGTGAGGCACTACACGAGCAGTGTCCCAATACGCATGTGAGTGAGTCCTCCCTTAACCCCGCCCCCTCATCACGAGAGCCCTTACTCCAGGTTTGCATCAGCCCCTGAGCCTCGTAATGTTTTTCCCATGTAGGGCAGTGTGACTCAGGGGGAGGCTCCAGTCTCCATCTCTGCCTGGACCATGCACTCATTCAGGTTTCTACTAGTTCAGTCATCGAGGGCAGTGGATGGGGAGAGTCTGTCTGCAGTTTGTGTTTGAATGCTTCCTGTCATCTTGATCATCCGCAGTCACATGTAGCTGCAACATACCTCTGTATCAGTCGCCTGTATCCCAAACACTAAATTCACCCACACGTACAGTATCATGCAAATTATGAAAGAAAGATATCACCTGTAAAAAAGGCCTGTAGAGAAGACTCTTTCTGTCGTGTATGGAAGAGGATTAGGGCCACTGTTAAAAAAAAGTGAGTTCTGACTTTTTTCTCGGAATTCTGACTTTAATGCTGACTTTAAAGTCAGAAGTCTGACTTTAGAGTCTTTAAAGTCAGAACTCTGACTTTAAAGTCTTTAGAGTCAGAATTCTGACTTTAAAGTCAGAATTCCGAGAAAAAAAGTCAGAATCACTTTTGTTTTAACAGTGGCCCTAATCCTCTTCTGTAGGGTACTGGTCCAATTTTCTATTTTACATTTAATTTGATCATTTGAGCTGCATCCTTTATCAATAGGTTATTAATCTGCCAGTTATGTTCTTGAATAATGATACTGATTTCTAATCATCACTAAAACTTTAAGTCTCCCTCCTGATGAACATTCTTTGCTCTATGTTGTTGTGTATTCCTGAATGTGGAAATAAATAAATAAATGAAATTGGATTGGGAAAACTGCACAGAACCCCCACTTGATGTGCAAATGAGGGTACAAAGGAAGTAGAGAAGAATGTGTGTGTGTGTGTGTGTGTGTGTGTGTGTGTGTTCACACAGGTTGATGATGGAGAGGGTATTTCTCGAGATCCTGCCCTCAGTGTTAGTTGCCAAGTTGGCGTGAGTATTGGAGCTATAAATATCAACCACATGTGTTTGCAGAAGAATGTGTGTGTTTTAACAAGAATACTAAGTCTCTGGTAAAACACACACACACACAGACACACACAGACACAGACACAGACACAGACACAGACACACGATGACCAAGGGGCTCAGACAGTGTGCATACTTTTGTGTTGTATACCTTTAGTTTATAGAGGCAGTCGGAAATGTATACAACTATGTAGATAACACACACGCACATATCCACTCTAAGCAAACAGTCCGCCTATTCACTGACTTTAAACCACTAAATCTACCACCCACTTAATTCCAAACCTAAACATGGAGACACAAGACTGAACACCAAGGGATGTCTTTGGCGTGATGGTTGGGAAAAAAGTGACACTTCAACTTAAAATGAAATTTATCATCAAGATATTTTCCATTTCACTCCCTTACTCACTGGTTCCATATGGTTCCATATGGTTCCGTATGGATTCTGAGCTTTCAGCGGGGGCCTACCTCGTTGAATCCCTTTCCTCCATCTCTCATTATTAGCAACAGGAAAGTCATCTTTCTTTGGCATCGACAGTATTCTTGTATTTAATCGTAGACGACAACCAATCAAAACCCCACTAAATTCATGTCTTACTTGCACGGTGAGGATAAATCAGTTTCCAGAGAGTCTAGTCTGATGCAATACACTGCTGAGCTAGCACAGAAACGCTGCACACACTTAGAGAAATAATTGGTAGATATACAAAACAGACAGCCTCTGTATTTAAACTGGAAACTGCAACAGAACCTGCTTTCATTCTCAAGACTGACTGGTCCTGAGGAATGTTAAACAGAGAAAATAAAAATAATAATGACAATGAAAATAAAACAGTATTATTATTTTGTATTATTTTTAAGAAAATCATTCCTGATCAATAAAACACTTAGCATCCACCCCCACCCACACACAAACACACAGCTTTCTCTCAGCCACATCTTCAGTTTGCAGGTAACAAACACTGGAATTAACGTTGTTGAAGGCAAACAAAGGTAGGTAACAGTATCCTAGTGTCACAGTCACCTGTTACTGGCTTAACAGGTCAGAGGTCACAGTGATGAATGGGTGTCTTGTCCGATTAGTGATCTCTGGTTTCTCAACTGAACAGTGCTCTATTATCAAAACTGACCGCTTAGTTGCAGCTGAAAGAACAACCCTTCTCCTCTGAGTGCGTGTGTGTGTGCACCCGTGCATTAGCACGCTCACGCAGACAGACACTTTCCAATTAAATGCCTGAGGAGCCCTTAGATACACAACAACTGGATCCGTCAGAACTGCAAAGATTCATTGATTCATGAATTATGCAAACATCATGATTTTATTTTGTTTTACTTTAGGAATTATTTTCATTTTGTACATCACAGAAAAAAGTAACCAGGCAGTCAAATACCTGACAGCTCAAGCTACTTTAACAAAAGACACAATGCAGTTGTATTTAGTCTCCTCTTGGTGACTTTGCATCTTTTTGTGGTCTTTTTATCTCTATGCATCACTATGGTAATTTTTCATCGTTGTTTCGCATCACTTTCTCATCAGGTTGAAACACCCTTGTTCATTTTGCATGGGGTGGGGGGTGGGGGGGGGGAGTTTTGCATCTCTTTGAGACCATTTGGTTTTATGTTGAATTTAAAAATATTTTTTTCAAACACATCCCACTTTGGATTTCCGGGAAGGCTCGGCATTCCACAGTCCACAGGCCTACACTCTCTGTTGCATCTCTAGCAACAGGTACTTGTCTTATCAAGCAGCTGCCTAATAATAGATCCCATACACACTGTAGATTTCAGAACAACTTGCCTATAGAGGGGCATACAGTGTCAATGATCAGTAGATCACTAACTTCTAAGTCAGTCAACACAACAATAATTTAAGTGTATTTAAAGTCACAGGCAGTTTGGTTTTCTGACCAATCAGTCCGCGTGGGAAGAAAGACATTTCATTTTCATCATCAATGTGTCAACCCAAGAACTTCCTAGTTCTCTTGCGTTCACGTTAATTGCACAGCGCGGTTACCAAATCAGCTCACATCAGATCACTGGCTAATACAATCAATATCAACGTACAAAAAAAATATGAACGCGTGGGAGGAAATATTGCACAGTAGCAAAACCAACCCTGTATTTGGAGTTTCCTGTTTGGGCAAACGAAAACCTTAAACATCAAACCTCTACTGTGTGGAAAATGCACTGGCAGGTTATGCAAACACTTGATATTGTGCATCTGTGTTGTTTCACCAACTACTTTTGGATTTCAGCCAAGAAATCTGTTACTGGAACTCAGTGCTTAGAGGAAGTTGCTGAAATATAGTGACCTCTCACTAACTGCCCTTGACATCAGCTACTGTCGAGCTCCTGTTCCACTGAAGTGTGGCTGTGAACCAACTCATTGAAATTCTGAGACAATGTTTTTAGAAAGACTTTTAAATGCTACACAGCTCATCAAACATGCACTGCTGAATAAAACCATTCACCCGGTCCATAATGTTTATAATGGCACTGCACTACTAATGTGACTGCAAAAGACAACGCAATAACTGATAATGGATTAATCATGATTCATTTCCATGAAATTCCGGTTGTACTAAGTGCTAGTGATTGTGGTAAATTAGTTTAAGTAGAAATCCATGTTACATTCTAATCTACCGGTGACTATAATATGTAATTATTTAATTATGATAATGTGTCTCTTGAAGTTATTGTGTGTTGTATCATAGTTTCCCCAAATTTCCTGAATAACAATGTTTCATTTCATTTTTGAACTTGCAGATCAACTGCGCCATAACCAGGGTCCTGGCAACTGTTTGTTTCCTGTTACTCACACTGTTTTCAAATCAGTGTGTGTGTGAGTCACCATTTATTGTTTTCCCAGTAATTCTGACGTTTACGGCACATCGACTCCTTCATTTTCCCAAAACTGACTTTTGGAATTCGTGTTGTGGTGACTGACACTTGAGATATAATTCCTCCTTATTATAAGTTTGTGCAACATAACATTTGTGTTCCTTTAAGGAAGGTCAAGACCTTGTTGCTGCTGATGATAGACATTATCAAAGCAACAAGAAAGTGAGATGCGGTTATGACACAATGGCACAGATCAGCACCGGTGCTTTGAGCAAGAGCCCCAAGCGTTACACCAAAAAAGGCCCAAACAATTGAACCTTTGAATTATTCACCTGGCCTCTCAGGCCACAAAGCAGCTCCTCTCCTCTTACCTGATAACAAGCTGACATTTTGATTGACCTTCTTAATAATATCGTCCATGTAAGATAAAGACTCTGCCACTCTGGCAGATGAGGTGTCACAGCAGTCTACAATGAATGAGATTCAAGCCGTGACACGGAGTTGGCTTTTGACCCACATGAAATTGATTTGTATGCAGGGTGGAAGATATTGATTGACATAAGTTCAAGAACGGGAAAAAGAAATTTCCTTTGTTATATATATATATATATAGATATATGTATATCTATATATATATATACTTGTTCTCAATTTTTTTATGATGTGTTTGTTTGTTTACATGTTTTAGCAACGTGCTGCTAGTAACATGTCTGTGAGGATGTTAGTCCTTCCGACTGTTGTTACAATACTTTGATTCAGACTGAACTATCTCCGCAGTCTGCCGAGGCGTCATGTTCCCCGGTCACATGATCACACAAGCTGCATGAACAATATGTTTAAGCTGCAAAAAAATATACTCTAACTCTCAATTAATCAATTTGTCAACTGAAAAAAAATGATGATTCTATTTTTCTTGCAGTCACTTTCTTGTTGCTTTGCTGTTTTCAAAGCTCAACTTGGACTTAATTAATTTTAACTCAGCATAATACAGTATATCCATTTTATTCATAAAAACAATTAGTCTCAGACTTGCATTATGAGTGTTTTAAAGTGGATACATCCTTATAGTCACAGGCTGTGGTGTCTGTGTTGTATAGGGGGGGAAACTTAGGACGATTCCAAGGGCCCCTGACTGACAGGGGCCCCAAAAAATAGGAGAATATATGCAGGGGGG
>JAFBJQ010000326.1:133429-160988 GCA_016785345.1 Trinectes maculatus | reverse complement strand
GGAGGAGGAGGAGGAGGAGGAGCTCCTGCCTTGCAGTGCAGAGGAGGCTTCTCCGCTGCTGGTTCCAAACCCTCTGGATACAACTAAGCCTATGGTGGTCCTGCTGAGGTCTGGTCTAATGAATGGCAGATTACTTAAAGCATATGCAACACGATAGGAAAGTTACACACATTAAAGTAAACTCTGAAGCCACCGTTGACATGTTGATCTTCTGGATGCTGCTGCTGTGTGGTGTTCTGTAGACAATGCACATGTTATAAGTTGTTGGGAATGTTCTGATTCAGATAGGTAAAAAAAAGTCACACACACACACACACACACAGTTACTTGCTTGTTTATATCATGAGGCATTATTTGTCATGCTAAGATACAAAAGATAATGTGTCATAATTTGAACATGATTCGATTTTATAATTATTTTATTGACTCTTAAATTACAAACATATGAATAATTCACACAATTAATATATATATATATCATAATCATATACTGTATGTACAGTACAGTATCATCATCAACACATCTTTTGAAGGGTCCTCTCCCTGGTACCTACAGCTACAAATACATGACTTCTGCATCACGCTATCTATACTAACAACATTTCTGTTTACATACTGTACGTCACCCGTATGTATCAGACATCAAATGAGACAACCTTCACTAATCTGTTCCTCCGATACTGCAGAATGCACTCTCAGCGTCAGTCTGCATTGTCTATAGCTTGACCACAAGAGGGAGCTCTGGTCTCAGCATAGATCTGCACTAAAAACAGTCGGCGTTCAAACTAACATCACAGAAGTTAGTTCATACCAAAAGGGTCAATCCTAATTTACATTTATGCTAGTAATCAAGTAATTAACACTGAACATATTTGGTCATTAAATTCCCCAGCATTTTTGCTTTCGTTTATTTATTTATCTATTTATTTGTTTTTGTTTTGTTTATTAATTACTCCGTGCACAGGCTTGTTTATGTGTGCCTGGGAAAATCAATGAAACTGAAACGTAGCGCTGAGGTCAACAGATCTTTTTCAACGTTAATCTGCCAATAAAAATCAGACAGATTAAAAATAATTTAAAATATCCGCGTGTAAAGGCGTCATCCACCTTTCAACTCAAACGAAGTGGGCCCGGTCAAAGGCTTCGAGTGACGTAGCCGCTACTGATTGGCTGCATTTCCTGGGGGGTATGTTAATAGCAGCGGGGGCGGGCTCGTGGGGACGAGTAGGTGACGTCAGTTCCCCCGTTCGCAAAGAGCGAAACAAACATGGCGGTAGACTCGAGTGGATGGGAGTTCATGCTAACTTTGTTCGTCTTTTCCTGTATTTTTGCGGGCAGGCAGGCCGAGGCGGCGGTGTCGGAGTCGAGAGGCGTCACCCGGATACTCGGCATGCGGCTGGAGAAGAGCGACAAGCCGGCGGGGACCACCGACAGAGGCGTTATTCAGGTGACCGAGGGCAGCAACGTCCTCTTCAGGTTCTACGGGCTCCACTTGTACCCAAACAGCTCGGCTATCATCAGGTTCATGGAAATGTACGCCAGCGAAAAAGAGGACGATGTTTTCGACTCTATCGCCGTCCCATTAAATAGGACTTGTCCCGAACACACCAAGGATATAGTAGTCATGGGGGCCATGGAGGTGAGCAACCAAAACACCGCCGGAGTGGTCAGCCTCCGGGTCAAGCAGCTCCGCAAGAGCGAGATGGTGAAGGTGTTCGGCTTGTGCATCCGCGACTCGCGCGACGACGAGTGGTACCTGCTGGACGACAAGGACGGTAGGCTGCGAGTGGTGGAGGAGAAGAAGTCCCTGATGCCTGTCTGGCTGCAGGTGATCCTCATCTCGTTCCTGCTGGTGCTGTCAGGCATGTTCAGCGGGCTCAACCTGGGGCTGATGGCGCTGGACCCTATGGAGCTCCGCATCGTCCAGAACTGTGGCTCAGAGAAGGAGAGGAAGTACGCGCGGAAGATCGAGCCCATCCGCAGGAAAGGCAACTACCTTCTGTGCTCGCTGCTCCTCGGCAACGTCCTGGTCAACACCACCCTCACCATCCTCCTCGATGACCTTATTGGGTCAGGTCTGGGTGCAGTGGTCGCCTCCACCATCGGGATTGTTATTTTCGGTGAGATCGTCCCCCAGGCGCTGTGCTCCCGGCACGGCCTGGCAGTCGGGGCCAACACCATCATGGTCACCAAGTTGTTCATGCTGTTGACCTTCCCTCTGTCGTGGCCCATCAGCAAGCTCCTTGACTGCATCCTAGGTCAGGAGATCGGCACTGTCTACAACCGGGAGAAGCTGGTGGAGATGCTGAAAGTCACCGAGCCCTACAACGACTTGGTGAAAGAGGAGCTCAACATGATCCAAGGAGCTTTGGAGCTCAGGACCAAAACGGTGGAGAATGTCATGACGCCACTGGGCAACTGCTTCATGATCCACAGCGACGCCGTGTTGGACTTCAACACCATGTCCGAGATCATGGAGAGTGGCTACACAAGGATACCCGTGTACGAGGACGAGCGGTCCAACATCGTGGACGTCCTGTTTGTCAAGGACCTGGCCTTCGTGGACCCGGACGACTGCACCACCCTGAAGACCATCACCAAGTTCTACAGCCATCCGGTCCACTTTGTCTTCCATGACACCAAACTAGACTCCATGCTTGAGGAGTTCAAGAAAGGTTTGTGAAAACAATATAAGTAAACAGTGTATTGCAATTCATAGACTCAGGCCATGGGAGTTAGTGTCTCCGCTGCGCCTCTGAGAATGCGTGTGTTTGTGTGTGTCCATTCTCAGTCTAAATGTAGACACCTGCCCCCCCGGAAAACACATGCCAAGCAATTGTTTATTCCAGGCCCACGATGTTAAAGTGAATGTCTTTGTGGCTGTGGGCTGTTGATTAGCCAATACAAGTAATCTGAGGCATCACATTGTCCCTAAGCTGTGTGTTATTATAATTAGCTTCTAACTGCTTTTTTAAAGAATTCACACAGTAAACCCTCTCTAGGTTTAGTGGGCGTTCGGGTGGTGGTTGTCCACGGAGTCTTTGATCATGGTAGACCGTCAAACCTCTCTGCAGTGTTGAAGAAGCAATAAAAGTACTTTCCGCATTGTGGATCAGTGATATATTGATTTATCCTGCCCTCAACTCATATGAAGTACTGTTGTGTTTGCTTGTAGAGGAGCGGTAGAATACTGTGAATGTACTATATCCTACTAGTGAGAGATGTTTTCTTTTGTGTTATGCTGATGCGTGGATCCAGACTTTCAAGTTAAACTTAACTATGTTGCTGTGAAAATGACATAACTTTGCAAAGGTTACTATGACGTCTGATGTCTTAGATGTCATAATTTTTAGATTCCGTGTCAGTGATAGACTGAATCCAGGAGCTATACTCAATTGAGTTGCCATCGTTATTATTTACTATATTTAGCCAATCAACATCAATGCCAGGATTACTGAAAAGAAAATAGGTTTAATTTTTTTATAAACACAACAGAGCACAGTCAAGGTTGTGATTGGTGATAGCAAAAACACTTCCCCGTTTCACTTCTCTCTCTGCTTTTCCTCTTTTCACAACAGTGCTAATACAGGCCTTTGCGCACACTCTCTCTGAGGGTTACACACACACACACACACACACACACACACACAATGACGCCATCTCCCGCTGGGATATATTTTTCCTTTCTCAGGCATCTCGCCTCAAGGTCACAGACAGTAGACGCAGACATTTGCTGTGTCTTTAGCTCAGCACGGATAGGAGAGAGCAATTATCTTTCTACCTCTGTAGCAGCATCAGTGTCTGACCGTATAATGTAGTAATGACCGGGACGTTTAATTAAATATTTCTGGCACTTCACATTAACGAGTGTCATTTTTCTCCCTCACTTATTTCAACAGAGGAAAATTGTGTCTGAATTTGCTTTTATTGCTGCGTTGAGCAGCTGTTGTAAATTGACTTTTGAGTAGCTTGTGGTGGTGGTGCACAATGCTGGGTGACATTTGACTCTGCAGCTTGGTAGGCGTGTCCGGCGAGGTGGGAACGTTTGGCAACAAGCTGCAGTGCCCACACACACACACACGCACACAACGCATATATTTTGATGAGATCTTTACTTTTATGAATTTTATGATATCATGAGGGGAGTTTTTGTCTTGACACACTGTGACTGTGCAACCCGAGGTCCTGTAGTAACACAGCATGTTGATGTGGTAAAGAACATGATTGATTGTCTCCTCCCCTGCCCCCCCGCCTCTCCACTGACCTGACTTCCCGCTTACTTCTCAAGTTCCTTTTGCTTGCCACTTAGCATCAGTTACCATGGCGACGACCTCCTACAGTGAATGCGTGTACACAAGTTTCTACGGTACACTCTGTTGAAGTTATTCCCACAGTGTAGGATTTAAACAGATGATTTCTTATAGGATCGTTTCTCATAAGTGATAGTCATGTAGATAACCACGAGTAATGTGTAGTTTGACATTTCTCCTAGACTCCTTCTTACTATGTGTGTGTGTGCATGCACGCGCACTCAACAGGTTTTTCAGCCAACACTGTGTGACCTTTTAGATGGACTTTGCAGTGACCTTATTAGGCTAGATGAAATTTTAATGGCATGCTGTCTGTCATTTTGGAAAATGGTAACGACAGACATCATTGGGAAAAAAGGAAGAATGTAAGCAAGCAAGGAAATATAACTTTATATCTGTATTAATATAAAATTTTAATGGTTGAGAATACTAAGGTTTACTAAGATTGAGTTACCTCTGTTGTATTTCTAATTATAATTGATTAAACCAGGTAGAAGACAATGAATGGCAACACTCATCATTACATTCAGGAAGATTTAAATGCCTTCACACTCATGATCACAAGTAAACCTTAAAGTCATGGGAGGGTATTGCACTGTCAACAGACTGTCACATGTTGTGCCCTCAGGTACTGTGTGATATTGGCTTACATTTAAGCCCCTGAAGGCGCATTGGTGCATGTTTAGTATTTAGTTTAGTTTAGTATTGATAGTGTAAAGTGAAGGGTTATTGTGTAAAACTACACAAGTCATGCCAAAATGTAGTGACTGAAGCAAAAAAATCAGTTATGCAACCATGTTTGCTTTTAGAATTTCATTAAAATTTCAACTGTTTCACCTGAATGCTATGAAATTAATTATGTATGAGCTGTGAAACAGCATCTAACTGGCTGTGAGTCAGCAGATGGGTCCTGGACATCAAGACTAAACACAACGTTTTAGCTGAACCTTCAACACGTTGAGTCTGTGAGGAAATGAACCAGCTCGTGTCTTGTTTGTGGTTGTGAGGTTCGTCCACGTTGTCTGCTCTTTATCAGTGGTTGTGCACTTATCTGGTCACCCTGCCTAGTCTGCCATACAGGCTTTGGTTTAATGACTGTTTGTCTTTTAAGTAGCTGTATATTTCACAAAATTGTGAACAGTTTAAAATGAAATTCCTTGAGCTGTTTACCACTGTGTGATCAGCACTGGAGCATCGAAATACTTGATAAAACAATGAACAGAGATTTGTTTTGGTTTTTCAGTTGTGAAGATTTGTATTTGTAAATGTAAAACCTTATGGTGTTACTTATTCAAACCCGTCCATCAAAACTCAACTGTTCAGATCGGCCCCCATGGCCACGCACGCTCAGCAGTTCAGCAATTTCTGTCTTGAATATTTACCCTGCTCTTGTCAGCCACCTTCTGCTTTTCTCTTCTTTCACGTCTTGTCATTCTGATTCATTGTGCTGATGGTGCAACTACAGCCCTCAGCTTTGAGTGTGTCACAGCAACACTTTCAGTTCATGTGTCATAATGATATCAGCATAAAGAAGTCACACACACACACACACACATATCCTTGTCAAACACTAAATATTTGAGTGAGTGTTTACCGTTTTCACAGTGTAAACCTTGCGCACACATGTGTGTGTAAACCTTGCGCACACATATTTGCAGCCGTGCGTCTTTTTTTCATCCCCTCGATGCGCACATGTTTGTACCAGTGGTCACTACAGTGGTCCGGGTGTTGTGTTTGTGCGTGGGTGGTATGCGTGTTGCATTCCTTTCCCATAATGACTCATCACTCTCCCTCTTGTCTGTTTTGTTGTTGTTGATTCATGCCAATAAACAGCCCGGCTATCAAGCTGTTGATGGAAGTGCCAGAGGCCAGGGAAGCAGCCAGCAGGTCACAAGACCGGCTGGGATTATCAGTGCATGTGCAAAAATCAATGAGGGATAGATTCATTTCAGTTAATAATATGAAACTCAGAAAAGCCAAAAACAGTTGAGCAGGCAAACAAACGGTTGAATCAATACAAAATGAATGTATGAACACAAAACCATGACTTCACACAGGAAACTGGAAGCAGAAATGCCAGGAATTTTGTGTGTGAAAGGTGTTTTATTGTTCTTTGCTGTTCAGTCAAAGAAAGAGATGCTGCATTTTGTAGCTCAACAGGGTTTAGTGACTTGGCCTGACAATGGTCTGATTCTTGATTTCTGTTTTGGTAAATCACTGCTGTGTCTTCATTTTGTGTAAAACAAAATCTGTGCCGCCTAATGAAGGTTGCATTTTATTTAAATCAGACTTCTGCTTTGCAGGCAGTGGCTGGGGAAGTCCCACAGTTTCAGCTGTTTCCTATATTGGAGGTTAAGAACCACATTTTTATTGCTGCAGTTGTAAATTACTGTATGTTCCCATATTCTGTCTGAAATTACCTATGTCAAATTATAAGTATGTTAAGTGGCAGTTAACATACTTAGTGGCTGTGTATTTCTGTTGCTGCACTGACTTGGTCGCACTCATGTTTGTGGATCTCGTCTGAACATCAGTAACCACAGACACACAGGAGCTTGGTGACCTTGTGGGTTTTCACATTGTAGACTCAGCTGACTCAGGTCAGACACTGAAGGCAAAAGCAGCATGTACTTGGCTGAACTGCCTTGTGCCTTGTGTGTGTGGTATCTTTTTGTGCGTGTGCGTTTGCATGTGTGTGTTAGTGAAGGCCAATAGACTGTGACTCTCCAGTAACTTGGGGTAAGTATGTCCCCTGGGGTCATACTTCCTCTGAAATATTGACTCAACACCACAGGGAGAGGTCTGACACACACACACACACACACACACACACACACACACAATGCTTTTCCATTGCATGATATCTTCATTCTTGTTGCTACAGTGATATCTCATGTGGTACGAACAACAATCAGATAATAATTGTACCCAGAGGCTTTCACACAGTTGGACACTGTTGATGAATATTCTCCATCCTGTCTGAATAACACCTTGAAGGTCCCATTCAATTATATTATTCTAAATTATAGCCTGGTTATCCGTCCCAAGATTATTATATTTGTTAAATGAAAACTAACACAAACGTTATCACATTAGCCCCGTGGGTCTTATCAAGTACCTCCCGTGTCCATTTCATCGATGATCGTCCTTGAATATCAGCTATCAATGAAAATGTGATGATTGATTCAGGCGTCTCTGCTCATCATCATGAATAGCGGTTACAATTATGGTTCACTGGATTTGTCATGATTTCATTCTATGATCAAATGTTTTTGTGTCACTTTTAATGAATAAAACACCTCAAATATTCACTCCTTTGAGGTTTTCATCATGATGAATTGATGTTTGTCACACAGTTTGTCATCACATCAATTTCCTGTTTTCTTCATGCATACTCATTTTGTAGGATAACAGTTAGTCAGTGATTAAAATAACTAGTGCAACTCTCTTTATTGTATTCACTTTGGTCATTTAAATATTGCCCCTTGTTTATTTAAAATTTTGTGCCATGTTCAGTGGTGCTGTCATTGTTTGCAACTTGATGCTGAGCCGTTGATGATCGTTGGGCCTTGCTGCTTCCTTTCGAGGCTTAAGCATCCAGACTGCATATACAGTCCATAGCCCGCCCACTTCAACGTCTCTAATCCTGACATCACAGACTCCCGCAGTTAAGCCAGCCTTGCAGGAAATGAATTCCTTCAAGCCCAGTTCTGTTCATATAGTAAATTCAAGCTAGGTCAAAGCTGTGTGTGTTATGTGTATGTGCATGCCAGCATTGCCCGCGTTGCCCGCGTTGTCCGGACATGCAGTCAGACATCAAGGACAAACAAAGTGACTTAAACATGTAAAGCCTTTGGTCTTTTTTTAATTGCTGGTCATATAAGCTCTTTGTAAATCCCACTGATCTGCTTGCTTTCATTTTGGCAACAAAGACAGTGGACCTTTGTGATTTCTCATTGTCTCTGCCTCTTCCTCTCTTTTGATTTGTTCTTTATCATGGCATGGTAGCTTGTGGTTTTACGGAGGATAATATGTGTGTCCATGTGGCTCAGCAGATGCTTATTCAGATGTTGTGTTTTGAGGAGTCCTATATTTCAGAGTGAAATTGTCTCGCTCTCTTTCACCTGTCTCATTGTTTAAATCCCACCCTATAATGCTGTGTCTGTAAGAGAGAGACAGAAGATAGTTTAATCCACTTGCTTGCATGTGTATCCCCATGTGTGTTTGTCCGGCTAGAGGGGAGGAAGTGATTCAGGCACCAAACCCCTTGATATCCTCTGCGTGCTTCCCTCTGGAGCCGTCGGTAATCAATTATTGAGTTGAACTCAGCACTTGTTTGGACACTGAGCTGCAGCCACACCGTGCTTATCAGCTTTTTGTCACATGAAGGATCTAGCATTGTATGTCTGTGTGCTTGTGCACATGTGTGCGTTTGTGTTGTACAGTGACACTCCTATGAGCAAAGTCCAGACCCAACCCCAGCTCTAATGACCTGTACACATTAACAGGCTATTTGTGGTGCGAGCATAGCATGTGAGCAGATGGGTTAATGTTAGAACAGAACTGTTATCAGACACGAATCCATCATGATATGATTGTTTGTCATGATCAAGGGCCGTGTCCATGCCTGAGTCACATTGAACAGACCTGGCTCGAGTCAGATCAGTGTTTCAGTGTGATGTTTGAGAGCTGTCATGTGTTGGTAATTCAACAGAAGAGAATGTAAACAGAGATATTTTGACTACAAGTGTGGGCTCACCAGACAGAGCTGTGCATTATATTACCTGCTAAAAGTATGCACAGTGGAACTCATTCTCAGTATTCAGTGATATGTATTGTGAATGTAGTGATAGTAATACAGTAGCTGATTTGAGATGTTCCAATATGTTTTTTCCAGATTCAGTACCTTAACTGTGCTTATCACCCAATAATAGACAAGAACTATAAGCCACACAAAATAGTTTTTAATTCACAGTATTTATCGTAGAATAGAAAGGTTTGGTCATTCATTTGACATTGGATGTTTAAAATGTACTGTATGCCTTCAGAGTGATATGGGGGAAAAATCTTAAGCGTGTGTGAGTGTGAATCAGTGAATAAATGAAGTGTTGAATGATTTAATCTGAAAATGCAACCAATGCTTATCTTTGTGTTCCTCAGGAAAATCCCACCTGGCCATTGTGCAGAAGGTGAACAACGAAGGGGAGGGAGATCCTTTCTATGAAGTGTTGGGGTTGGTGACCCTTGAAGACGTCATCGAAGAGATAATTAAATCAGAAATTTTGGATGAATCTGACCTTTACAGTAAGTTTGATTTAAAACGCCTTATCGCAGGATCAGTAACTTAACTAACTTTGCTCTTAGTGTAGATTAGGTTTTTCATCCTGTCTGTAGTAATTTCATTACTTTATTATTCATTATCTTCATATTGTTGTGTATTTGAGATGCACGCTATCAGACTGTTTTGACTATTCAGGCATAAGTCCTTTTTGTCCGCGTGTTTATTGTTTATTATAGTACTCAGTAGTTATTACTACAATTTCACATTAGTACTCAGAAGTCATTACTGCTTTCAGTAATCATATTCTCATATATTGCTTATATACCCTGTACCATTAAATACAATGTCTGTGCAACATTTCCCTTTCATGGTTTTACTATTTATACTTTTCGTGGGCATAGGTTTATAGTTTAAAAAGACAATGTTGTGTAGCGACAGTAAAATTACTGTAAAATTCTGAAAGCACTAATTTTCCAGGTGTACCTTATATTTATATGGAGAACTTTGTTGTATGTTTGTGTGTGTGTGTGTGTGTGTCTGTCACCTTTCAGCTGATAATATTACCAGGAAAAAGGTCGCGCCCAATAAGAATAAGAGAGACTTCTCAGCCTTCAAGCATGAGAGTGAATCAAAAGTGAAGATCTCCCCTCAGCTGCTTCTTGCTGCTCATCGTTTCCTCGCCACAGGTGTGAAATGGACTGATGTAATTATACTATTGCATAAACCCTGCTTACTGTATTACAATATCGCTCAGGGATGGATTCTGTCATGGTAGGGTCTACACTTGCTTCCCACTTGGGATTTTAATGTGTTTATTTATTTAGAATATCTATTTAAGATCCGAGCACGTCAGGAAGATGCTGGACGTCAGCCAGCTGAATGTGATGCCATTGCCACTGCACATGACATGAGAATGTGTCGCAGTCTGTCTGCTTAGCAAGCGTTAGCTGATATGCTTTTCCAGAAGCAGCCAGCCGTTAGCCTCTACTAGCATGATGTACCCTCACAGACACTGTGGTGTGGCAGGATACCAGAATCTTTCATGGCAGGCACTATGTCACTGTCTGCTTACTTTGTTTTTTTTTTCTTTCAGGATGTTGGTCTCATTTTTAGTTTGCGGCTCTTTTCACACGACTTCGATTTCTCATATTTCTAGAGGTTAAGTGTAGTTGGTTGTGCATTCCAGAGCAGGAAGTGACTGTTCCCCTGTTTTTCCCTTTTAAATGAATGAAACAATGCCCAGTTTGTTTGTCAATTGGCTATGATATCTATTGTCACTGCTATCTATCACAGGATATTGCAAATATCACTAATTTTTGACTGGTGTAGTAAAAATGAATGGAATGCTACATCGAACATGTTTGAGGGCCTTTTTGTTTTGCAGCAGCCATGATATACTCAACCAGGCTTTTTATGAGATTAAAGTGTTAACACATAGTTATAGAAAATCATTGCAAAGTCTTGGAACATAATACAAATACACCGCTCTTCTGGCTATGCTGACACAAATAGCTAGACTGCATCTGTGGATATTTTTTATATTTTATTCCACAAAGGAGAGCTAAATATAAATCAGTTTGCTTTATACACAAAAGAATGATCCCAGTCTTTTCCACACAGTGAGAAATACAGCTTAGTATTTAAGCACTAGCTCAGTACCTGTCTGTATCTTTATCTTGACTGAAAAAAGTTTAACTGGTTCATCCGTAATGAATTACAGCATTGGCCCCATGTGCCTCACCTCTCACCTGGTGTTGCATAAGGTTTTATTTGCAGGTTGGACTGTTTCTTTGTCCGTAGTTTGGGTGGGGACCAAGAGCACTTAAGGTTGAGCATTGCAAAAGCCTGTCTTACAACTGTTGAGAAATGCATGTAAAACAAATACATTATCTGTTTGTCTTTTTTTTATTATTTTACAGTCACATTTGTCAAAATCAATGTAAACATAGTTTTAGTTATGGCTTGTTGACGTGCAGACTTTCAGGTTCATAACAGATGAGACAGTACGAAAAAACGCTTGTCATGCGTCGTTGTCATGTGTTGGAAAGATTCACCTGCCGTAGGAAAAAAAGTTGGCACACGTACAATGCAACTGTGTAATTTCATGTTGTACTACAGACAGTGGCATTAGATGACTCATCTCTGAAATGTGTTTGCATCAGTGCTGCATGTCAGTCAGTCAGTCTAAAGTTATACATTTAAAACATGTACAGTAAGTGTTAAGTTGTGTTAAGATTGGTACTCATTTTTGTGTTGCTATCTAAAAACATTCACACAAAGCTCTTCTTTCCCTGCAGAGGTGAGCCTGTTCAGCCCGTCTCAGATCTCAGACAAGGTGCTGCTGCGAATCCTTCGCCATCCTGATGTGATCCAAGACATCAAGTTCAGCGACAGTGACAAACGCTCGCCGCATCACTATGTCTACCAGAGGGGCAAGCCAGTCGACTACTTTGTTCTCATTCTGCAGGTATGCCGTGATATAGTGGCTTGTTGCTGCAATACATGTTTTATCAGTTGGTAAAAAAAAATTTGAATACATAAAATTGACATATTGGCAGAAAAGGGAAAAAAGAGCAATTTTAAACGCATGTTTTTTAGACACAATTTTTTTAGACACAGATTATAATTTGAATTTGTAAATCTAAATTTAAACAGTAATATTTCATATATTACAGAGTAAATCAGACTAAATTCCAATATTCAGTCACTTATTTTTATCAAGGCAGTCACTGACACTGCGGCTGTATCTGTTGTCAGACATACAGCATGATGCACATGTAGACAGTGTTTGCTGCGTCTTATGGCTGTCGGCTGCTCTGATGTGATTTTGTTCTCTGCCACTATGTGTAAGTTGTGTGTGGATTTGGTGTCTGATGGATTAGTGAGTCACGGGTTCAGCAGTGTTTGCTACACAGACCTCAGAGGTGTTATTAAGCACAGGCAACTTCTACTTAGCACCACCCAGTGTCATTGTGAGCGCAAATGAATTACAAGGAATGACATTTTTTATTAAAACATGTCGACGACTGGTTAAAAAATTGCGTCAGTGGAAAAAAAAATTCTTGAGTCTGTTGTTATAGCAACAGCAGTAGTGCACAAGTGATCGCTGTTTCAAATTCAATTAACTGCACGGGGAGATTAGTCAGCTACTTTAAGGTTTTAGAGAGCCATATTTGGTAAAGTGCCAGACTGGGGGAGGTTCAAGTCATTCTCCAAAAAATCTTTTAATGAAGCAGTAATTAATAGCATTTTGATGATTAAGAAAAATAATGAAGTAATTTAAAATTATTATTACTTTACTGAAACAGGTGAAACAATTGGGAAAGCCAAAAAGGAGTGAGAAAGAAAGGGGATGGGTTTTTCAACATCAATAACTATGGGCAAAGGAATAATGGAGGAGAGACGCATTTCAGGTCATAAAGATCTAGATCTTTACTAATTGATCCCTATTATGTAAGAAATTAGAGGGGGTGGGGCACTAAACTCGACTTCTGTCAGTCAGCTCTAAATACACCAATCCCAAACAAACTCGGTACGTGCCCACCTCAGCCTGAGTGCCTCCACCTCCCTCCCTATGTTCACACACTGTAAACACGCAAAAATCACTGACACTGCTTTTGCACATCTGTCCTATCCACTCCAAATCCCACAGGATGGGAAAAATTATGCTCTATTGTACTAATTGCACACATTCGCTTCCCACATGTCAGTTATATCATTGTGCCCAAACAGTCATTAGCAGTGTGCGGTAATCTGGGGATCTGTTTTGGCTCTTTACCCGCTGTTAATCTTGGTGATATTTTCCCTTGTGGGAGGTCGGATGTTGAGGATGCCATGGAGACCCCACATGTGGAATAATCTGCTGAGAC
Source organism: Trinectes maculatus (assembly GCA_016785345.1). NCBI lineage: Eukaryota > Metazoa > Chordata > Actinopteri > Pleuronectiformes > Achiridae > Trinectes > Trinectes maculatus. Next base: position 147,528 of record JAFBJQ010000326.1, on the reverse strand, counting down.
CCTTTTGGAAGGGAGAGGCATTTAATGTCAGCGTGCCAGGGAGGGGATTTTCCACTACTGCTTGTGAAGAGAAAGGTAGAGAGGGTGGTTGTGTGAAAATCCCTGTTTAATTTTAAAAAGGTTTCTCTCTCTGTTTGAACTGTTGTTCAACATCAAAAGTCTTCATGTTAATAGACATAATAAACTGTATGATGACACACGGTTCAGGTAGTTAAAGGTATAATCACTCATTTAGATTGAAAGAAATATCTTTGTTAGATCCCGTGTTGATAAATATTCTCGGCTATTCGATGTACTCAGTGAGTTATTCATATCCTTTCACTTTTTGACTGGGCTGTGTGTAGTCAGCTAGCGGAACATTGTGTTTGTGAACATTCTATTTCCTCTATCCCTATTCTGTATTAGGTAGACACGAATACGATTATTAATCAGGAGGCAAAAAAATGACCAAAATATAACATGTTGATGTTATTTGTTAATGGGGTTCGAATGTGGGTGCTCTGCTGTGAGAATGCGTTTGAGTTAACAGAATAACTGTGAGAAATACTTTTAGAAACACACAGAGGTTTGCTTTCCTGAGGCAAAAAAGTGAGTCTGGTGAAATCATGAGAACTGAAAACCTCAGATGCAAATAATTCAGTTTCCTTAGTTCCATTCCTTTTGATAATGTGCATGTTTTTTCCCTGGAAGTGATCTACACTGTCACCAGACAGGCTGTTTGTTTATGGCCAGCGTGATTCATGTCTCCTTTGAAGATGCTGTGATTCTCACAGCACAGTCAGAGTTAGATCACTTTTGTTCTCATGGTTTCCTTCAGCTTCTGGAAATGTAAGGTTATTTGAAATACCCTGTTCCTGTAATCAGTTAACCGTATTTAAGTATAGTAATAGTAGTGTTAGTAGTATACAAGGAGTTATTGTGCTTATTCCCAAAACTATTTGAAAAGTGGAAATGTGTTCAAGTTGTTTGTAACTTGTGTATGTTGTCTCCTGGTTGTCAACCTGCATTGTTGTCAACTTGAATGTGTGAGTGTGTGTGGGCGAGCGACTGATTCACTGACTTTGCACTAAACTGTTGTAAGTCATTGTCCACAGTTGTTAAAACTGTACTTTTCTGGCCTCCAGGCCTCATTTCAACACTTTAACAAGCTTTACTTGCTCTACAGCTCTTCCAGAGCACCTTCACTGACTTCACCCTGGCTTTACCTTTCTGCCTTTAAAGAAAGTTTTTCTCCTCCCTGTAAGTCACAGTCTAATAATAATTGATATAGAAAGGTCACAAAAAGGGCTGTGTTTTCAAATGGGTTGGAACCAGTTTACATCAGTGACTCAGTGCATGTCACCTTGATAGATAGAGACTTAAGCAGGGACACAAAGTTCCTGCTCAGGTTGCTGGTGAGTAATAACGCATGGACTTGAACTTTGGCCAAGACCCACCTACAATGGGCATCCATAGATAGATTATGTTAGTGTTCAGGTTTACTACAATGCCTTCAGAAGTTCATTGTCATTATGGAGGTGCCTAGATAAATAACTATTATGTGTTGTGTAATATTGAGCTCATGTTGGGCCTCTTCACTTTTCAGTTTTAATCCAGGCTCCTCTACTTGATGCAGTTTTTTCCAACAAATAATAATAAAGTGATCTTTATTTATGATGACTCTGTGGGGGCTGTGTGGTATAATTGTCAGATAAGAAATCATCTATAATAGTGTCAGTTGACCTTAATCACCCATTCTAGGACCTTTTCTCCAAATAAAAACGTGGAAATGGTGCGCTGTATTTGTTTAAGCGTTGGCAGGCGGTACCATGCAGATTTGGAAGAACAGGTCTGACCGGAGCAGCAGCAGGCGTGACACCTCCCACTCCTGTCCTCCGCCCCCCTCTGTTTCTATTCTTTCTCTCCTCCCTCCCCCGTGCCTCCCTTTAAATTAAACGAGGCATGTAGCAACGTGGACAGCTGCAGATAGACTCACCCCTTTGTATGCTCAGGAGGCATGTATGTACGTTATTGTTTTTTTTTTAGCACATGCACGTGGTGCAGACTATTAGTCCTCAGCCGATCCTCACAGACACATAGAGTTGACCATATGTTGAGAGAGCTGGCAAGAGAGCCAATGAGGTTTAACCTTTGCCTTAATGGTAAGATGACAAAGTCACTCTGCTGTAAGCCTCTCCTACTTGGGTTGCGAAAAAAAACTAGTAATGATGAACATAGAGTGACTTAAGTGATATTAACTTTAGAAATAATGGATTTAATGGCTGCATTAAATGGTTGTGATTAGTGATGATTTGTGTCTTAATAATCACTGTCTTGTTCATCTTTCTCATTTTTGCCTCTTTCATTTCTACCACCTGTTCCACTTTCATCTGGTGTGTGTTGGGGGGTGGGGGGAGTGATAGCAGGATGGAGGGAAGGAGGGATGACAGTGTGGCTTAACTGTGCTGTGTTGTTGCCGCAGTTCACACATTCCACCAGTCTGATTTGGGACAAGCGTCTGTACCAACACTTAACGCCCATGCCCCCCACCCCCTCACCCCTCTGCCATGCAATCTTAGTTTTCACCTTAGCCCACTTCATCTCCTCATTTGCATCACAATGTCCCCCTAAACACTAAACATGTGAACCTTGATTCATAGAGAGAATATCCATTTGTGATCAGTGCCAAAGTAAACATGTTTATTGCCACTAATGATGCACGGCCTGTGCAGAGGACAGTCGCCAATAAATAAGCTGTCCATGTGTTTTGAACTAGAGCACAAACAGTATAAATTAAATCATATAAATAAATGAATGAATAAATAAATGTGAGGGAGGACAGCACAGTACTATGGTGGTGAACATTTGTGCCTCACAGCAAGGAGGTCTCAGGTTTGAATCCTGGTTCAGACAGGGGTCGTTCTGTGTGGAGTTGGTGTGTTTTGTATTATTTAAAAATAAATGACTTTGCTGCCCCTCTGTTCTTTGTTGTTGTTTCACAGACTAAAAGACAGTTATTTAAATAGCTGCTACACTGTCACTGTTGTGGTACTTTGCTTCCACCGAAACAGAAATGATGAGTGGAAACTTGCAGAGCATGCCCCATATGTAAACATATGTTTTTTGTTTTTTTGTGTTTGTTTCTGTTGTTCCTGTCAGGGCCGAGTGGAAGTGGAGGCTGGTAATGAGAACATGAAGTTTGAGACCGGACCTTTCTCTTTCTATGGTGTCATGGCGCTCAATGTTCCCTCAGTGGGTGAGTCCACTCTCCTCTCCTCTCCTCTCCTCTCCTCTCCTCTCCTCTCCTCTCCTCTCCTCTCCTCTCCTCTCCTCTCCTCTCCTCTCCTCTCCTCTCCTCTCCTCCTTTTCGGTTAAAGGCATCAGCTATTTAATACAGCACATTTGTTTTACTGCAGTAAAATAAGTACTTGAGGGACAATGTCAAATGTTTCAATGACTCTCCTGCCACCTAGTGGCAAATTGTTAGACATCAAGGACATTTCCTAGAAGAAAATTTGTGTGCCAGATGTAAACAGGTTTGCTATTTGTCTCGTGACTATGACAAAACTCATATTTAACATATTTACAGACAATCAGTTGAAACCTATCAAGCACCTGATGCTGATTTTGTGTAATATTGTGTATTATGTCTGGTCAGATATGTGAACCTTTTTTGTTTTAACTTTCCTTACGTCCCACCAGTGTCAACCTCATTTTACACGTTTCATCAAAACAGCTCAGTAACAGAAACACCATGGAAAGTTCACTTCAAAAACAGTGTAATGTGACTCGATGGTCTTGGAGTGGAGCACCATTTCTCAATGCTCTTGCATGCAGTGGGGCCACTGGAGCATGCAGTGTCTGGAAGCAGCAGACCTGTCTCTCTCTGTGTCTCCCACTGTCTCACTGACTCTCCTCCACCCCCCACCCCCCCTGTCCTGTGGATCAATTCCTCCTTCCTTCCTCCTCTCCTCTCAGTGGCTGCACCTCGTCCTCGCCACCTCTCCTTTAAGAGGTTTTCTCTGTTCTCTCGGTTGTCAGGTAAACTCCGGCATGTCTGGGTCCTTTAACACTTAGGACGGGCAGGTCTCGGGAGGTCGGGTGGTTGGGCCTGGCATTTGATTCTGCAGGCATGGCTTCAAAATGTGTCCATGTTTGTTTAGAAATAAATATTACAAGGGTAAATCAATGCCAATCACAGAGGACAGAAAATTGCTAGTGGACAGATCTCTATTTGTTGGGATGCATTTCCAAGCACTTACACTCCACATGGCAAAATATCTGTTATTATGTCACTGATTGCCAAAGGTGCTAAATGTTTGAAGGTGTCGCCCCACATAATCAACGGCTGTAGCAGTCGTCCTCTTTGTGTGATTCGGTAAAGGTTTACCCTTCAAGGACAACAAAGAGTCAAATGATAACAGCTGATTGTTTGGCAAATAAACTCTTTTTCAACTAAGTTGACCTCAGCTACCTCTATTTTTACGAAGATGGCATTTCATAGTCGTGGAAGAAGTTTAGCCTAATACCTAGTTTGTCCACTTGAGAGCACTTGAGAGTTTTTTTTTTTTAATTTGTAATATGTCCACCATCCAGTGACACATTCAGTTGATCAATTTACTAGTTAGTCAATAGAGAGACAGTCTGCCAAAATTATTAGAATGATTACAGACAGTGTGGTTCAATGTTTATGTATGTTAAACAAAATGGTGAAAATGACCAAATAATTAAAAAATATTTTAAGATAAATGACAAATATGGAAGATGAAGTAGAAGAAGAAGAAACACCTTTATTGTCCACACAGACGTTGAAATTAATTTTGTGCATTCCTTATCTACATATTTGTTAGTACAGTAAGTACAGTAAGTACAAAGTACAGCGCACAACATAACATGCAGACATGCAGAGCAGTAGGCTACACCTCGTGGAGCGCCCAGGGAGCGAATGGGGGTTAAGGGCCTTGCTCAAGCAGCAGACAGATGGCGGCGCCTCTCCCGAGTTTCGGCCAATTCGGGGTATTAACCGGCAACCTTATGTTTCCAAGCTTGGTGATAGCTCGGGTCTGGGATGGTGGCGCGTCACCCAAATCTTCGGTCGAGCTGGGATTTCTTCGCCACCACCTCCCCAGTATTTAGTATTTTAGTATTTAGAAACCATACCACACTGTGCCTTCAGTGGTGAAACATGTTGTATGCTGGAATCAGGGTTTGTGTGAACAGGACTGCTAAGGAGAGTAAAGCATTGTGAGACAGGTGTGGGAGACAGTCCGTGAAAGAATTTAAATAACTTTGGGCAGTTAGATTATATTTGGAAGAAAACAGAAGTATGGTTGAGGTGCAGTAGTTAAATAGTTTATAGTTTCACATTTGAGTTGATGAAAGAGCATATTTGCCAAAGTCAGCAGTGTTTTTCAGCTGATTGAACACATGGGGAAAAATATTTATATAGCACTACAATGAAATGGAGAGGGATGGGACAACATCATGAGACACCCACATAGGACTTATAGAGGTTAATCTGTTCGCACTTTGACTTTGGATGTGTCTTGTTAACCTTTAGATGGTTAATTTCTTTGTGTTATATCAGATGTAAGATCACTGTAACTTTGTATGAGTAAAAATCGATTAACAACATGAAGCTGTTGAAATGCAGCCATCCTGGTTTTTTAAGTTAGTGTTGTCCTATCCCTCACTTTTGCAATGTGTTTGAAACCATAGTTGTACACTATAGAGTGCTAACTACAGAAATAGATAGTCGTCTTTTAGAGCACAACAAATAGATAACAATGAAATAGTGAACTCGATAAATGTGCAACCAGTTCCAAATATAATCCCTGTAGCTACTCGCTGTTGGAATCATGAATGAGAAAGCTCTTTTCACTAGATGGAGCGATGATTGTAGTTTGAAATCGGTCCTATCACCTACTTTAGTTATTTAATCACTAACTCTTTCTGTGAGCACCAGCTCACCAGTACTATGATGGAGTATTAGGGCCACATTGAGGGAAAAACAATTCCACAGACTTTGAGAATAAAGTCATAGTTTTACGAGAGAAAAAAAGTTGTAATTTCACAAGTCAGTGGATACGGTGAGGTGATCCACTTAAAACGGAGGTAGGTCTAAAGTTATGACTCTAAAGTTTAGAGTCTAAACAATAGGAACCTCTCTGCGGACAGGATTGGTCAAAGATCGTCTATTTCCACCACGGTGGTTGCTCTGTTGCTGTTTATATGATCGCTACTCTCTGAAAATTGCCCGTAAATCCTTATAAATAATGCACAGATGACCACGTACGCATTTTACGCAAGTTGAGACCAGTTAATGGGCCTGAGGTGAAAGAGAACTGTTTTCATGCCACGTATTTCTTCTACATATCCTTGATGGTAGACAAATTGTCAGACATTGCAACTTTCTTTTCAGTCCTGATACTGATGACAGTGTGGTACAGATGCACTAAAAGATGAAGTACCACAGTATATGTGAAACATATACTGAAGTACAACTTCATGAAGTGCTCCACGGCCCTAATTTTTTACAACTGTCCTCCTCTAAAACAACAGGTTAAAACATTACGACTTTTTTTCTCGTTTATTACAAAGTTATTCTCGAAGTCTGAATTTCTTTTCTCAATCTGGCTCTAATACTCATACAGTACAGATTACACTGATTTTTTTTCAACTCCTGAAGATCCAGTGGGTAAAATTTCTACACGTTTTAGTAGTTGTTGAATTATAGCTAAGGCAAAAAGGAAAGGAAAATAAGTAAAATGTGAATAGTTCAATGACGCTTTACTATAAGATTATCTATTCAGCATTTACCTATTTTAAGTATGATGTTGACACAGATTAAACACAAAAACAATGCGGTAATAAGCTGATACAAGTGTTTATTAATGTACATAAACAGGTAGATAAATATACAAATTATCTGAATTGAAACATGATAAAATATAACTATGATAGTAAAAAATGTCATCATACAAGTTAATAAAATGTCCTTCTATAGGACAGTTTAAAGTAAAGTTTTAATAATATCATCAAAAATGCACAAAAGATTTTCCTCAGTAGTTCTAAGAAATACATCATGTGGTTAGCTTATCCTTATTTACGGAATGTAAACTGAAAAATTCTGAAAAGCACTTTTTAATAGTTTCTTTGTGGGAACAAAAATGTTTTGGCTACATTTTGTTGGTTCCGTTTGTGTAATGTGACCTCAGGTCTAAACTGGAAAATCCAGCAACCTCATATTACATCATGCTTTCAGCACAAAGTAAACAACTCTGCCCACACTGTCAGTGTGACGTCAAAGCGTTTCCTGCTGGATCTCAGCAGTTCTGAGTATCTAAACTGTAAAGATTCTTTTTGCGTGTGTGTACATGAACTCCACTAACGACAAAATTTATCATAGACAGTGAACGATTAACCGGTGAACCTGATTCCTTTGGCGCTAATGCAATTGACATGTCCAGGTAAAACAGTTTCCTATGACTCACTGAGGCCCCCTGCCGGAAGACTCACGCCTACTGGTAATAACATACAGCTGTTAACTAGCCTGCTTATGAATTATGTGTGCGACAGTAATTTGTGTGGATAAACCAGCACGTGAGAACTAAAGTGTCAGGTGGCAATTTATTAACTATAACTAATATTATGTGCTTTTCTTTGTTTAATTACTTTTGAAAAATGCCAATTTTTGCATGTTCAAGATTAAACAAGAGAATAAGTGGCAGATCAGTTGCTACTGAAAAGAAGACAGGTCTATTCTGTCTTATTAAAATGGGTATTAGCAGCTGTCGAGATATTTTATTTACAGCTGTTGAAATGAGAGATTATGAATGTTTAAGAAGTTACTTTTATAGGGATCACAATATTTACTATGATACTGGAACACCAACAATTAGCAGTAACAGCCACTATACTGTATAATGATGGTTTCTATAAAATTATATTGTAGCTGCAATAGACACTGACATTTCAAACTATAGGTCAATAATTGTGATTTGATAATTGTGATGTATAGAAAGATTTTACATTACTATACCTGCTTCTTACTATAATGTTATTAATTATTTTTCTATTCACATTTTAACACATTTTAACACTTCTCCTCAACAGCAAGTTGTTGTTGACACATTAATAAATGCTTGTGTTAACAATGTCTGATCAGCTTAACAAGGGTTAAAGTTTTTGATGGTGGATCGTCCTACTGGTTAATGTTTGCAAATTTTAGTCACAGGCAAGATAATTGAAGCACATATTTCAAATTGCATCCCGCGCTGCTCAGCATTTAAAAACACTTCTAACTTTGTAAATATATGAGTAAATATGTTTGCTTGGTGTAAAAAAAAAAAACTCAAATCGAGTCACTGCTTGTCTGGAAAATTTTGTGAGTCACTGTCATTGGGTGTGAAAGACACAGTGTGCGTCTGTGTAAAGGTGTGTACACATAGTCACAAGTTTCAAGTGGATGACTGAATAATAGCGTGTAAAAAATGTATAACTGAATAATAACTTTTTGACCTCCCCCATCTCTCTCTCTCTCAGATTTCACTTAACATTTGTTTACCTGCTAATATTGTTACCTTGTGTGATTTATATGTTGTGTGTCAATAATAACCTCATTCATTCATTATTAAACAACACTATAACCTACACTGCATCTTGTTCTTCCTAAGTCTTCCGTTGATCTCTGGTTGCATCATAGAGCCAGTAATCCTAGAATGGCTTTGAAGCAGTAGTGTAAGGCCCACTTACCAGGAATTACATTTCATAATAATAACCTTGTCTGTGCGTGCATGTTTACAGAGATTCGTTCACCCTCACACCTCAGCGGACTGAATCGAACTGCTTCTCTGAGCGGTGCAGACCGGACAGAGTCTCTCTCCATCAGCGGCAGCAACAATCAGCTCAACAACAGCTTCCCCTTGCAGCAGTACATACCGGACTTTTACGTCCGAGCCCTCACTGACCTGCAGTATGTCAAGGTTGGTTTGATTGTGACAAACGTAGTAAATGATTGTCATTTACTACATTTGTCGTAGTGGTGGTGCTTACACACATTTTCTGAACATACCCCAGTTGTATAATATTATATGATAGCTATTGCATATAGAAATATGCCACTGTTTCTTCATGTGATCATAATTTGTTTCTGCTGCTTCCACTTGACTCACAAAGAGAAACAATAAAATTTTGTTTCCCCCCCTCCTCTCTCCTTAAGATCACGAGGAGTCAGTACCAAAACGGGCTGATAGCGTCTCGTCTAGACAGCACGCCTCAGTCCCCAGAGAGCGGACACAACGCGGCCCGTGTGGATCAGACTCCCGTTGCCACTGTCAGCACCACCGTCACAGACCTGGGTGCAGACCCCGTCGCCACGGAGAACGGGCCGGATGAGACCACGCTTCTCCTCAATGAGCAGAACTCACCGCACACAGCCAACCATCACAGCCAGCTGGAAAACAGCATTTGACCCCCCCCCCCCGATCCTCCGTAATTCCAATCTGTTTGCACGCACGCACTACTATGCTAGGATATATGCTGGGGAGGAGTGTTTGTGTGTTTTTGTGTGACTGAGAAAGCAGACAGGCCCAAAAATAAACAAGCCATTTGCATGCATATTTTGTAAATATGCAATAGTTGAACAAAGCATACATACACACATACCAAAGTGTATTGTGGAAACCTTTTTCATCCATATATCCGTCATGTAAATACTAACCGAACTCCATTAGAGCATTGGACGTTAAGAATGTCTGTCTTTGTGTGCGTGTGTGTGTTGTTTCCAAGTCACTGCCCCGAATCAGAGACTCAGGGAAACTCCCCCCTCAATAAAGACATGCAAGTGCGGTGCAAAGCCGTGAACCAACCCGCCGTGCATGTGTAGCAACCTGCATCCCCTTCACCCCACCCATACAGCTAGAAGACAAAGACAATCCAAGCATGTCAGCGTAGTTCAAACAAAGTAATATATGTTCCACTGAAATTTATAGTGCGATATTTATTGTTAAAATATGTGTGAGACTGACATGCAAGACTCCTACTGACTCTTTTCTTTTGTTTGTTTGTTTGGTTTTGGCGGAGACAGGAGGGTTTGGCTGGATTTTTATAAACAGTACATATATTCACATGTGTATACATACTCCTCCTTGTTTCTTGGATAGAAGCAGTAAGTAGCCCAGAGCCTTTATCAAAGGGTTGTTAAGAGATTCAGTGCTGATAGACAGCCAGTCTGTATTGTGACTTAGACAATCAATATGATCACAATGAATGTTTTAAATGAAACGTGTTAGGGTACGTAAACTGTGGCACCGCCTCCCAGTAAATTCTTTTTTTCTGTGATTTGATGACAAATTTGAAAACATGTGATGGGCAGTTTTCAGCTGAATCAGGCTGTGTAGGAACTGATTTTCATAACGTGTGAGAGCAAATCAGTGCAAGTGTCTTTCACTTACTTTGTGAGAGAGGGTGGCTTGTGCTTGTCTGCGCGCGTGTGTTTATGTGTGTGTATTTGACCAAAATGTCCATCAACAGACTTGGTGGTAACAGAAACCAAAAGTGGGAAGCTTGATCACCTCCTGACTAGAAAATACTGTAAGAAATCAGAGATTTTATTGATTCACTTTAATGTGTGTACATGTTTTTGTCAATGAGGGGCAAGAAATTAGATATTTATTTAGCCTCATTGTGAGATTTAACGCGTTAAACACTCTTTTTGCATTCAGAGGTTGTGTTGTTTGCCTCTTTTTTTTTAAATCGGATCCAGGGCATGTCACTTAGCTTAATGAACAACAACTTGAACATTGTTTTATTTTGTTTCTTTGGCCTAAATCACCAATAGCCCAGAAGCCGACTTCTTTATATATTTTTTCCACATATTCACGGAGTAAGATCTTCAGAGAACTTGCACAAACTCCAGCAGCATTTTACTGTACAGTACAAGCCGATGTGAACGCAAGGCCAAAGTCTGTCCCAAAACCCATTAATTTTGTGACTTGTCTATGTCTGATTTCTAGCAGAGCTACTGCAGTTTTTAATGGATATTTTTAGGAATGTACAACATAAAAAAACAGTTAAATCAAAGAGAAAGGTATTCTTTCCTGTCTTGTTTTTATTTTCACTCTCAGTATCATTGCGATTTACCCCACTGTAAACTACACAAATCTGCTCTCTAAATGATGGGCACGGTGTTTCTGCGATACGTAGGTCATCAGGAGCTGATGCCACATGCTGAAGGATACAATAAAAAACAGCTTAATAAAAAGTCTAATCTCAAAAGGACAGCTCATCATAAATAAATAATGGCTATGAATGATAGATGAACACTGTGAAGTTAGCTGAACGTAAAACTAATGAAGTGCTGTTTTGTTTTGTCCAAAAAATCTGCCAGTTTCTATTCTGCTGCAAATACTATTATTCAACCAAAGTTAGTGCATTTTTGGAGAACTTCTTATTTTCATTTGCAGGATGAATCAGAAAGTCATTGCCCATTGTGGTTTTCATTCTTTGGAAAGTTACAATGTGTTTTTGGGAACAGACTAAGAAAATAGACTTTTGAGGTTGAGAATTTCCAGACAAATTTATGTAAATTGTGTCTTTAGATTTCTCCCGTCAAACTAACACGTGGGTAGCATTTGAAGAAAAAAAAAATGAAGATGGTGGCCTGTGACATAATCTTATTTCATGTCTTTGTATATGAGACAAATGTGTGCAAAAGACTTAAGTTGTCCTTATAAGAATAATTTGACTTTTGCCTGATGTATGGGCTGTTGTATCCTGGGTCCGAGTCGTGTTAGTGCTTTTTCTTTTCAGTCATATGCCTGTGATTTCTTGACAGGTTGCAGCTATTTGACCTGAACCATAAGCTTTTGCCAGTTTGTGTTTTATATACTAATGTCCAGTTTCAATAAGTCATGGTCAGTTTGTTTAACCCAAAGGTTAAAGGTCGTAATGGAAGCTGAGAGAATTTCAGTGTTTTCAGCCCAGGGAGTTACACAGTCTGCTTCACACTGACTTAAAAACTCAGTTCAAGTATCCGACACTGTATTTTAGGTTGTTATTATTCATTTTATAACTCATAAATTGGAAAACGTCAAACACTATGTTAAAATGTGGAGTATAATGACATAATAATTTGTTTTCATGGCTTTGGATTAATGTGTCGCGTTAAAGGATGAACTATAAGCGAACAAAAATCTTAAAATTTTAGAAAGAAACTTCATTGTCATATTTTGCTCAGTATTGTGAGCTCTGGAGATTAATGCACCAAACCAAAGACGTGTTGATTTTACCTAACATCAGCAGGTCTTTTATTTTGAAGTTTTAAAATTCATGTGTCATGAGGTAAATGGATTGTAACGATTCTGCACAGTAAAGCGTGGATTACGTTAATCCATGTGCACCATCTTCCATATTTGCCTGGAACCAAAGCTAAATTTAAAACCCTGCATTTCCAGCAGTAGGCAGTTTCAGCCAGTTGCTCATTACTGGATTTGAATCATTGCTGAAGTGTTGCAACCTGCTGCTAAAAAGCATGGCGAGAGTCAAAGGCCACTGGGAATTAGTATCATTAAATGTTAATGGGGGTTTTTTTCTGTCTTTTAAAATCTGTGGAACGGTTCAGTTGAAGCCATGTCAGAGATGAAGTGGACACAGACCAGACAGCATGAAAAAAAAATCTGCTTTATGTTGAAAGGTGCCTGTGCTTAACCCACTGATATTTACCACTTCTGCATACCGCTGAGAAAACAAGAACTGACCATTCTTCTCCTTCTTCATAAGAACATTATAACATTATTAAAACTACAATAGTATAAACACAAGCACTTCAATGGGCAAAGCAGTATTTTTCACACATGCCACAAATTTGCCAAAGTTGCTGGCTAACGAGTTCACAACGCTGACACTGACCAGAAATTTCATAATCATGGTGTCACAGACTTCTTAACATGACTCTGCGTTTTGACTCTGTTTTCCTGCCTTATCTGTACACGAGCGTCATAAAGCTGAAGGAACTTATTCACTCACTGTACTGTACTTTTTTATGGTCATCCCTGGATTTTATTTTTTTTTGACAAACAAACGCACCCACACACACTCCCGTTTCAGCTGACTGTTGTTGTTCATTTTGTTGGGTTTTTGGTGATTGTTGTGAAGTGATGTTTATGCCTGTGTACATGTTGGATTTTACTGGGTTTGGGTTCACTGTGTTTGTGTTTGTGTGTTAGAGAGAGGGAGAGTACTTATGAATCAAGGCTAGTAATTTTTTATTATTATTTTTTGTACCTCAGAAACACTGTCAGTAATTGTACCACAGTCGTTTTTATTTGTAATGAAAGTGATTTGGGAGCAGAGTGAATGGAGTGTCTGGCTTTCAGGGGAAAATATAATGATTGTCCTTCATTCTCTCTGGCATGCTTTAACTTTCACAAACAACAGAGAAGCCAGGTGTAAATACCGTTTTATAATTTCTGTCTTAATGAGTTTTGAAGATGAAGAAAGTTATTAATAAACATGAGATATATTTCTCTATGGACCTTTTGTGATGATTCTGCTTTCTGTTGACGACTTATTTTTTCATGGTGACCAGCGGTGTCTTACACATAAAACACACTGTGACGCTCATGATTTGACAAATTAGAAAACAAGACCACTTGGTACAAATTTGAAATGACAGAGGAAAAGAAAACTTCACCAAACGACAATTAAAATGAAGAATCTTAAACCCTAGAGATAGGATACCTATACTAACTAAAACATGTGCATGAAAGATACATTTTTAAAGTAGTGGGTCCTCGAGTTACGACGGTCGCGAATTACGTTGTTTTTGTCACATTTGACACATCTCCTGTGTACTTCCTTGTTTCGGCATAAGCGGTTTGCCCCGTAAATATGTACAGACTTCACACGGGAACTAGTTGCTGAGTGCTCTCTCTGTCTCTCAGTGCGCCTGCCGGCTCTCCAGCGCCTCCACAGCTGTGTTTACTTATGTGAAATAGCCGGCCGGCTGGGAGGGGGGGTGCAGCCGGTAAGGAGATGCACACAGACACAGATGGGTTCGGGATCGTGGCGATACCGTAGGTTTATTCACAACACAGGGTCTACACGGTTGATAACAGAAA